>JASJET010000370.1:0-600000 GCA_034092305.1 Diaprepes abbreviatus | reverse complement strand
TGTATACAGAGTGTTCAGGTGAACACAGTTCTTTATATATTTATGTAAGGTCTATTGTTTTAGCTAGATTGACTTCTTTACGTAGTATTGCTGCCAAACGCAAAATTCTTGCTAGAATTCTATAGAGAGAACAATCAAGTCCGGATAAAGATATTAACTGAAATGTTTGCACTTTAACTTTTGAGGAACAAAAAATCAGTTTTTAACGTAGTTTAAGCTCTATATAAGGGTTAATAGATGATTTTGATGGTAATGCTAATAATTTTTTTTATTAATAAAGTCACGTTCAACTCAGGTGGTAGGAAGGGCAAAAAGAATTCTTATGCCCGAGGATGATAATAGAGCTGCCGAAATATTTTATTATATACAAGAACTGGCCCCGAGTTGTCTTTTTTTAGAATCGAACATGATAGATAAAATGCCGGATGGTCAGCATCTCAGTTACCAGTGATCAATATAGCGGCACCAGTAGTATATTGCCCAATGCGTATTTTACCTATGAGTGAGTGGCAAGTAAAGTTTAATGAGGATGCGAAAAAACTTGATCCTTTTTTGGAATGGTCAACTGATTTAGGGCAGTCACATTATGTTCCTTCGCAGAATTTTTTAATTCAGCTGCTGAATTTTTCATGGGAGGCGCATTTGTATGGTATCGAAATGGTAAATCTTCAGTAACTGATTAGGACTCATTGACATCGAAATGAAAGGATGATTTTTTATATGATTATATTGATGATTATATATGGGAGCAAATTAAAAGAAGGAAACAAAATGAAACGAATCTACGGTGATTTTTATTGCTTATGTAGAAGGTCTTTTTTCTCGATTATCTAGACTCCCAGCAGAAGTTTCAAAATCATATTAAAGGAAATCTTTTACCAGATTTTATTAGTAGGTTAGCTTTAATAAATGTTAAGAATATTTCGGAGCTTTCTGAATTTTATCGTAGGTCGGAAAGGTAGATTACCTTAAAGATAAATCTAGGCCTAAGGAAATTGCTTGCATCACCAATGTGATAAACATCAAAAAAACTTTAGAAAATACAGCAATTTTAACAAACAAAATAATTTTAGAAAGGATTTCACAAAATATGGTTAAAATATTTCTCATTTTGATTTTATAAACTTGTTTTATACATCTAACAGTGAACCTGATAAGAATCCAAATGAAAATTGTGGTAATAAAGAGAATAAATCTAAAGCCTCTGTAACCTGTTGGAATTGTAAACAGCCTAATCATGTTTACTTCGACTGTACGGCCCCTAGAGGTTTATTTTGTTTTAAATGTGGTGAGCACACCAAATCTAAAGGATGCCCTAAATGGTCAAAAGATTAAAAATGGAAGAAAATTAAAGGAGGAGTTTCACCTTTCCCAGAACTCGTGCCTCTTTTAACTATCGCAGCTCTCACAGGCTTTGACCAAAATCAAATAGGTTTTTTAATTATAATAATACAAACCTAAAAGGAGATTATTTTAGTCAGATAGATTGGAAAAAATTATTTGATACAATTTCTAATTTTTTAAAAGATAGTACTTCTTCTCATCGTCGCCACGTTATTGAAAACAAGCAAATTTCGCTCCTGTTCATTAATAAGTACTTAAGTAACCGACATCCTCTATTGTTAGTTCTACAGGTGTAGATATTTTAGGTAATTTAGGTCTTAAGATATGTCCAGCACATATTAAGGATATTTGTACTGATGATGGTAAACATCAAAGTGTTAAAGATACAGCTGATTTACCTCTAATTGTTGACAATTGTTATTAATTCCTTGTTTGTTGTTATTGGTTCCTTGACCGCCACAGGCATTTATATTTGGGTGTGACTTTGCGAAGAAATTGAATATTCTAGTTAATTTTAAGAATAGCTCTTGGCATAACCAAGATAAAAATTCCAAATTCGAAGTGTCCAACAATGATTTGAGTCACCATTTTAATAATTTTAATTGGATATTACATTTTTTGGATGAACTTTATACAGAAGAGCGCTTACAAGCAGAAAATGTTATAGAATTATTTAATGAAATCAATAGTAAAGGTAGATTAGGTCGTACGGATAAAATTACTTTGACTATTAGCAAGGGTGACGCTTTTCCTTTTAAAAGGAGACCATTTGTTTTGTCTCCATATATGTCAAAAATTTTAAACGATGAGTTAGATAAAATGTTAAAGTTGGGTGTCGTCGAGCAATTCATAAGTCCATTGTGTTCTCGTATTTTATTGGTTAAGAAACCAAATGAAATGTACCACCTATGTTTCGATGGACGTGCAATTAATGAAGTCAGTCGTCCCGACCGGTATCCGATTCCTAATATAAACAAAATTTTAACATTTCTTCTAAATATATTTCATCGATAGACCTTCGGAAGGCTTTTTGGCAGATTCCTTTGGATGAAATCTTGAAAGAAAAAACGGCTTTTACAGTTATCGGAAGAGGACTTTTTCAATTTGTTACCATGATCTTTCGTCTCAAAAATGCGGTATAGACACGACCACGCCTGATAGATGCAATATTTAGACCCCGTTAGGAGCCAAATGTATCCACTTATCTGGATAATACTTTAGTAGTGTTGGAAGACTTTGATTCACGAATTAAATTGTTATCAGGGATGAAAAAAAAATTGAAAAATGCCAATATAACAATTAATTTGGAAAAATATGACTTCGTGCATTTGAATTCTTTGCGTACTGACCCGGATAAGGTTTCTAGTATGATTTATTATTGCAGGGACAGAAATACTACTGAAGTAAAGCGTTTTGTTGGTAGCAGAAGAGGCAAAGAATGGAGTGGAATAATACAGTTGCAGAATCTTTTATTAGAGTTAAACAACTTTTAATATCTCTTCCTATATTATCTCATCCAGACTTTTACAGGGTTTCTATATAGCGAGCGACACATCAAATAGAAGTTTAGGACTTCTAACACATATAACACTAGTTTGCAACTAATTTGCGACTGTAATGAAAGGCAGTCTTTGGTTAATTTTTGGTCTCTAATTGCGAAAACTTCCTAACACGTAAGATTTTTGAGTTATGGTATGTCCAGCAAAAATGAATGAGTATTTGAATCACATTGTTTTAAAAAGTAATTTGTAATATATCGGAGCGTTACGATGCGAACTTTACGTTTTCCATAAGTTAGGGAAATTGGGCAGGGTGGGGGTGTCTAGGGACGACAAGTCAACAACGAAGTCTTAACCTCCTAGGGCTTAAAACAAGGGAAGTACACATTTAAACCCATATAATTCCAAATTTCACACTGCCCCATAGTCAAATCTACTTATAGATGACTCATGTATACGAGAAGTACGCCGTCACTTTTCGAACTTGCGATACACGGTAATAGTGGTCATTACCCAGAGCGTTCAATCCCCCACTCCTTGACCTTCACTTTGCCCACCCCACTTTGACCTCGCCCTTGACCATGATATTCGACCTTGTGTTGACCTTGAAATGTCCTGCTTTCAACGTTGTGTGTGCCCCCAATCCCGACCTTATTCAAGGCCTCCTTGGCTTTTATGGAGCTCGCCTTGTGTGTGTGACCTTGAAGTTATGTAACGTAGTTGTCTCTGACTTGCATAGGTAGTACTTCTTATTTGACAAATCATGGCATATGTCTGTTTACTAACAGTTATAATATGAGGCGTCATAAAGGAGAATCGTGTACGACGAGATTTAATGAAATGCCAGGAGAAAAACGGATCTGAACTCAAGAGCGTGCATCGTTGATTCCAGTAATTGCGCTACATGTAATGTGGATGTTCCAGCAAATAATATGTTAGCACATCAACGAACACAACTACATAAAAATAATTCATGTTTGCCGGTATGTCATGGTGTGCAACTTGTCCAATGTGCTTTCAAAAAGAGAATTGCTACCTCTAAGGTTAACAGTGATATGAAGCATCCCGATTATGTAATGTTTTTTGCAGTCACTAAATCGAAGGTGGTGGAATTTGTTAATAATTCATTACGTGTTCAACACGCTTTAAACGTTAACATGACAGCTGTTGGTACGTACATGCTTCCATCATAAGAAATATTCAGTGAGAAATCATTCAATACTGCTAATCAAATAGTTACTCCAGAAAGTGATTTGGATGCCGTTTACCATTCTTTCATCGAATTAATATAAACGCAGGCGACAGAGTTTCAGGAGAAAAATTCAGGTATGTAAAAATCAAAACCCGATATATTTAACTGAATTTTATAATTTTTTTTTTGTTATAGGATGGGCTCTTATGCGAATTTTATACTTGGTAGTCAGCATCAACAAGTATACGCCTATGAGTCGGTCATCATACATTAAGTTGCCGTACTCTATTGAAAAGAGAAGAGCTGTCGTCAATGTGATAAACCAGGACGAATGTTGATTTGCGTGGTCTGTAACATCAGAATTCGTTCCGCCAGCAGCAGCGCCTTCACAGCTAACATCCTATCCTCATTTTTCTAGAGTAACAAATTTAACAGGTAGAGATTTTCCAGTAAAATTACGTGACATTAAAAAAATTGAGGAAAAGAACAATACATCAATTAACGTATACGGTCTCGAATCTACATTTATTATTAATTACAAAAGACTGTGATAGTAAAAATGGTGGTGAACATTTTTTTTACAACTTGTTCAAAAAGGCATTATTGTCGGATTAAGGGTTTATCACGTTTAGTTTCAAATCAAATTAATTCTCAAGAATATAAATTATTTTTTTGTGATGGTTGTCTAATTAATTTTAGTACACCATCAGCTTTAACTTTACATCAAAACTACGACTGTAAACACATTTTCACGCAAACACCCTCAATGAATTTAAAAATTGAGAAATTTGGAATGAGTATACCGGAAAATATTTTAAACTTTGAGAGTATAGCCAAGCAAATCTGCATTCCATTCGTGGTTTATGCAGATTTCGAATCTATTTTAATACTTGTTGAAACAATACAATCAAACCGACAAAATTCTTACACTATAAAAAGTTATGAACATGAACCATATTCTTTTGCTTATTTAATTAAATGTCCTTTTCACGCCTCAATTTCGAAATTTCAGTTATTTCGGGAGAATAATGCAGCTCAAGTCTTTGTGAATCATTTTGAATGTGAGGGTCCTTTTGAAGATGATGAGCTTAAAGTAAGAGATCATTGTCACATAACTGGTGCAAAAAGATTTGGTGCTGCGCATTTCATTTGCAATTTAAATTATAAATTACCCTCTTTTATCCCCATCATATTTCATAACTTTAGCGGCTTTGACAATCATTTATTTATAAAAGAGTTATGTAAATATAGGGATAAAATTGATGTTTTGGCTCAAACTAAAGAAAAATAAATATTTTTCACCAAATGCATTTATGTACATGATTATTTTGATAATAAATGTGGAAAAGTCAAGAGGAAATATTTAAAGTTGCGGTTCATTAACAGTTTTAAATTTCTGTCAACGTCTTTGGAAAATTTAGTTTAAACGAGGACGATTTTATTGAGACGCGAAAACATTTTTCAAATATCGAGCAATTGAATTCGATGTATCAAAAGGATATTTTTTCCTCTAGCGTTATTGACTTAATTGAAACAATGAAAAATATATATCTTCCAAGTAAAGATCAAGTGTGTAATTTACGGGAAGAACATATTAGTGATGAAAGCTATAGGAGAGCAAAAGAAGTATGGCGCTTATTTAAGTATAAAACTTTGGGAGACTATGCAGACGTGTATTTAAAATCAGATGTGTGGCTATTGTGCGATGTTTCGGGATAATTGTTTAAAATCGTTAAATTGGATCCGGCGCACTACTATACCCTTCCAAGTTTATCATTTGATTGTATGTTGCGTATGATTAAGGTAGAGCTAGAGTTCTTAACTGATATAGACATTATACATTTTTTTAAGAAAGGTATACACGGCGGCACAAGCCAGTGTACAGAAAGGAAGCACATCGCTAATAATATAAATTTACGAGACTCACCCAACAAAACCATCTTTATTTATAACATATCTTGATGCTATAAATCTGTATGATCATAGTATATCACAAGCGTTATTATATGGCGGTTTTCGATGGTTAAAAGAGCGCGAAATATTCAATTTAAATATTATAGCTGTTGGTGATGATAGTTTACATGGCTAAATCTTTGAAGTGAATGTGCATTATCCGACTGAGTTGCATGATGCACAATCTGATCTTCTCTTTCTAGTGGAAAATATCATACCGCTAACAGAAAACGCCAAATTGCCGAAATTTATTCCTAATGTACAAAATAAAAAAAATACATTGTATATTATAGAACTCATCAAGAATTACAGTTTAACCAATCAAAATGGCTAAAAATGTCTATTGATTTCATTACCAATTTACGTAACAAAGCCATCACAAAATTTGCGAAAGAGAATTATATTAAAAGTTTATACAGAAAACTTTTATCAGACTATATCAGAAAACCCCGAAAAATTTAATACATCAAATTTCCCCAAAATAAATAATTTTATCATAATTGAAATAATAGTTGTAGTTGGTAGAATGAAAGATGAGTTTCCTGGTGACCCGATAATAAGTTTTTATGGTACCAGCGCGAAGGCTTATTATGTAAAGTCCATTAATAATGAATTAAAAATAGCCAAAGATATCAAAAAATCTGTTATCGAGAAAGACCTTCATCAGGAAGACTACCAAAGAATTGTTCAACGGGGTGGTTTGATATTAAGAAAGATGAAAACATTTAGAAGTGACTTACATAACATTTATACCAACATAATAAATAAAGTAGCATTATTACATAGCGATGATAAACGTTATGTAGGTCCAAATTCAACCCAAACTCTATCTTGGGGACATGGAGACATAGATTTTTACAAAACAGATCCGGAAGAAAATTTGGCAAATTTAGTCATTGTGTTGGAATCATTTTTAAGTCAAGACAGCACGTAATCTGGAAAATCCATATTTCATTATTTGTATGGTTTTTATGAGTTTCATTGAACATACAACATTAATAGGTAACACTAGTCTTGTATTTTTTTTTAATTTTTTAGATAGAATACATGTATTCATTACTTGATTGCTTTTTATTCAACCTTTATTTTAAAATATAAGTATAATGTAGTATTGACACCTAACCAACAGTAAAGCTATTGTTGAAAATTTGTTTAATGGTAAATTAAATGCACAGGTCGACGAGTAAATGTTTAAAGTGGGACAGTTTTTTGACAAGATCCTCTATAGTATTTTCAGTTTTCTGTATTCTAGAATTATGTTCGTCACGCAGTTCGTCTTATCTAAGCTCACATACTGCAATAAAAAGTCATCAACCTATGTTTTAGTTGGTTTTTGAATAAATCTTAAAAAAAAATTGTTGAGACATGCACAGCTTTCTTGCACACACTGAGCAAGGTTATTATCAACTTCGTGGGACCGCATCATCTCCTTCAAGAGGTTCCGCTAAGTAGCACAATCTTTTGCCCCCCATGTTGTAATCTCCATCAGGTGTTTAAAGTTTAAAGTTTAAATCCTATTCCTGAAGGTCCACGCATAAAGTTAAAATCTTTACATTTTCTTTTGCGACCGAAATTATCAATAGTGTTTACTCCTGACATTGTTATTTGAGACTGATTTGAAACCATTATATTTCACCTTAATATATGGTTCTATTTTATTAATAAAATGCAAAAAATATAGATTGCAAAACGTATTTTAGGCGATGTTTAATAAATACACAAACAGGTTCATTTCACTATTGTTTTATTATTAATAAATGAAAATATAACAAAAAAAATACACAAGTTAATTCCTTCTCTTCAGGTATGGTTCTTGTATCACCCAATTTTTCCTCTGGATGGAGCATTCGGTAATGTTCTGGCCCTGGTAGTGAACTAGTTTACAAAAAACACACTGTACTGAAGAGGTCAGTGTAGTTAAAATTGTGTGCGATATCATTTCTCCAGCAGATACCTCCTTGTCTTTTACCATGGTGACAAACTAAACGAAAAGATCCTGGTTATGCCTATATGTTTTGGCCGCTTCACCAGGTTGTTGATCAGTTGGCAACATGATGTTTGAATATTTTGTCATTTTTCAAGCGGTGTACTATATATGTTAATTTTTAAAATAACATTAACAAGGACAAACATCTTTGAAAATTTCAACCTCGTAAACGACCCTGACATTTTCGGTTACGTTGGCCTTGGCCTGACAAGTTTAAATACAATACTTCATGCATCAAACAAAAGGAATAAAGGTGGTGTAGTGCGGGAAATGGGCATAAAAGCAAACTTGCTGTATCGAACTCTTCATAGTTCACTAGAACACAGTACAGTGTAGTGCTAAAATTAAAGTTAAAGTTAAACCTAAATGTAAAGAAAATATGTCTTTCAGACCTCAAAGTGTTAGTTCACTCATGGATGCTCTTAATGTGAGTTTCGCATCCCAACAAAATATATTGGAAAACATGAGTGGCCTCGAAGTGTTAACGCTAAGGGATTGGAACCGGAAGCAAGAGGATGATGAAGACAAAGCTCTCAATGTGTCGTCAAAGTGCTAAGTGATATGGTTGTTCAAAAAGCAGCGCGATGAAATCGGGTTTCTTCTTCTAAAAGTTCAAAGTTAAAGAAGCTTCCTACTATACCGAAATCGGAAATCGCCGATAAAAGAACCTTTTATTCGCCGATTAATGGTGTGGGGCAAGGAAAGAAGAAGTTCAACTTTAAGCGTCTCTCCGTCCCTCTTCCGCAACCAGATTTTTTCGAAACACCGCAAGAACCATTGTCTGTCGAAGTGGAAGTAATCGAGGGCCCCGATAGACCAACGCCACCAACACCGGCCACTATACAAGAGGAAGTAACTGGGATAAAATCTTTCCCAGCGCCACTGTCTTCGATATTGGCATGCCGCAAACCTATGAAGAAGCAGTTTAAGCAATGTTTTGAAGGTGACGAAGTATCCGCTGCTTCGCCACCTTCAGAAACATCATCAAACCAAACTGCTTCGTCAATATTTTCTGAAGCATCTCAACCGGAGTGGGTTGAAGATTTTACCAACTCCCAAAGAAACAAATGGTCGAACATATACAAATTAAAAAAAGACATAGTGAAAAAATAAGTGCGTGTGAGAGTAAAGTCTTAGAATTAGAAAGACAATTAAATCTAAAAAAGGAAAATTGCGAGATTCAAAAGACAATTATCGGACTTTGATGTGTCTTGTAGTAGGTGTTAAGTAGTTGTAAGTATTAGCTTTTAATTTACGGTATTTAATTTCTAAATATATTTTGTAGTTTAATAAAAAAATGTGTTTCATGAAACAGATCTTTATATTTTAACAAATATTTTTTACAAATATATATTTTTACATATAGAAAAAAAATTGATTCAAAATATATTTTTGGTGTTTTCTTTCGGATAGGACCTTTCTCACATAATATTAGGTAGTAAAAAAAAGAGTCGATTATCCAGTAAAACTACGTAATAGCAATAGTTATAAATATTTTTTTTAGTATATTTACAACTATGCTAAAACATGATTTGGTTTAAGAAGTTTAGGTTCTATCACCAGAACTTCTAATACTTTGGGTCTCAATATTTCATGTTTTTTATGAAAAAAACATAAAATAATGATTACAAAGTATTATAACCAACTAAAAACTGCGATCAAAGTATTTTGTGGTCCTGAAAAGGACCGTTTTGTTGTGTGGCAAGAAACATGCGACTCTTTATGGCGTTGTAGAGGTGCACGGTCCTTTAACTTCACCATTGTTTTCTGTCCACTGTATTATGAATTCTCAGGCATCTCACTTCGGATCATCCAGATCCCACTTTAGACAGTTTTCGGTTGTGGAATCCATTGGATAGGTTGTTGTTCGTTCGATATGTTGAATTAAAATGATTGTAAGAAGTATTGGTGACCGTATATATAGATATATATTTGTGGTGGGGGTAACGACAAATATTGTATTACGTATTGGTAACAAATTTGTTTGTAGTCTCGAATACGAACGAACGATTGTTCCGGGTTCCACCAGCACCTAAAATTTAATACTTTGTATCCAATATTTTATGATCTATAAATGCAATAATAGTAACAAAGTAGCAGTATGAACTAAAACTACGATCAAAGTATTCTGTGGTCCTGAAATAGGCCGTTGGTTTGTGCCCTTAAAAAGAACCGGGGAGGGTGTGAGGCTTATAGTGGCACATCCTCATTGACAGACCACCAGTTCGAAGAGTTGCAACGACTCTGGGGAGCTTCGGGCGTCGGCGATGCTGGAATTTCCAACACCGCGCCCTCTGTTGAGTCCGGCTCTGGCTGCGGATTGTCATCTTCGAGGCGCTGAAGCACCCAATCACCCACGTCGTCCAACTCGTAGTCATAATGCAGTGGTATTGACTCATCTAGATCGTCCCATCGTAGGAAGTCAATCTCAAAGTCCAAGTCGAAGTTCTCCAGGTCGTCTACATTGCTGGCGACGGTCTCTTCGCTAAATACTGAAGAGCCTCTGCCTCCGGGTCTTTCTTCTTCAGTGTTAGTCGTCTGAAAGTCGAAGTAGATATGACTGTGCAACTCGGTTTCAGTTATATACAACTAACCCCACCGCACCAGCGCGTGTTAAATGTTGTGTGTTCGTGAGAGCTCACAGAATTATTGGTTTTTTCAAAAATTTAAAACACGGAATTTGATATCCTTTGGCTTAGAAAATAAAACTAATTCTTAACATTTTGTGAAGAATACATGAAAAAAAAATGATAGAAACCTTGAGTAGTGGGAATAGGGGGCTTCTAGTTGACCCCCCCACCACTTTTTTGATTGGTCAGCCAAGAATGACCTTGTTTCTGATTGGCTGCCCAAGTTCGCCCCCTATTCCGATTGGTTTCATAAACTCCGCCTCTTTTTGCTCCACCTCCTACCTCCTTCCTAACCACCACAGTAGTCAGAGGGGAGCTGGTATTTTAAAGGACTGAATCTGAGCGAGCTACATTCATTTACAACTAGTCTTAAGCTTATATAGAAGATTCACCACTAATAAAGAACAGTGTTAAATTAAAAATAAGTGGTAGTTATGAACAGTGATTTGCAAAATGAAATAATCAAATTAGGTAAACAGTTTACTAAACTTCAAAATTCCGAATTAAAGAATGCAATGCTAAGGAAAACACACCCCGAGTGGGCACAGGTATATTATGAGACTGCCTTCCAATACCAATTAGCTGCAGAAGCCTGTTTAAATTATAGAAAAACCCAAAATTTGCCGAAGTTCTTTCATGAAATAAAGAAAATAGGATTCAGTTACTTTTTAAGGATATTGAAGGATTATATAAAAGATCCTGATATATTAAAAGAAATCGTGGAAGAGGAAGAGAGAGATAAAGAGATATTGAGAAACAGGGAGGTTTTAGTGTAGGATTTATTATGGAATTATTAATAAGAGAAATGTATGAAGAGTTTTTGATGTCCGCAGCCTGTTCCGAGTTTTATGCATATGAAGGTCAAGAAAGTGAAGCGCAGAATATTATATTGTTTTTAAATTATATGGAACATGCGGAATTATGTTTACTAGCAGCTAAATGTTGTAGCGAATATTTAAAAAATAAAAATATAGATATTTTAATATGTAAACTTCAAGAACTAGGATTAAATAATAATATTTCATTTATTAAAACAATGTTAGAAAATAAAACACATAATTTGTAATCAAGTCTTTTATTACATAAAAAAATTGTTGTAAAGGTAATAAACATTTGATAATGCACATACACATGGTATTTTTTGATGATAAAAGCAGCAAGGATCCATTTTCTTTAGGGTGGGTTGTTCATCAATCTCGATAACTGGTTTCATGGAATACTTCTTTACGAAATCTGCCTTTTCTTCCCCTTTTACATAAACATAGTCCACCTTAGCGCTTAAATCTCTTATGATATCTCCACATTTGTGTAATGGTGTAAATCCTTCACACCATTCAATGCAATGGTAATTTTTTATTAACCACAGAGCTTGTTTGTGTAAATAGGATGGTAAATGACCCATCGGAAATGGAGCTTTGAAAATAAAATGACTTGTCTTTTGCCCATCGTACGCTGCTAATTCCTTTACAATAAATTTATTATTTTCAATTTTGAATCCTTGAAGATCTAGAATAAGTTTCATATTTTCAAATATTTGAATTTCTTGATCATTTCTACTTTTAATTGATATTCACTTATTTGTTTTTTTAATTTCTGCAACTGAAGTTGAAAATCTAATACTCGAACTGAAATCTCGTAAGACATTATATAAATGAAGAATTCTGGTTTGGCTACGTTAATAAATATCAAAATTGACGCGTGCGCTCTTAAGCGTAAGTAGCGGTTTGTTTAAAAAGAGTATTTTATCTTAAGGAAATTGTATTACAACTGTTTCACAATTTTTGTTAATGGATTGTAACTGAAAACTTTATCATGAATTATAACACAATATGCCGCTGTTTTAGGGGGAATTTTTTCCTTGGTTTCAAATTCAATTCTCATGGTTACTGGACCTGTTTGTAGTAAATCTCTTTGATGTGAACAATTAATGTAAACTATAGGAGCATTTTCTTTAAATTCTTTCGGATTAAAAATTGGTTCCACTGGAGAGTTATAATACCCTTGACGAAAGTCTGTAAACATTTCATACAGAGTAGCAAATTTATTATTTTCAAAGTCAAGTTGAAGATCATTGTAAGGATATCTTTCTGAATTTAAAAAGACATTCATATTTCTTAAATTACAATGATCAAATTTACTCATATCCATTTTTAGATTACCACGTCTATTTTTCTGAAAAGCAATTAGAACATGACGTGGCGTTTCGACTTTTGTAGATGTTTTTAAGGGCCAGTTGTGCCTCGTAGTTTCCAATAACTCTGGATATTCAACTAATTCCCAGCTTCGGAAGGTTATTAGTATATCACTATTTTTGTCAATAATTTTGGTAAGTGCTAATTCTTGCGGAATCGCTACAGTAAGATGAGGAACTCTCCAACACAACTTGGTAATTTTAACTTTGGGTTTTTCATCTTCATTACTGGATAATAATGCATTTGTATCATCATTACTTCTTATTAGAATAAGTTCTTGTTGTGAATTAAGAATAATCTTATTATAATCTTCAAAAAATCCTGAATACATCTTTAATGGTATACATAATGAAACATTACCTTTGTCTTCAGTCATAATTTTTTCTTTAGATTTTGTTTTCGGATACCAACCGGCATTTTCCAATTTAGCACTTTCATTTTGATTAAATGAAATATATCCCTTAAGAGTTGAAGTTATACCAATATCCCGAACGGAGTCAATAGTAACACCATTTAAAATATAGCGTAATTCTTTAAATAAAAATGCCGGAGCATTATTAATTAAAACAGTTTTAGCTAAAGGGGAATCATCTTCTTTAGTTAGTTGCAATTCCACATAAATTTCACTTTTGCAAGGTAAAGGATATTTGCCTGTTTGTTGCAAAGCAATTCTGATTTCATCATTTGGTCCGAGTTTTGTAGGATTAAAAGGATCGAAAGAAAGAATTTCCCAGCTTAATATTGATTCATCAACCAATACATTTTCTCTTACATTTAAATAATCCATTTTTATTTAAGTTTAAAACCCAAACTTTGAAGAAATTTTCTATTAGAAGGTGTTAACCTTTGGAAGTTTGATTTCCTACTAAAGGAAGTTGGTTTCTTTCTTGTCTTATTAATGTTTTTATTATTAAATTTTCTAGTAAAGTTTGCAGATTTATTGTTATATAATATTACCATCTTTAATCTACTTTTTTAAGATGTAGTCTGATGGTTATGGTTTCTTCTCTAAAATTAACCAAATCACCTTCCTGATCTATTATTTTAATGGCTATTTTATCAATTACTTTAACGGTGACTGGGAAATATATGACGTTTTGAGGTGACTCAATTATTTTGAATCCTGGAGCAACGCTCGGGAAAAATTGGTGTATTATATGAACAGGTTTCCCGTTTAAATATGATCCCTCTGCAATACTGCAGTCTATATTTATTGAATTTACTTTAATTATTTCTGCGGGGAAATCTGATATATGTTCAATGTTGGCTTCCAATCGCCCATTTTTAAACCCTAATAATTTACCAATAGTTCCTTCACGAAAAGTTATGGGGGCTGAACATTTAAGATGTGTACGTAAAGTATTATTATTTGCATGAAGATTAAAACTAATTTTATCCTCATCCAAGTGTTTTTTTAAAAAATCTGTTATGTCTTCTAATTCGTAGCTACCTGGGGGTATGGCTATTTCTAAATTTTCATTATGAATGAACATTATTCCCAACATCAATATTGGGAATTGCATTAAATGTTTCGAAATTTACAAGACCGATAACATATTTAACATCTTCATCTAGATATATTGTAGGATGTAACTCTGATGTTAAAATAGCGGAATTGCCGCTAAGAACAAAACTATATGACATTTTACTTTAAAAATATGTTTAATAATAAACTAAAATTACGTGTTACATGTGGTTATAAAGAAATTTTAGACACAATTGACCACAATTTGTTTTGTTAAAGTTTTGATAACTGTTATAATTATAATTAACAATATTATTATTTTGGTCGCTATAAAAATATTTAATTAATTCAGAAGGGGGTCGCAAATTACCATAACTATCAAAATATATTATGTTTTTTCCTTTTTTTGTATATGCTATCCAGTGAGTACCAGCACCACTGTGATTATCTAGATTGACAATTGCACTTTCAATTAACTTTATCTTTTTTGGTAATTTATCCCTCATAAAAATACCACGAAAGTTGGGAATTTGTAAATATTTAGCGTATTTAAGTAGATCGTAATTTGTAAGTGCTTTTCGAGGTATATGTTTTAACAGTTTTTTGAATAAGGTTTCAAGTATAATCCACATCCTGTTTTATAGGGTTTTAAATAAAGTCCACTTCCTTTTTTTCCTACCGAAATGGACTCCATGATTTGATTGTGTCGTTTAGATTCTTCTAATTTCGCTTTGGCTGCTTTTGCATCATTTACTGCTTTAGCAATACCTGCAGCCCCTCCTCCAAGAGCACCAAGAGCAGACAAACCAGCAAATAAAGGTACAAGTGGAAGAAATCCACCAGTCTTTGGGATTGGAATTACCCTTTTCTTTGGAGGTAACACTTTACCAGTTTTTTCAATAGCTTTTAAAGCAGTTTGAATACTTTCATTTAGGTCTTTAAAACGTTTCCCCTTAATTCCTTTTCTAGCTTTTGAAATTACCTGAGATAATGATAGTCCTCGTCCTTTTCGAGTTTTTCGCTTGAACTTTCTTCTCGTTCGAAGTCCCATACCTAATTTTCTTTTAATTTTCATAGCACCAGTAATTCCTAGTGCAGCAGTTTTTTCCCCAAAACTAGAATCTTTAGCTTTGAACCTTGATAAAGCTTTGTCAGCTAATACTTTATCAGCTAAATGCCTTCTTTTTATATCATTTGATTGTGAGTAAGCAATATCGTGTTCTTTACAAGCCTCATCCAATAAATTTATACCTTTATCACCTCTTGACAATCGTTTTTCCAATTTTGTTCCAGGTGCACAAAAATTATAACCAGGAATATGCAATTCAAAGGGTAATTTATTTATTAATGAGTTTACTAAACCACTTCCTTTCCTTTTGCTGTTTGTCTTGTAAATGATTCGTTTATTATGTGATGGAAACATTATATATAGTTGCAATCCTAGTGATAACTAACCAGTTACATCACAATACTGAATATTAATAGTTTGTTTTATATATAAAATGAGAGTTGAGAAACAACCATACTCTATAACAATTAAGGATCATGAAAGTTCAGTGAATGGTTTTAGAAAACATGGAAAACTGTTTGAGGGAAATAGTAAAAGAGGGTTAATTATTGGCCCGTCAGGCTGTGGCAAAACCAATGTTATTATTAGTTTGATTGAAGATCCGAATGGTTTGCGATTTGAAAATCTGTATGTTTATTCAAAATCCTTATATCAACCAAAGTATAAATATTTGAGAACACTTTTTAAACCTTTGAAAAAAATTGGATACTATGAATCTGAAAATGAAGAAACAATTGTTTCACCAAAACAAGTTAAAAAAAACTCTATAATAATATTTGATGATATAGTGTGTTGTAATCAGAATGTTGTAAAGGACTATTTTTGTTTCGGAAGACACAAAAATACTGATCGTTTTTATTTATGTCAAACATATTCTTCTATTCCGAAACAATTAATTCGTGACAATGCAAATTTAATTGTTATATTTCAACAAGATCGAACAAACTTGAAACATATTTATGATGATCATGTTAATGTTGATATGTCATTAAACCAATTTAATGAGTTGTGCTTAATATGTTGGAAAGATAAATTTGGATTTTTAGTAATAGACAAAGACTCTAATGTGAAATCTGGCCGATATCGAAAAGGATTTGGTTCATATATTTACTTATAAAAATAAACGTTTGATGGTAAATTATACCAATCATGGATGAACGTTTAGCAAGAGAGCTAGTTAAATCAAGAAAAGCTGTTAAACAAAAATATCAGAGTTTAAAAAATGCGGAATTTGAGGCGCAAACTAAATTGGAGGAAACATATAAACCGATAACTCAACCCTTACAAGAATTAATTTCAACGATTGGTAAAATTGAACCTGTTGAAATAAAGGAAGAGCTACACACACCAATTAAAAAATTTATGAAACACCACAGAAAAGATCAATTCAAACACTAACACCAAAGAGAAAATTACAATATGGAACATCAACACCAGAAAAAAGAAAGACGGGAAAAACTCCACTCCTTCCTACAGAAATACCATCGATTATTGACTGGGACGCGAGTTTAGCTTCAGCAAGTCAAATGCCATCTATACAACAAACAAGTATTTTTGCAGAAACAAACCCTTCTTCAGGTTCACAATCCACAATAGGAAATCTTTCAGATATACTGGAACAAACACGGCAAACAGTTAGAACATTTGTTGATACAGATTTATATAAAGAATATTTATTAGGATTTGATGAATTACCTCGCCAATATATTGATAGCGGTGTAAAAGATGTTGAACATGAGTTTGATCACCAATATGGAATAGTTCATGATTTGGAAACCGAGAAATTCTTTTTGGGTTTAACTCAAAAACCTGTCGAAATTATTGGTAAAAACATCAAAATTGAAGGAATAACCTATACAGGTACACCAGGTTTATATGAGTTATTATTTAAAAAAGAACCAATAGGGTATAAAAAACAAGATTTGGAAAATTATATGGATATTTTAAAAAGAACCAATGCATACCGTAGAAATAATGATCCAAATGAGCAGGTGCAGGGGAATGGATCACATAAATATATTTCTATAATAGGACCTTATTTGCAAAGCAAAGGAATTACAAAAACTAAAACTCTAAATCCCGAATCTTAACAAGCAGTCCAGGGATTTTTTGAAAGACGCAAAGCTCCATATAGAGAAAGTCGAGTGTCTTCAAAAAAAACCGGATTTGGTATAACTTTAAAAGTTAATAAACCTAATACAGATTACATATATTGGGATAATGTAAACGAACTTGTTGAGAGACTTCGACTATTGGTAGCATCCATGCTTGCGGGACACACTGGTCATAACAATGAAATTATTTCCATTATTGAAGAACTAAGAGAAGCGAATATTATATAAAAGGACATAATAGATACTTTTAAACATTTCTAAAATGACCATCGATAAATTTGGTCGTCATATTTCAAAAAAATCTGCTCTAAACACATTATTATCACTAGAAAATAAAATATTATCAAATGTTGAAGAGAAAATAATAAAAATTTTTAAAAGCGATGTCAAATATATTGAAAACAAATTAATTCAAAATTTAGACCCCGGGTTGAAAAGCGATGTTAATAATTTAAATAAGAGAATAAATGAATATGATAACAATATACAAAATATTGCAAAAAAGATTAAGTTATTTGAGGATAAAGTTATTCCTGAATATAATGACAAGATAATTAATTTGAAAAATACTGTTGATGGAAATGATGATGTAGTAGAAAAATTTTCTCAGAAAGTTTCTAAATATGCAAATGACTTTGACGTAGTGAAGTTAAAATATGATAAAGTTGATGATTTTGAAAATGAAATTACATCAATTAAATCAATAATTAAGGATACTTCAGCAATTGACAATGCCAAGAACAGTATTTCCAAGGAAATTACATCAAAGTTTCAAAATTTTACTAATTTGCTTAATAATAGAGTAGCAGAAGAAGTAGGGAATTTTAAGAAAATACATGACGTTATGGATAAAAATACACAAAATCTTGAAAAATCAATGAACACTCATTTCCTAATTCACAAAAAAGATACCGACAAAGTTAATGAATTTAAAGAACAAATTAAAGAATTTGAAATTAAAATCAATGCATATAAATCAAATTTACAATATTTAGAAGACAAATTGAAGGAGGATTTTCAAAACGAAAATGAAAAAATTGAAACAAAATTCAAAGATCAAATTACAAAAAATAATGAAAAAATCGAGGATATACTAAAGCAATTAAACCATCTAAAAACCAAATCTGAAACGTCTTTTGACGAGGGAAATTTTACAAAGGCAATCGATGAGAAATTACAAAAAGAATTAGAATCCTTACTAGAAGTAGTGCAAGCTATAATGGAAGTTTCTAAAAAGGATGTATTAATTAAAATTAAAAATAATAGTTCAAAAATCGAGGAGATTTCTTTACTGATAAAAGAACTTGAAATATCTTATACAGATATATTACACAAAGCTGAAAAGACAGCGTCAGATATAAAAAATATAGAAAAAAAAATTGTAAAAATTACATTAGATATAACAAATGCAGAATTTCAATTAGGAAAAGATCTAAAAAATCTAGAAGATAAATTAGTAAAAGAAATAAAATCATTAAATGAATTAGTTCAAAGAGCTGCTGAAGTTTCTAGAAAAGAATTTAATGATACAATGAATTATGCAAGAGAAGAAATGAATTCAACATTAGGTGGTTTCAAAAAAGATTATACGTTATCAAATGTTCTTTTGGAAACTAAATTTAATGTAAAAATGTCTGATCTTAATAACAACATCACCCAAATAAATTCGTCAATAAAAGAAATTAGAAATTAAAATAACAAATCATTTGAAACAATGGAAAATAAATTTAATGTAAAAATTTCTGATCTTACTAACAACATCACCCAAATAAATTCATCAATAAAAGAAATTAGAAATGAAAATAAAAAATCATTTGAAGCAATGGAAAATAAAATTAAAGAACTTACTAAAAAAAACTGAGATGATTTTTTTTAAATTTTACAACATCAGCGATAAAGGGCTTTTATAAACGGTTTAGAAGGAGGTAAAGTTATTTGTGGGATTTATTTTCGAGAGTAAGGTATAAATTAATAATGAGTAAAATTAAGCAAGACGTTGTAAATGAATTACATAAACCGGCGAGAAGGCGATATAGAAGGAGACGAACAATTGTAAAAGGGCTTAATGATCTATTTCAAGCTGATCTGATAGAAATGCAGCCATATGCGAAATTTAATAGGGGTTTAAGATATATTTTAATGGTAATAAATGTGTTTTCTAAATTTGTATGGGCAGAACCTGTAAAATACAAAACTGGTAAAGATGTAGCAGCTGCAATGAAAAAAATTCTATTAAGTTTAAAAACTCCCCCAACAAATCTGAATACTGATCAGGGTAAAGAATTCTTTAATCAAGACTTTCAGAAACTTATGGAGCAGTTCAAAATTAATCATTACAACACATTTTCTAATATGAAAGCTAGTATTGTAGAGAGAGTAAATAGAACGATAAAAAACAAAATGTGGAAAAAGTTTAGTTTACTAGGTAATTATAAATGGATCAGCTTTCTTAAAGAAATAATTACAGAATACAATAATACTAAGCATTCAACAATCGGAAAAAAACCAAACGAAGTTAACAAAAAGAATGAAATGAAAATCTTGAAATCAGCTTATACTCATAGGAAAACTGTGGATCCCAGATCACCAAAATTTCGTGTCAGTGATAGAGTACGAATAAGCAAGATTCGCGAACAATTTTCTAAAGGTTACACGCCCAACTGGTCAAACGAAATTTTTCAAATAAAAAAAATCCAGCTTACTAATCCAACAACGTATTTGATTCACGATGGAAATGGGATAGATATTCAAGGAGGTTTCTATGAAGAAGAACTTCAAAAAGTAAGACACCCAAATGTATATCTGGTGGAAAAAGTGTTAAGAAAGAAAGGAAACAAAGTATTTGTAAAATGGTTAGGATTAGATAAATCTTATAACTCTTGGATCTTCAAGAGAGATGTGATGTAATAGTAATTAATGCTGTAATAATAATTGATGCTTGTAATAAAAAAAAAATGATTTTTTATATATATTTGTTTTATTTAAAAATAAGCTTATTACATAAACATTTTTTTAAATACAATATTCCTATAATCAGAGTCTAATATGGGATTTAAAATTTCTTCAGTCAATTTAATCCTTCTTCTAAAATGTTTTTGATTTATAAACTCTTCAGAAGTCATACGAGCTTTTCTGTAGGCGAAGTTCCAAGCAACCATCAGATGAATTTGGTTTCTTGATTCATCAATAGATACTGTCTTCTTCATAATAGTGCTTAGACTTTAATTTTTGTTCTAATTCTTCGGGATGATTCAACAGCAGTTCCAGCATGGAGCATACATTTTCACTATTTAGATTTTGTTTTGGAGAAAGGACATTATATATTTTGTCAAAAGAATCTCCGTCGTAAAAATTGTTATTTCTAAAAACGTTGAAATAACGTCGAAAGTTTTGTTTTTGTAAAACATTTAGTCTATATTCTATAAGTGGAATTTGTTCCCATAGTCTGCAGACAGTTTCATTTCCATAGTAAATAAAATCACAGCTTTTCACAATCTTCACTATTGGTAATTCACCAATCTTTTCAAAATGAATAGATAAATTTTGCAAATATATCGGTTCATTGAAAACATTTGGTGAAAACATATAATTTGTTATAACTCCTTGATATTGCAATAAGTTCTTCCAATCATCTTCATTTAATATCACAGACTGACCATTTTTACCACCAAGTTCAATGCATGGTAGAAAATCACTTTCCACCCACAAACCAATCACAGCATATTTAGAGTTAGAATTATTTAAATTATATTTTGTAGAATTTATAATTGTTTTTTTTATTTTCTTTTTTAATGGTGAATTTTCAAATATATTTTTACTCTGATTACTGAACATTTTAAATGATGTATTTCAAAAACTAACTGGCTATCTGCTTGCTCTCAAAAAACTAACTATCTATCCGTTTGCTCCTAAATTTTATACATTTTCCCTCTCCTCTCAAGTGGAGGGGTAAACTTATTTTCCCTCTCCATTTAAGAGGAGGGGATAAACTTTAAATGTCTTTATACTAACGAGAATCAATAAAAAACAAAATTTATATTATTTTTTTAACATTTATTAAATATTTTTATAGATATTTTTTCATGAAATACAATAAAATTAAACATGTACAAATAAATATTGCTGCTGTAAATATAATAACAAATATATAACAACAGACACAATGACAAGATTCTTCTTTTTTATTATTGAAAGGAATCCAATCTGAATATTGTAATGGTTTGTTTGTCATGGAATATTTAATTTTTATGTATGTATTTTCACACAAAGCAGAATCAGTTACATTATAGGTAAAAAAGTGTGAATTTCCAACAAGATATGTCATTTTCATCTGTTTGTAGCAGTCGGTTTCATTTTTGAGGGCATTTATACATATATCAGCCCTAACTGTATTAGGAATGTAATTTACATATATCACATTTCCAACAAGGGAAACTAAAACTATTAAAGATGCAGCAGTCATTGTTGTAATATTACTAACAAATAATGGTATTTCTATACAATATATATGTTTTTGGATTCAGTTCCCCCTCCAACTTTTAAAGCTTCAAAAACGACTTACATAATTTATCATCATATAAAATGATGTCTTTATAAAGATGAAAAATTACTAGGAGTAGTTAATTCTAATCGCGGTTTTTTATTTTTAGATCCATTTTCGTTTCCAGAACTTAAAAAAGTTAGAGTATCATACATCATTTTCATATCTTTATCAAAAAAATATGTTTCCAAAATATCCTTATGTCCCCATGCAAGAGTTTTTGTGGAATTTGGTATACAATATCTTTTATCATCATGAGTTGTTAATGCCAATTTATTTAACAAATTAGTGTATATATTATGCATATCTGACTTGAATACATACATGGTGCAGAATATTTTGTCACCTTTCTCAACAACATCTTTATAATCTGATAATGTTAATTGATTTTTTATACATGATCTACTAACGCCTTTTGCTTTTTTATCTACACTATTTTTGGATTTTATACAATATGCTTTAGCACCAGTTCCATAAAAACTTTCAATGGGAATCCCTTTGTACTCATCTTTAAATTTACCAACAACTGATGTTGTAATAGGCATGCAATGAATATTTTGTTCAGAAAAATTAGAAGTATCAAATTTATCCAGATTTAGCTTCATATCTTCATAAAAGTTTTGGGTCTGAACTTCAAGAATTAAGGAATCAGTATCCGTATATAATAAATTTAAATTATTACCATATTTTACTTTTAAATACCCATAATAAAAATTATACATTACAGTTTTTGCAATATCCAGAATACTCATCCCAACATAAATTGGTTTATTGTATTCAATGCAAACCTGTTGAAGTTGAAGAGCAACTAGATTTTCAGAGAAAATTTTAAAATCCTTTAATTGAGGTTTAGAAATAAGTTTTTCGGCACTAAATTTATTACCCTGTCTTTCCCATTGAGATACTAATTTAATATCTGCTCGCCTATCAACATTTTCCATGGTTTTACCGAAAATTGAATTATTTGCCAATTTATAACAATTTTTATCAAATTTATTTTTAGATAAATTTCGTAAATTTGTATTTAAATCTATATATTCCGCTAACCATGGTGATTGTGTAAACTTAACTGCTCTGTGTATTTTTATGATTTTGAGTCCAAATTGTAGACATTGTTTCAGATATCGGTAGTGAATGATATAGTTATATTTATTATGTAAGTTTGGAATTAATTTGGAGTGGTTTGAAATTGGTGGTGTATATTGTTCAGGACAAAATGGGAAATCATTATGACTATCATGTAAATAATTTGGATATTCTAAATCAACTTCAAATATGTATCCTATAGATGATGTATCTGAAAGTTCGGATATATTTAAAGTTTCTATTTCGAGCTTAGGTACCCAAGCAAAATTTTTTTCAGGCAAATATTGTTTCATAGCATAACCATACAAATTTGTGGCGTCTAAGTAAGTGATATATGTTGTAGGTCTTTCAGGATTAAAATTTTCTAAGAATGGATTATTTGCTTCAGATTTGCGTTTGGAACAAGTGCTAACCCCACCACGAACACCTTTTTTGAAAAAATGAAGCATATCTGGTTCCGTTAATAATTCTAATTCTACATTAGTTAATTTCATCATTGCATCCCAGCACATAGAAGGACTAGTGACATAATTAACAGGATCTAACTTATAGGTTTTAATACATGTGGTCTATAATTTTCAAAAACATCAGCCAAAAGTAAAACATCAGATTTTAAGTAAATATCGGAATAAGCCCCTATTGTAGAACACTTAAATAGATTCCACACTTCTACAGCACGATTGTAGTCTTGAGGAGAGATATTTTCATCGGTTAAGTTATTATAAAATTTATCAATCGATGGTAGAGATTTCTCATTTAATTTTTCGTTGGAATCTATGTAAGAGTATGGAAATACCCCTTTTTGTCTAATGTATCGAAATTCATCAGCATTTGAGAAAAACTTTTTAATTTCAAAACATTGTGAATCTTGTAGAGTTTGTGATAGTGACTCTAAAGACTCTGGGAGAAATTGAAAAGAATCTATAAAGCGTAGTCGCAAAGCAACTGGTTTCCGCTTTTCTGACACATAACTATCAACGAAAATTTCCTTACTAAAAGAAATATACTTTTCTTTATTTTGAGCTATAACACTAATATTTTCTTTATTATAGCAAAGCGATTTAATAAATAGGTGAGAATCATAGTTTTTTAAATTATGCAATACTATTGGTATATATTTTGGAGGTTTAAAATGCAAATTACATATTGAGTGGGCGGCTCCTCGATATTTACCTGTAATATGACAATGATCCCTACACTTTATGAAATTTCCTTTTGAAAAAGGTTTTTCACATACATAACAAATGCTAGAATTTTCATATTCAATCTGTTCCACAGATGATAAATCTTTCAATGGTACTTGATATTTTAAATATTTTTTATAAATTTCTTTTACATCATTTTCAATGTATTCAATAAATTTTATAGCACAATCTGTACCTCTATAAAGTTTAAGACACACAACATTCTCATCAAATGATGATTTAATATAATAAGCAAATGAATAGGGTATATGTTCAGCAGTTTTAATAGTATATGAGGTTGTCGAATCAGGTGTAGATTGTTGGCACTCAATGTTTTTCAAATAACATTCAAAATCGGCATAAATAACAAAAGGAGCTTTATACTGTTTCTGAATATTTTGAAACTTTAATATATTTGCAGGAATATAATTGCCAAATTTATCCAAAATCAAATTATCTGAAGGAAGCTCAATTCGAACAAAACTACAATCACGTTCTAAATGTGTGTTAAGTTTTTCATATGTTCCAAAATATTGAAGGCATCCATCACATAAGTATTTTTTTATTTTCTTTTTTGATAATTGTTTGTATACCAAGCTACCTAAATCCTTTATCCAACAGTAGTGGTTATTTCCATCATCAGAACTTATTAAAAGCAAATTAATATGTAATTTTTTCTTTTCATTATTATAATGTAAAGGACCGACAATCTCATATACCTTTTTATTATCCCTTAAAAATTTTTCAACTCCATATACATTTATGGACAAATTATTTTTTTCCTCAAACTTTTTTATATCTAATAATTTTACTGGAAATTCAATACCTGTAAAATCGAAAGCGTCTCTGAAGTCTGGATATGATGAGGTCTTTCGAGGATTACCGGTTGGCTGGTATGCTGCTGAAACCACTGCCCAGGCGAAACAGCAATTGTCCTCATTCATCACATTCACTATTGATTTAGAAAAGTGATGCATCTTAATGTAGGAGGAGGCATTCAATGGGTTGTACTTATTGATGTTGACTTCCAAATGCAGAATTCTTTGTAGAGCCCACCCTGTAATAGGAATTAAAAAATTAGTTCTGAATAATATTTGTTAGAGATGTACAAGTGATATTAAGAAAACTTAGCTCTTGAGATTAAGAAAACTTAGCTCTTGAGATTAAATAATAATTACCTGAGTCTCTTTCCGGCAATTCATCTGCTTTGGTTTCAATAATCTTGAATAAATCATCGTAAAGCTGTTGTAGATCAGTTGTATGGGTTACAATGAAGAACGGTGTATTAAATGACTTAATTGAAGTAGAGGTTAAAGTTGGAGAATAATATATTCCAAATAATTCCAAATTTACTTTAGCACATATAAATTCTTGTTGACGCTGGCGTATTAATGTTTGCACTTTATTACCAACATCTTGCTGAAACTTTTTGATGTCGATGTGATAATTCTGCGAATATATTCTGTAGGAAGCTATTCGACATTTAAATGCACTCCTGATAATGTCAATTCCATTTCCATATTTTATGCAGCTCCTGTTTTTATGAATATTTGTCCTCAAGTGTGTGCTCCAGGAATTAGATTTGACATTTACTTCGCAATCTTGGCAAAATCGCATTGGAGGTCTTGAAAGTAGTTCATCAACTGAAACAATTATTATTTTTTAATTCCTCTGTAAACCTTTATTAATAATAAAAAGAAAAATTAAAAGGAAAATTATAGCTTAATATGTTATAAAAAATACTTACGATTAATTATATAATCTTCCAAGTTAAAGTGTTTTCGTTATTAACAACATTTTCTCGAAGGTGGCGTACAATATGTGATTTTCTTTTAAATTCTCTTAAGCAGTGTGTGCAAAGGAGAGTCATTTTAAAATGGAATCGGTTAGGGCCGTGTCGCTTTTAAATAAATACAATTTCGATCTATCAAGACCCAATGACATAGAATAATTAGCAATTTTTTCAGCTCGCGCAATTTAGAAAACTTTTGGATTTACTTTTGAATTAACTTTTGGATTCACTTTTTAATTTGAAGAAAAACATGGATTTTTTTTTGAAAAATATATTTCCCAAATTTAAAAGAAGATCGCCTTGTCGTTGAATACAATTTTTAACGTCTTTTAAAGTCGAATTAGATAAATTATTACATATATTATCTAAGTTTAAATAGGAATAAACCATTGACTTAAATCTAGATGCGGCACACCTTGTTTCATTCCTATTTAAGCTCGGCTTAATTTTCTTATGTAGAAACTTATCTAATTCTCCAATAGCGACTTTATTTGTTGGATTGATTTTCGGAGCTGTTGTTACAGCGACTGGTAAAGAATTTTTTGAAATTTGTGCCCCTAAAGTTTGGGAACTAGAAATATCACCGTCCAATTTTGACTTTTTTAAATCTGAACAATCATTTGTTTCTGATAAAGAACGTTTTTTGGGTAAATTTTTTTCAATTAAATTTTCAGAACTTTGTTCTAAATTTAGGCCAGAAGGATTTTTCAAAAATTGATTTTGATTAGAGGAAGAAATTAAGGGACATTGAGGCTGCTCATCTTCAAAATTTTCAGTATAAGTATATACCTCAATGTCCCCCACAATTTCGCCACAACTCAAATCAAAAACATCTACCGAATTTACTGAATTTCTGGTATAGCCAAATTTGGATGGTTGTTCAAACCCCTGAATAAAATTTTGATCCAACCCTTCAATTAAATTTTGATCCAACACTTTAATAAAATTATGCTGAGCTTTGGCTGAGACGTTTATAACAGTCTCAACGCTGTCGTTGGAATCCTCTGATGAATCTGACGATGCATCTGAAATTGGCGAATAGTGGGGGCGATAAACCTCTTCTATATTATTTTTCGAAAAACCCCCAATGCCAATCCTCTTATCATTATTTAAAGCTCCCTCGTTACCAACCCCATTATTATTATTGTTTAAAACCCCCTTATTATTTTGTTCCTCACAGCTCTCAAAAGTCTCCTGATATTCCACATCGCCCTTAATTAAATTTTTCCCTGAGCTATTTTCACAAATTTCACCCCCTTCTAATATATCTAAAAGTTGTTCCAAATTATATCCCTCATTTATTTCAGAATTGTTAATTAAATTTTTCCTTAATATATCATTATTTAAATCATCGAAATTAATTGTTTCAAGAGGTTCTTGAGGAATATCAGGGATAATAGATTCATCCAAAACTTTTAAGAGCTGTGTCAAAATATCGCTTTCACCAATTTCGGAAGAATCGCCAGATTCAGATGAATTGTTAAATGTATTAATATCAATTTCCCTAAATTTAATATCTAGCTCCTCGTCGCTTAGCCCACAAAATGAACAATCAATCAAATCATGCACAAGGCAAGCGTCGTTTAAATCGAAGGCTGCTAAGTCGATGTTTTCAATTTTTACATTTAAAAATGACATTTTAAATTATAAATTAAAAAATAAAAAAATTATGAATCAATAAAAAAATCAAAAAATCAATAAAAAATCAAAAAAAATCCACAAAAATGAAAAATCAACAAAAATCAAAAATTGGCTTTTAGAAGATTAAGTAAAAATGAATGAAAATCCAAAATATTAAGTCAAAAATATTAAATCAAAAATATTAAATCAAAAATATCAAATCAAAAATATGAAATCAACAATACAAACCAAATAAAAATTAATATGTCACTACGTCACACAATTCGAAATAAATCGGACTATCTAGATATATTCACAACAGATTCGATAATTTTACAAGCGTACGCTAATAGCGAGATGTAAACTGAAGAGACGCTTCGTACCCAGCCGCCTTTTAAAGCAGCCAAGAGCCTGGTACCGGCTGGTACGGCGTGGCACTGCATGGTACGACGGGAACCGTGAGACCGTGAACTCGAGAGAGGTCGTTCAACGGTCGTAAGTTGTTTTGTTCTTAAGAAAATGACGAGTAAAGAGGAGAAGAAGAAAAAAAAAAAAAGTTGTTTTTTGGAATAATATAAAAGTTTTTTTTTTTTTTTTCGTTTTTTATATTATTCCAAAAAACAACTTTTTTTTTTCTTATTCTTCTCCTCTTTACTCGTCTTTTTCTTAAGAATAAAACAACTAACGACCGTTGAACGACCTCTCTCGAGTTCACGCTATCTTTGCCTCCTTCTTCTTCTCATTCTTCGGACTGGTTTCGCCGCTGGATTTTGACTCTGGAAGATTTTATAGGCTTCTTAGAGCATCAGGCGAACCTGATGGATAGCCTAAGAAGCCTTTCACCGAACTCAGAAGACACTGTGATGTGGCCGCCGCCGTCAGAGGCTGAATTTTTGGAAGAGGAATTTAACGATGAATTCCTCATGGATGATTTGCCAAGTGAGGAATTCCTCAATATGTTTGAGCCCTCCTTAGATCCAGAGCCCGTCGAATTTGACCGAGCTCTGGATGAAATAATGAGAATGCAGCCTCTGCCGGTTTATCAGCAACAGCCACAGCAGCAGGAGCAGCAACAACAGCAGCAGGAGCAGCAGCGGGAGCAGCAGCGGGAGCAGCCACAACAGCAGCAGCAGCAGGAGCAGCCACAACCACAGCAACAACAGCAGCAGCGAAGGCAGAGTTACCCTCGAAAGTGCAAGAGGCCACAGCAGCAACAGCAACATCAACAGCAACATCAACAGCATCAGGAGCAGCCACAACAACAGCAACAACAACAGCAGCAGCAGCGAAGGCAGAGTTACCCTCGAAAGTGAAAGAGGCCACAGCAGCAACAGCAACATCAACAGCAACATCAACAGCATCAGGAGCAGCCACAACAACAGCAACAACAACAGCAGCAGCAGCGAAGGCAGAGTTACCCTCGAAAATGCAAGAGGCCAATAAATTATAAATTATAAATTGGCCTCTTGCAGAGCAGCAACCTCTGGCAGACAACAACAACCGATGGCAAAGCAGCAACCTATGGCAGACAACAGCAACCTCTGGCATGCAGCAGCAACCTCTGGCATGCAGCAGCAACCTCTGGCATGCAGCAGCAATAATCTATGGCAACCCAAAATGGTATAAATTATAAATATGTATTTATGTATATATGTATATTTGTATTTTGGATATAGGAATAATAAAAAACAAAGTCGTTGAAGAAAATATTTTATTTTTTTCTATTTTTTATACAGAATCACACCTAATAACCAAGTTTCTTTAACTTGAAAGAATTATTATGAATAGGATGAATATAATTTTTTTTTACAAGCATAGTAATGAAAACTAGGCTTTTTTTTAACATGGAAGAATAAATCATAGTCTGTTGTCAGGGAATTAAACCTAATTGTTCTTTATCTTATATATAAAATCTTATTTAAATGTCTTAGTTGACATTTTAAACTTAATATTAAAAAATACTAGGGTGAATGAATAAATTCAAGTGCAGTATCAAATTCATTTATTTAAAATTCAATTTATCGATAGGATTGATTGTGCATATTATGTAGAAAAAATTATTCTACACTGAAAGAACAAAATCATTAGTTCTTCGAATCTTAATATAAACAAATTTCTATTTATTTAGATGGCACCCTTATATTTATTTAACTTAAACTTAATATATATCTTATAACTTATATCTTATAACTTATATCTTACAACTTATATTTTATATGAAATCTTATTTAAATTAGTTGACATTTTAAACTTAATATTCAAAAATTACTAGGGTGCATGAATAAATTCAAGTGGAGTATCAAATTCATTTATTTAAATTTGATTTATCGGTAGGGTTGTTGTGCATATTATTTGAAAAGAATTATTCTACACTGAAAGAACAAAATTATAATTTCTTTCAATGGGAATAAATACAAATTCTTATTTATTCACATCATTCCCTTATATTTATTTACATAGTTTCTTATATTTATTTAACTTAGCAGAACAAAATCTAAATTCTTATAAAATATTTTAAACTTAAACTTAATATTAAAAACGCCATAGTGCATGAATAAGTGCAAGTGAAATAAATTTATTTAAAATTTGATTTTTCGATTAGATGGTTTTGCATATTCTTTAGTTCTGGTTTGTTACATATTATACATGCTTGTGAAGGAGTTGTTATGAATAAATCGTTTTCACACGTGTTGCATTGCAGATCTTTTTCGCAACATATAAAGGATCGTTTATAGTGGCTATTAACAAAATTATTTTTCCCATTTGGGCAATTTAGAGCATGTATATAGTAACATTCACAACATAAATTATATGCACCGCCAGAAGATGAAATAATTACGACATAAGATTGAAAAACGCACACTTCTCGCGTAAGGTAATTTGGTGTCAATGTATCACTTGCATTTATTTTTGCCACTTTCACGAGCCCCTCTTCTCCACACCCGTTTGGAACGCCATTATCCTCTATCCCATCATCTTCTTCATCTTCATCGTCGTCTTCGAAATTATTTCGATCAATAGTGATCAGAGAATCCTGTCTTGCGTGAAACTTTCCTCTTCCAGCCAAGTTAAAATGAGTTGTTTCATCTTTGTACATTGACTGGATCGTTTCATCGCAAGCAGAATCTAAATATACATGTGTCTGATCCATTTCGAAGACTGTCCGATGAAACTCGATTCACTTGTTCACACTATTTTTTAATTTTACAACACTTTTTTATTGATAATGGTGGGCCGTCTATGTGGTGTTGATATAGTGGATAGTGTTTAAAACACGGCAAATTTAGCTGCAATTCTTCATCACTTCTATAATTTTCCGGCAACCTGTTCCAAATTTGTTGTAAACTAAGTGAATCGACGAATGTTTTCAAGTAGTTGATGGGAAAGAAGGCCAAGTCTTGATCTTCAAAATCGGTAAGATTTTTTCCGTTATTTTGGTAGGAAATTATTACTTGGCCTACACGTTCAATGAGTTGCTGTTGTTGTTGTTGTTGGTCGCTATTTGACACCGCGCACGAATGACTGAAGTTCGCTCAGATTCGATCGTTTAAAATACCAGCTCCCCTCCAACTGCTACCAGCTCCCCTCCAACTACTGTGGTGGTTAGGAAGGAGGTAGGAGGTGGAGCAAAAAGAGGCGGAGTTTATGAAACCAATCGGAATAGGGGGCGAACTTGGGCAGCCAATCAGAAACAAGGTCATTCTTGGCTGACCAATCAAAAAAGTGGTGGGGGGGGGTCAACTAGAAGCCCCCTATTCCCACTACTACCTTGTTTGGACTGTTAAGATTTTCATAGGTCAGGGGTTAAACGATTACCTCGTTTTCAAGCCTATAACTTGACACTTAAGCGGCGACACAAATCGTAGTTAAACGAATATTGCGCCCCATAAGTGACGACTACTAAACTGAAAAGGACCATTTCTGTGGCCCTAAACGGGCCTGAGGGACGGTCGGGTGTCTACTGTGGAGTAATACCCAACGATAGTAACACCGACCTAGTTGCAGCCTTTGGCCTTCTTCGTGGCTGCATTTGGACCTCGGGATGCCAAAGACGTGCTGCCATGCAATTGTTAGTTATGTTCAACATACTGTTCAAACAGTTAAAATACACGACAAATCACGTTGGTTTTATTTGACAACGCTACCCGCCATAAAAGTCGCGCTTTGCACCAATATATGGCACTTCGCGCAATATTACGTCGAACTTCGCGCGATATTTTGGACCCCTCCCCTAGTCAACCTACGCCAGCTGGACTGTGTTTAAGGGACTACCGTCTCATTCGCCTTTCATGTAATGAAGTCGCGTGCAAACGAGCGGGTCATTGATTTTTTCTTGGTAGAGCCGTTCGCGCGCTAAAGGCCGGTAGGCCGCGTGAGTGGCCTGGGAAGAAAAATTTTCTGGAACTTTTATGACATTTTAAGACATTTTACAATCATAAAACAACGAAATTAACTGATCTCATCAAACCATTCATCATATGTTAAACTACTCGTTATGGTGACAATATAAACTTGGATTAACTTCTCCGTCCAATTTTTGTTGGGTTTCAAATAAATATAAAACTACTACTTAATTTTAACAAATTTATTAATTGACATGCCATTATTGTCATGTTTTAAGATTATGTGTAACATATAATCTAAAATTAAATTAAAATATAGATTTGTTGGTCATGGAACCGTTTAATACATTATAACTAAAAAATGAGTCGTGAATAACTAATGCATACACTTTAATGTCTTTGGGAAATTTATTCTTTCTGGTTTGGAACTCCAATTTCTCACCCACGGTCGATGAGTTGACAGCTTCTGGTTGATGACTGCAATTGATAATAATATATTCCGCGAACTTCACCATCGGGTCGTTTATTTCGCGCCCGTAGTAGCTGCTTTGGAAGTTTTCATAATTGTAATAATCTGTTGCATACAGTTCCTTGGCGAAATCTAAATTCCATTTTTCGTAGGGGTAAACGGTTGAATTCAAATATACTCTAATATAGCATACATCGGCGTGGGTAAACTGGGTTGCGTTGGTTTTTTTTTGTCGAAATTATTACTGTCTTGAAATCCGACGATTATATAACGCGGTCTTTCTAGACATATGCTTCTTCTCAAAGCGCATAGGTCGGAAGATGTAGTTTTAAAGCTGGCATTATTTCCACCTTTATTAATGTGAGACAATATTTTCAATTTTTGCTTGTCGTCAAGAATGATGTAATGAATTATCTATTCGACTTTGTCAATACTAAATTCGGCGTCTACTTCTCCGACGTAGCAATTGGTAAAAGTGCAAGCTATAATCATAATAAGCTCTTGTTTTACGTTGAAACTACCTTTTGTATAATCTTCGGCGAATAACAGAGACATTTTATGGGTAATTTCCGGGAGAATACGTTACTTGCAGTGTCTACGATATCTTAGTTTGCTTCGTCGAGACCCCATTCTCATGTCAAGAGAGATCTTTGTTGGAAACTTCCGAATGAAACCATGATTTTTAATGTCGTGGTAACTCTAGGTTTACGAACCATGGAGACCTGCTCACCTCCCATGCGAGGGCATTATGTGATAAAAAACATATTTTCGTTTCATCTATGGTTTTAAATTTTCCTTCGATATATATGTAACTTTCGGCGATATCCAGTATAACATTTTGAAAATTAATAGGAATACGGACTTCATCGAAAGTGTTGAATGATATGCTGTTCTAGATTAAAGATGGAATTGTCCAAGGTAAGTTAGCGCTGGTGGTGGAAATCATTTTCTCCCTTTAAGACCGATTGATTTTAAAAGTTTCTAGTCTTCGGCACATAACTGTTGAGATGTTTGCGATCTAATGTCAGGACGACAACTAACCTTGACGTTAACTCTTGTTTTACTTTTATTATATTTCGGTGGTTCTCGAATCTTAGTCGACAGCAAATACAATTGACGATTGAGGCAAAAAGCCATTTCTATGAAGGTTTCTTCAATTCCAATTTTACGATAATTTTCTCGCCTTGAAAATTGATTAGATCACGGCTATCGTCCAAGATGCGAAGAGTAATGTTGTCGATAGACGTCCTGTCGGCATTAACGGCATATAAATATTATTTTGTGGTTCTTTACTGATTTTGTAACCGGGCTCCACGTCGATATCGAATTCGAATAAGGTATGACCTTCCACAGAATTCATATATGCTCCAAAAATTATATTACAATCTACGCGGATGATGTGTACTTTCACTATTTCCATCAATTCGGTTGACTCCTACTTTTTGTCTCTTTTTAACACTGTATAATTAAATCCTAACATTTTATCGATACTTGCCTCTTCTCGGAAATCTATAGTATATAGGGGTTTCAGTTCATATTTCAGCGTATTATTATTAGCGACTAAGGAAAATATTCCATCATTCTTTTCTTCAGTTGAATACTTCAAAGACTCTGACAGAGCTTTACCTATTTCATCTATTTCGTAGGCCCCAGGTGCAATCTGCAATTGTATCGGCTCGGTATTGTAACCCTACTTCATGTAAGTAAACTTTCATCCACATCAAAAATTGAATTGTATCTCTAAAATCCCAGCAATGCAAGACCATAACTTATCATTAAAACATCCCATATCTCAGTTTTATTCTTCACGGCAACATTTAAAAAGATTCATCTTCACACCTTTCCTCACTGCATTAGAAAGTGATGCTTTTATGCTATTTTCTACTTGTATATGCAAATTGCTGATTTTGCAATAACAACAAAATATTTTTCTAGGAATGGAATTTTATTTGGGGCTAATGCAATCATTACTTCTTTGGGCATATTTTCTAACTATTTCATGGTTATTTTCATTAATCTACCGGCTAGATAAAATGCCTTTAGTGACCGCAACATTTTAGTATATTTGTTGCGATCCATTTGTGGTGTTAATGGTGGCGATGATGACATCTTGTACGGTGAATATTCGACAAGACACTTTAAGCACAACTATCTACACCAGACTGTTCCAAAATCTTGTTGATGATCGTATGTATAGTAAATAATTTTTGATGGTTCAGATCCCAGCTTAAGTCCTACACCCTAAATTCTTTAACACAACCGAATCTTCAATGAAATTAATCAGATTTTCCAAACAGTCGCTAAATCGCAACTTTTTTATTTCACAAACAAACTCTAGTAAATGTAATGTTTTGCTGCAATATTTATACCATGCATAGGCAGCCTTTTCATATTCAAAAGCCAAATCACAAGAGCGCAACGCCCATTCTGGTCGACTTTTCATTGCGTCATTGAAGTAATTAGTTGCCATTTCAGTGAACTCATAGCCCAATTTTTTTATTGTCGCTTGCAAATCACTATTCATATTTTTCACTTATTTTTACACTCACGACACTTTTTTATTGCTGGTGGTGGCCCATCTATATAATGACGATATATTTTTTCATAGTGAAGATAACAGGGTAAGTTAAACTGTAGTTTCTAGCTTATACGAAAATGGCTGTAAACTCAGGGAATCGATGTAAGTTTTTAAATATTCGAGAGGAGAAAATGCTTCTTTTTCTTTAAACTGACACAAAATTTTTTAAATTACTTTGATATAAACAAATTACTTTGACGATTTGCTTGATAATTATATCTTTAGATATTTTCGTATCTGATATTTCACACTGAATGAATTTTGAACGGCTCACACAGTTTTATAGTAGAATTTCAAAGTTCAAAATCATTTCAAGATCATCCCACACTATTGCAATGCTCAAATAACTAGTTCAAGGTCACACTCCCAAGGTGACCTCCATCAAAGTCAGGGCGATCTCGAACAAGGTCAAGGTCAAAGTCACACGCGGCAACGAACACATAACAATTTTCAAGGTCGAAGTTATATCAATGTAAAGTCGAATATCATGGCCAAGGGCAAAACCAAAGGGGGAGGGTCACGATCGAGGCCAAGGTCAAAGAGTGGGGGATTGAGCGCTCAGGGTAATGACCACTACTCCCATGTTTCTATAAAATACCGGAAGTACGGGACGAATATAAAAGCAGCTGGCCGGCAGTCGTATTACCAGTATTGGTTTAGCACGAGTAGTGGTTAGTATTAGATAGCGAAGCTAAGTGCGCGAACAAGCCAATAGTAAGAGTCTGGTATTAGTGTTAACTTTTTGTTGAATAAAGTTAATTGACGCCTGTAAACGTAGTATCAAATCTCTGAACCGACGTACGGGACAGTATAAAAATGTCTAAAGTACAGAAACGTGGCTGTGTTCAGTTTTCCATAAATCGCAGAAGAGGAAAATTGACAAAATGACCAAAGTAGCTTATCATAGAATGTCTTCTTGGCGAGCATGATTGGATCTGGGCTCCTCACATATGTTGCCAAAGCCGTGCAGCAAATCTAAGTAAATGGTTAAATGGCAAATGCACTTTTATGCCTTTTGCAGTTCCAGTAATTTGGTTAGAACCAACAAATCGCTTTAACGACTGTTACTTTTGCATGACAAAGAGTCTGGTTTATCAAGAAAGAGCAAACATAATATTGAATATCCGGATATTCTCTCAGCAGTAAAAGCAGTTCTTCATGGAGATGATTTACGAGTTTCAGTGCCTATGGCAAAATAGGTGAAAGATTTTGAAATATATCACGATAAGGCAGAATCTGGTAATGTATCAGAAAAGACGATTCCTAATTTCCTGAAAGTGCAGGAAAAGCACACAATTTAATCGAGTAACCTGAATTAAATGATCTATTTCGGGACTTCCACTTGTCCAAAGAGCATGCTGAAGTATTAGGGTCTAGATTACAACAATGGAATTTACTAGCCACTTGAATCTAAGTTACAATACTTAAGAACCGTAACCAGAAGTTATACTCGTTTTTTATTATGCAGGATAAAATGTGTGTTTGTGTTAATCCAAATTGTGTTATGGAAAAATGAGGATTTGCACATAACCCGGACGAATGGTGAGAAGCGAGTGATTGCCTATGCCAGTAGATCTTTATTTAGAGCAAAGCGAAACTATTCTATGGAGAAAAAAGATACTTGGATGTACTTTTTTGTATTGAGAAATTTCGAGGATTTATTGAAGGTGTTCCTTTTATTGTCATTGCAGATCAATAAAGTTAACTGTGGTTTAACACTTTAAAAAATCCAAGTGGAAAATTAGCTCGTTAAGATTTTCGCCTTAGACAGAGTGCGTTTGATTTAGAACACAGAAAAGGAACTCAGATTATCATTCCAGACGCCTTGTCCCGTCCATATAGAGAAGAAGCAAAAGATTCCGATTCAAGCAATAAGGAAGAATTAGAGGTTAGAACCCTGGATATCGATCGTATTGATACGTGGTACAACAATTTGCCTCAGAAAAGAGAGTCCAGACAGTTATCCACAATGGAAAGTGGAACACGATTTTGTTTTGACATTTATCCCAAACTGTCTTTCTATGAACGTGAATGTTCCTAAATTGAAATACTTAGTACCTAAATCCCAAAGAGCAGTAATTATAGACCCCTGTCATAACCCTCCGAATTGTGGTCATTTTCGATTTTATAAGACATTTAATCGTCTAAAGGAAAGATGTTACTGGTCAAAAATACGCCAAGACATTCTAAGATTTATTGAAAATTGTTTGGTCTGTGAAGCTCAGAAAGCATAAAATACTTCGTCAACGGAACTCATGGCAAAGAAAAATCAGTAGATAATCCATTTCAAGTAATAGCAGTAACCTTGATAGGTCTTCTACCTCGTTCAAGAAAGGGAAATAAATGGCTTTTGGTAGTGGCTTGTTGGTTTACTAAATACATATTAGTTTTTCCTTTAAGAAGTTCCAAGGTCCAGTATATTGAAAATGTACTAGAAAATAAAGTCTTTCATATTCATGGTCCTCCATCTCTACTTACTTGAGATAATGGCACGTTTATTTCAAAAACTTTCAAAAAATTAAGTCAAATATATTAGTTTAATAAAAGACTTAATCCATTTTATAAACAACAATGTAATTTTGCAGAAAGAAACAATAGGACAATTAGGAGTTACATTGATAGCCATGAAAATTGGAATAAAGAAATGGCTAAATTCAAGCAGCTATTAATACTTCAAAACATGAAGTCACCGGTTTTACTCCAGCGTTCTTGGTTTATGATAGGCATAATCCTTTATCAAGTAATTATTACAAGGATTTGAATATTGACGTCAGTGTTGAATAGAAATGCCTATGCGACCAATTTAACTGATATAAAAGATGTTTGTGTAGAAGTAAGAACAAGGATTCATAAAGCGCATCAACGTAATTCTCGGGAATACAATCTTAGCAAACGCGATATTTCTTTTAATGTAGGTGATCCTGCCTGGCGTAGAAATAAGATTCTTTCCAGTACTGTCGATAAGTTTACCGCAAATTTAATCCCCAAATATGTTCATTTTAAAGTAAGAAAAAGCTTTCCAACCTTGTATATGATTAAGGTAATATAGATGGTCGAAAGCTGGAAAGTGACATACAAAGACCTAAAATTCTATTTCAAAAAATTCTGATTCTAACCTTTCAAAAGATGAATAGGTTTATTAAGTTTTTATAAAGTTTACGTCCAAAATAATAAGCTATTTGAAGCGACCTATTGGGGGCCGATCCGTATTGACTTTTGGTTATTAACACTTTTGCTATTTTTATGTTATTAAGTTTTTATGAAGTTTGCTTCCAAGTTAGTAAGTTGTTTAAGTGACTTATAGGGTACTGACCTGTATTGCTTTTTGGTTAATAGCATTTTTGCTATTTTTTAGTCTGTTAAGTTTTCAGTGAAGTTTTCATCCAAGTTAGTAAGTTGTTTATGTGTCTTATTGGGTGCGGACCCGTATTAATTTGTGATTATTAGCAGTTTTGCTATCTTTAAGTTATTAAGTTTTTATAAAGATTGCTTCAAAGTCAGTAAGTTGTAATATAAGTTGCCCCAGGTGTATATATTCATCTACTATTTCCCGCATGGTCCCATTTGTCCTTATTTCGATGTTGATTATCATATTGCTGCAGATTAATTTTGTCTTTGCTAGGTTCATTTTTAGATCTACTCCATTACTGTCTGTGTTGAGGTCATTTAATTGCTCTTGCAATTCATTAACACTTTTAGTAATCAGAATTATGTCATCAGTAAATCCTACATAGCTTGAGTGTTCTCCTCTATACCTAGATCTTTGTTATTTGATCAAACTTTCTGAAGAGAATCTCTAGGATTGCAGTGAGGAGCTTTGGAAACATTGTTTCTCCTTGTCAAACTATTTTAGGAAGCAAAATTCTGGAGTGTTGTTACAAAATTTGATCATAGACTCCTGCAAATGATATGTTGCGGTAGCGTTAACCATTTCATCCATAATCATTTTGCTGCCTCGTATTAATTAGTAGCTATTTTGATAACCTATAATTAAATTTTACAGTAATAAAGACACTCTGGAAGTCCGGATGTTCATCTTCTCTCTTGCAGCTTTAGTACCAAACAACTACGGATATTTAAGCTTACCACAACCATAACTCAGAACTTCAGGACTCAAGCAGTGCTGCTAATTAGCTGGACAGTTGACATCTATTGTTTACAGCTCACACAGCAGTACGCCCGCAAGTTAATTCGCGTGAAGGTTCTTAATTAAATTAAATAAAACAAGTTTCTCAAAACACTTAGTCTATTAACAAACATAAATAGGAAAACGAATTATTTACATTGAGAAACTTAAACTCATAACAAATAACAATTATGAATAAACTAACATAAGCACTCTTATTGGCCGTTCTATTAACCAAAAATGTAAAACCCAATTTTGACAAACACGTATAAATAGCATCCTAAAACATTAAACAGAAAAATAATAAAACGCAAAAAAAACAGCTATTTATATTTCTTAATCAATTGGTGTTAAAATCGCGAAATAGTTGACTAAAGTAACACACGATATCACGTTAACTTCCTAAATTAAAGTGAAAACCAAACAAAACAAAGGAAACCTTCATTCCCGCCGAATATACACTACGGCACTGGACTTAAAGAGTGGTACCAACCACCGTAAACGACTTCCAGATTGGAATTGACTTTAATTAATTTCTAAAAATCAAATTTAGTTTTCATCCCTGGGAACTTCCCCTGTTTTAGACGCGTTGGTTCCGACATGCGTGCTTTTCCACCAATAGAACGTACTTCCGCGATGCATCCCCGCCCGCAAAGTTTTCGTTTCCGAGCGTCTGCAAGCTTTCGGCTCCCTGATTCATAGATGGCATAATATGATCATCCTTGCGTCGAATTTAATTTAATTTAATTTAGTTTTATAACTGACCAGAGCTCAAAACTAATAATTATTTTACACAAATGTAATCGGTAACTATTCTATACTTACACTAAAACATTGTGTAAGAAATCATGGAAAAAAACCCTAAGTTTTAACCATTTTCACATTTTCTTATTCTTATTTTCGTCAATTGGGGAAAAAATGGGTAACTGACGCGAACTTTGTTCATAATAACAAATACTAATATTGCATTTTAGTGATTTTATTTAAATATTCTTTTGTTTTCTTATGATGAGAAAATTTGCTCAGTTTAAGTAAATGAAAGCTCTCTCATGGTCGGCCACATGTGGTTATCACTTTAGCGCTTAACCCCTAACGAATTGAATGTTAAGACTATTAAGTTACTTTGACAGATTTATATTAAAATATTTGAGGGGTAGAACCGTTTAGATTTTGTGTCATATAAATTGACTGAGTTTATGCTGTTTTTTAGAACAAATTAACTACTCCAAAAGTAATAAAATTGAGCTTAAGTTTAAATATGTTAATGGATTTATATTCCCTGATACGTGACTATTTTTGGCTTGACATGATATATACATTTCAACGGTCCAAATCTTTATACAGAGGGACTCACGTAAATTCTTCCATTTAGTAGAATTTTATTTAGAATTAATAAATATTAAAATAATTAAAAATCACACTGAACTTTTGTTCCCTTACAGTGTTTTATATATGCTTACTCTGGTTTTGGCCTCTCCGTACAGGTTAGCTAACATTTCTAGATATGGCTTGTTTATACCTTGATCGACTAGAGCTTCTATACCTGCTCTAAGATATGCTGAGTCGAAAACTTTCTCAAAGTCTATGAATACTTGCGCTAGTGATATATCATATTCTTTTGTGCGACTCATTGTTTTTCTTAGTATTCGGATATGATCCAATGTACTGAAATCGCTTTTCTAAACCATAACTACAGAATCATATGTGCTATGTATAGTTTTGCTTCTATTTTTGGTGAGTGAATACGCTTGTATCTATATTCTTTTGACATGGGATGAGTTACTCTATACCTTTTAGTAAAATTCATTGTAAGACATACTAAGGATGACAACTTAATGATTTCGTGTAATTTGGTTTTACATATGAATACTTATTTAATAAATATATGATGCACTTGTCTAAAAGTTAGTGAAGTTTTGAACATTAAAGACAAATGAATGAAAGAGTGGGCTTCAACTGATAATGGTTTTTAAAAGCGTCAAATGCTATTGCTATACATATACTTCTATAGAGTATTACAAACTTTTAAGAAGTTGTTTATTGCACACATTATATTTGCTTCTAAATTCCCTTTTATCAAGTGACTGACCATATCAGACTTTGAAACGTGAAATTTTGAAACTTTCGTTATAAAACTAGATTTTACTTACTTTAAGAAAGAATTATTAACTTTACTTGCCTATGGTCTCTTTAAGAAAAAAATATTAAAATGTAAAACTTCACGTTATATAAAAACTTTAAGGGTGACTCCAAACATCGCCTACCAATAATTTCTACAACATTGAAATTACACATTTATTACATCTTAATGAATATTAAAGTACACGCCATTAGCCACCAGTGGGTGTTCACGTATGTTTTCATTTCATTAGATGTATTATTGAGTGTCCATATATGGGCAACACTGAGTCTTGCAAGAACTTTGTTGGAAACACCAGTACTAATGTTCGGTTCGAGTGATCGGAATGTCCAGATATGGATGAGTACTGAGATTAAGAAATATCACCTTATTTCAAGTTAATTCATTTTAGTATAAATATATGGCTGCCAATTCAATTAAAATTGGAGGCAGATGGTTGGTTAATAGATCAATATCGTTAGTAATTCATTTATAATCGAGACCATGCAAGAAAAAAGGTATTGCAGAATTTAACACAGTCATTTTAAGAGGAAAATTACATTAATTCACGAGGTGATGTTGGAAGTTAATAATATCCTTTCAACGTGGTTATATAAATATTTGTAGAACCTCGTAATCTCTTAAAACAGCGTCCATTCCAACCTATAAGAGACAAAGCATAAACGAACTCTCACATATTATTTTTTATTCCTATCATTAAAGATGAAAATAGGAATTTTGTGCAGATTAAAAAAGTTCGCATCATATGGGATTTTTTTATTATTGGTTTTATTCGAATTTTGACTTTAGCATCAATTTCTGCTTCGATTGAGATGCAAAATTAACCAAAAAAATAGTAGTCACGTGATTAGCATTATCTGTCAAATTTTAATTTATTTTCAAAAATACTTAAAATTGGGGTTATGTCTCGAAATATCGAAAAAACTTATTAGAAAAAGTTTTTCTAAATACAAACTTTGGCAAATATGCAAATTTTCAGCTGTAAAAGATAATTTAGATTTTTTGCTAATTATTTTGTAAATTGCATCACTGTTGCAAAATAAGACTTAACGTAACCTACATAAAACGTCTTAGTTTTGACAATACTTCATTCCAGACATATTTCGTTTAAAGTAGCGCCATATTAAATGTGTCTCTTTTTACAAAATCCAAATAGGGCTATTAAAATTTGCTCACATGTAATGCAAAAATTATTTGTTTTTGACCCTGTATAAGGTAACTTCACAAAATAATTATTTTTGAAAACGTAGTTTGTATCTAAAAGTAATACATATTAATGTTAGTAAATAGTTTAATTGAAAAGACAAAAATTTTCTAATAAAAAATTACAATATAAATGCGTTTAATTTTTATATTGATTTTTTATTAGAAAATTTGAGTCTTTCCATTTAAACTATTTTCATATTAACGTGTATCATTTTTAGACGCAAACTACATTTTCACAAATAATTATTTTATAAAGTTACCTTATGTAGGGTCAAAAACAAATAAATTTTGCATCACATGTGACTTAATTTTATTAGCCCTATTTGGATTTTGTAGAAAAAGACATATTTAATACTGCGCTACTTTAAACAAAATATGTTTCGAATGAAGTATTACCAAAATTAAGAAGCTTTATGTAGGTTGCGTTGAGTCTTATTTTGTAACATTGGTGCAATTTACAAAAAATGCGCAAAAAATCTAATTTTTTTGCAGGTGAAATTTTCATATGGGCATTTAGAAAAACTTTTTCTTACAATTTTCTTCGATATTTTGAGATATAACTTCAGTTTTGAATTATTTTTGGAAAAAAATTAAAATTTGACAGATAATGCTTATCACGTGACTACTATTTTTTTTAGTTAATTTTCATCCCGATCGAGCAGAAATTCTTGTCAAAGTCAATTTTCGAATAAAGCTATTAAAAAAATACCATATATATATATATATATATATATATATATATATATATATATATATATATATATATATATACATATATATATATATATATATATATATATATATATATATATATATATATATATATATATATATATATATATATATATATATATATATTGAAATGGTCAGACCAAAATTATCAAGGACCCCTCTCATTTAACTGTATTAATGACCTTAACCTTGAGATCAATTTTAAAGGTTATTTGAAGGTTGAACAGGAACCCACATTTTTATTGCACAAATGAAACGTGGAGAAAATCTAATGGTATAACTAACGTAAGGGGTAAAATTACATGTAGAGGTAATTAGAAGGTCAATTATCCTCATATTTTGGATTGCTGTGGATGAACCAATAATGCAGTAACAGAGTGATGGAGAAAAACTTTCTCTACAAGAGTTTCTGGAAATCAAACTTTGTATGTTAAGGTGATCTTAAATTTGATCTTGACCTTGAACACTATATCGAGGTCATGATAATTTTTTAAATAGAACCCCATATTTTTGGCTCAGAAAATGGAGATAGTGAAATATTTTATGATCGGATAAGACCTTCAAATGACCTTGAAGGTCGAGGTCAATACCATTTCAAAGTCAAATATCGAAAAACTCCGAAATGGCAGATATTGGGGATTATTTAAGGCTTAGAGAAACATTAAAGCTCTAAGAGTTTGGATGAGAGTAAAAATTTTTTCTTTTGAAAATGACTTTCAGTGGCCTCCTCTTGGATTTTGTGGCTTATCCACAACGTGAAATTGCGAAAAATTCGTCAAAAACGCTTCTGGATTCTTTGTAAATAGCTGAGTTTGATGGCTTTCTTCGAAGAGAATCGCAAATTTTAAAATATCTTCTCTGGTGTGATATTTCCCTGATTGATCTTGAAAATTTACCCGAAAGTGAAGATCGTCTAGGTCGCTCACACCATTTTATTTTATCCATTTGTCGAAAGCACCTTCAACGTTTCTTATTCTCGGAAACAATCTTCAATTGAATCAAGTCATTCTTATTTATTTTCCCTTATCGTTTGAATTCTTCCAGAAGTCCAAATTTGGCAGATTTTTCGCAATCTCACTTTATAGATGACCTGCAAGGTCCAAGAGATAGCCATTGAAGGTTATTTTCAAAAGTAAAAATTTCTTACTCTCATCTAAACCACAATGGTCAATTTTCCCCTAAGCCTTGAACAATCCCCAATATCCCGCCATTGGGGAATTTTTTTATATTTGACCTTGAAAAAATCTTTTTAAGGTCACATCCAAAAGTAAAATTTTTCGCTATGTCCATTTCGAGATATGGGAGCCCATTCAAAAAATCATCATAGCTTCTATATGACATCTACTGTCAAGACCAAGGACAAATTTAAGGTTACCTTAACATACACAGTTTGATATCCAGAAACTTTTGTAGAAAAAGTTTTTCTCCATCACTCTTAGTTACCGCATTATTGATTCATCTACACCAATCCAAGGTATGAGGACATTTGACCTTCTAATGACCTCTATATATGATATTACCCCTTATGTTATTTATACCGTGAGGCAGGATTTCATCCGCGTTTAATTTTTTCAATAAAAAACCCTTAAAAATTGACCTCAAGGTTAGAGTCATTAGTACATATAAATGACCCTTTCTGTCCTTGACAATTTTTGTCTGACCATTTTCATTCAAAAAATCATTTTCACGACGTTTCGCCAAAATCTCATTTGGCATTTTCAAGTGCGGTTCGTCTCATTCTAAGAGCTGGTGGTGGCCTCTGATGAATTTCCAGTTTTGTTTGGCTGGCTCGGTTTCTGATTGGACGAGCGGCTTCGCAGGCTCCTCCCCTCTGCCGAGTGCGATATATTTTGTTCTTGTATGCTGGTCTCTCGTGTATTGGTTGATTTTTGTTGTTTTGTTTCTTGATTTTTTATTAATGTTTTCCCTGTAGTTAGAATATGTATAGCGTGGTCTCGTTTATTCAGCAGTCCCGCTTTTTCGATTTCTAGGGCCTCTCTTATGACACGTACCTTATAGTTCTGTACTGGAGCTATTTATTTTGCGCTTTCGAAATTGATGGTATGTCCGATTGTTTGGTGATTTTGAAATAGAATTTGAAATAGCAATTGATTTTGAAAAGGTTATTATTTACAGGAAATAGGGTAAGTTGAAAATCATGGTTCTTGGGTTTAGACCGTGGTAAATTTGAATTATTATCCGACGTTTCGCCTACGATTGCACTAGACATCTTCAGGGATCTTTACTCCACGAAATTAGAACACCGAGTGACTAGCGAGGAGCAACAGCCCAGTATTTATACCCGACTGGTGCTCAGCGAACCATGATCGAGCGTTACAATCGATTTCCACGTGTGATGTAGACAGTATCCAGCATCTCTATTAATATTATTTGGATATTTACAAATTTCTATTAATTCTCTAATTTTACGTTTAAAGAAACTGGGTACTGATGCTAGCACCTTAGTTTCTTTTACATTAAAAGTGTGACCTGAGCAATGCTGGTGTTCAGCTACTGCAGATTGTATAATTTGTTTATTTTTTATACATCTTTCATGTTCCTTAAGCCTAGTGGATATAGACCGTCTTGTTTCATCTACGTACACTTTACCACCACAAGAGCAAGGTATCTTGTAAAAGCCTTCTCTTTGAAATGGAATTGCGTCCTTTGTAGACTTCAAACATTATCCAATTTTCTTACATGTGTTGAAAATTGTGCGTGTGTTTGATTTTCGGAGCAGAAGACAAGGCGTTTTCTTAGAACGCTTCCATGAAGATGTTAGCCACCACAGTTGATAGCGGAGATCCAATGGCCGCTTCCGAAGTCTGCTGGTAGGAAGTTTCTTGAAATGTAAAATAAGTGGAAATCAGACATGCTTTAATTAACTCTAGCAGGGTGGGGTCCATGTTGTTGTTTCGTAATATGTCAGATATTAGGGAAACTGAATCATCCATTGGAACATTTGTGTACAGGGATTCTACATCAAAACTGACCAATATGCCTCCGGGCTCTAATTGGATGGTTTTTAATTTTTGGACGAAGTGTCCAGAGTTTTTAACAAAGGATTCGGTTTTTCCTGTAAAGAGATGTAAAAGCTTGGCTAGATATTTACCTATTTTGTAGGTTGGTGAGTCTATTACGCTGACGATTGGACGTAGAGTTGCATTCTCTTTATGTGTTTTAGGCAGTCCGTAGATGCGTAGAATCTTGGAACTGCTTGGTTTAACTACTTTTTTTTCTTAGAGATGTGAGGTTCCTTTCGATTTTATTTGTTGGATCCGTCCAAATGACTTTGTATGTATTTTCGTCCAAGAGCTGGTTCATTTTTTCAGTATATTTGTGTAGAATCCCTGTAAATGTTCCTATAGATGATTCAGTTTCCCTAATATGTGACATATTACGAAACAACAACATGGACTCCACCCTACTAGAGTTAATCAAAGCATGTCTGATTTCCACTTATTTTACTATTCAATGAACTTTCTACGAGCAAAATTCGGGAGCGGCCATGTGATCTCCGCTATCACCTGTGGTAGTTAACATCTTCACGGAAGAATGGTAAATTAGGACATTCTGTGTACAGAAAACCAACAAAACCAACATATACAAATCGATATCTCAATGCAACATCACACCTCATCCTTCTCAAAAACAATCCGTTATAAACTCTTTGGTACATAGAGCACTTTCAATATGTGACGAACAGTCACTGAAATCAGAAGCAGAAAAACTGACTAATGCTCTGAGAGGCAACGGATATTGCGCTAAAGATATAAGACGTTATATTAATAAATATAAAAACCCAACTCCTCAACAAAATGTCGTAAATGAACCTCCTATGGACAGTATTGTCTTACTTTACATACACGGAACCACCAACAAGATTGCCAGTTTGCTCCGAAAATCAAACATACGGACAATTTTCAACCCATGTAAGAAAATCGGACAATGTTTGAAGTCTCCAAAGGACGCAGTTCCATTTCAAACAGAAGGCATTTACAAGATATCGTGCTCTTGTGGTAAAGTGTTTGTAGGTGAAACAGAACGGTCTATATCCACTACGTTTAAGGAACATGAAATTTGTATAATTTACATACGGAGTTGTATAATTTGACCTGATATATATATATAAATATATATATATATATATATATATATATATATATATATATATATATATGCTTATAAGGCTTTCACGGATTCCTCCGTGTGAGATGCATTAGCAGGGGTTATATCCACATTATGCTGTTGTAGTGCTGAAATCACATTCAGCAAACGTACAACTACATGCAAAACTCCTTATGTAAATTATACATATTTCATGTTCCTTAAACGTAGTGGATATAGACCGTTCTGTTTCACCTACTATATATATATATATATATATATATATATATATATATATATATATATATATATATATATATATATATTGTTTTATTATTGGAGAGAAAACTTTTCTAGTGCCCTCTGTAGATAGTTTTTCGAGAGAGCTAATTGTTCTCCAACTTAGAAACCGAAATCTAATGTAGCTATATGTATTTACAATGGACACTAGAAAAGTTTTCTTTCCAATAATAAAACAACAGATTTAGGACTTTTGTTTAATTTTATTTTTTAGCATAACATTCCTTAACTGAACAACTGAACTGAACTGTTGCAGGAAGGCAAATTAATCGAATGCTTGTAGAAATCTCTTGGGAGGAGTTACGCTAAAGAACATATAATTTGACCTGATGCGCGATTTACTATGAAAATTATTTCCTTGAAGAAACGGAACTACGAATCGTAGTCAGGTTACTGACAGGATGTTTGTCTCAAAGTGTGTTTAACACTCAACATAGTTATAAACATTTCGAAGATATATCACTCCAAACTGCAAGGAAAGTATCGACGTGGCTTAGATTCCTGAGGGCTTTCGGTCTCAAATAACTTACAGTTAGGGTAGAATTTAAACGGCTTAATGATGCTTAGACATCGTTGATCAGCTTTTATATCAAAATAAAAAGAATAATTTTGAACTATATGTTAGGTAGTAACATTAAAAGAAGTGACACCTTAAGAGGACAACTAGTGTAATTTTGTCCGCTTTGTGTGTGGTGGTAAAGAAAAAGGATATTTCTTTGATGGAAACAAAACTTTGCGAGTATTTAATTCTGAAATCACACATAATTATTTGGTTTCATTTGATGTTTACCATATCTAAGGTTAATCAGTTGCATCTTGCCGCAAGCTCAACATACCAATACATATTCCGCTCTGATTACAGCTAGGTAGTATATATCTTATTTCTAACAGGGGAATATTCTTAAACTGGTCTTCTTGAATAACGTTAGCAGAAACGAGCCTTCCAGCCCTACTGAAAATTGTGTCCGTGCAATACAGAAAGTAAGCTTATTGAGCAAATAAACAATCTATTAAGGATACCTACCTCTGAATAGCAATATATAAAGAAGTGCAGAACCATTGTATTATTTTTGGTTTTTTATTTTTCGTAACGTGAAGCCTATCCTTCGGCGACATTATCAATAAAATTCATTTGAATTTATCAGGTGAATCTACTGAAGTCTCTTCACACTCTTCTTTCTTATAACCAAATAGCATCACAGCAAACCTTTAACCATAAACAGTTTTGAAAATATACTTAAATTATTAATTTTAAAATTGATTTTATTCATGTTTTTAGACATCCTGTTCATGTTCATGATTTTTTCAATATTAAAAAATTATTTTGTGTGCGTCAAAATTATAACTTAACTATTAATATATGCGAATGTAATTCACTCTCTCAAATATTTTACGTCAAACTCTATATTTTTGGCTAAGCCGCTGAAAATTTACATTACATCAAGGATGCCACGGAAAAGATAATACCAGCGCATTGCTTGTTACCAAAACGTGAATATCACTTTTATTCATGAATTCTAGAAATACCTTCTTTACATTATGTATTTAAATGTTTTAAGTCTTCTTGAAACATGAGGTTATGCGAACGAACATTCGGGCTTCTTTTATGTAAATAGTGTCGTATTTTCATGTCAAAAACGCTTGTATCTATATTTTAAATTCTTTTAACATGAACTTCTTTTTAGTAAATTCTGTATTATAAAAGAGGAACTTAAAACTGAGTAACACTATACCTTTTAGTAAAATTCATTGTAAGACATGTTAAGGATGCCAACTTAATGGTTTCGTGTAATTTATTTTTAAATATTTATACCTATTTATAAAATATATAATGCATATGCCTAAAAGTTAGTGAAGTTTTGAACATTATAGACAAATGAATAAGAAAATGGGCTTCAACTGACGATGGCTTTGAAGAGCGTTAAGTGCTGTTGCTGTATATATAGTTTTATAGAGTATTTAACACTTTTTAAAAGTTACTGTCTTACACATAGTATATTTTCTTCTAAATTCTTTTTATCAAGTGACTGACCATATTAGTCTTTGTAACGTGAAATTTTTAAACTTCCATTATAAAACTAGATTTTACTTACTTTAAGAAAGAATTATTAAAATGTAAAACTTCACGTTGTATAATAACTTCAAAATTTCCACAACTCTGAAATTAAACATTTATTACATTTTAATGAATATTAAAGTGCACGCCATTAGCCACCAGTGGGTGTACACGTATGTTTTCATTTCTTTTGATTTATTATAGTGTCCATCTATGGGCAACACTGTAACTTAGATTTATAGTGTTGCAAGAATTTTCTAGGAAACATAGTAATCATGTTTGGTTCAAGTGATCGGGATGTCCAGATATGGATGAGTACTGAGCTTAAGAAATATCGCCTTATTTCAAGTTAATTAATTATATTATATTATATTAAATATATGGCTGCCAATTCAAATAAAATTTAGGGCTCACGGTTCGTTAACAGATCAATATCGTTAGTAATTATTTCATTTATAATCGAGAGCAAGCAAGAAAAAAAGGTATTGCAGAAATTAACAAAGTTATTTTAAGAGAAAGATTATATTAATTCACGAGGTGATATTCGAATTTAATAATATCCTTTCAACGCGGTTATATAAAAATGTTTAGAATCTCGTAATATTTTAAAACAGCGGTCGTTGCACCCTATAAAAGTCAAAGCACAAACTAACTCTAACACTACTTAAACATAATATATATATATATATATATATATATATATATATATATATATATATATATATACTATTTTTAATACAAAAAATTAATTAAGGGAGTAGTTATTAATATTTTATAGATATCGATTAAAAATTCGTTTATTATATAACATGTCTAAGAAAAGAAATAAGATTTTACAAATTCTGTTTCTATGTTTCAAGTAAAAGTAGATAAAGGCCCCTTTTGATACCATAATATCTATCAAAATCTAAGGGAAGTCGGTTTATTCATATTTCTAAATTAATAATGACAAAAAAGGAGCACATTTCAGTTCATCGACTACGAAACAAAAGTTAGAAACTTCTGAACAAATTTTAACAAATACATTAAGTAGCTAAATTTTAAACTATTTATTTAAAATACTTCGATTATCCAATTAATATATCAACAAATTCTAGCAAAATACGGGTTAAATAAATTGACAGAATATAAAAGCCAACTAACTTATAAGTTACGAAAATAAGTTTTTTTTATTTGGGGCATATATTTTTATTTATGCTATAGTTTTTATATATTAGCATACCCATTGTAAAATAATTAAGATCGATAAATATGATATATATATATATATATATATATATATATATATATATATATATATATATATATATATGAAAATGGTTATGTATAGCTGCTTTACATATCTGGGAATTATCTTAATTGATAAATATGGTTTCTAGAAGATTAGAAAAGGGAATTCATTCAATGTATGGAACAGGAGAACCTGAGAACCTTGATGGACAAAAACAATATTTGTGTGTCATGTACTCCTAGTGTGTAACAAACCAGAAGGACTTTGAAAATATGTAGTAAAAAAGAATACTGCTTCAAACACCCATTATGTTTTGGTTTCGTAGCAATTATTGACATTCGATATTATGTTGTGATTAAATTATAAACATTTTTTTGTATTTCATACCGTGATAGACGTAACTTAATTATAGAAATCTTGATTTAAAACATTGACTTAATATTGTTATGATGATTGCTTGCAGATTTATGTTTAAAACAAATTTTTTATACAAAATATGAAGTTTAACTATAAACTTATAAAAGATAATAAAATAATGAATAAAAAACGAAATATTGGAAAAAATTGTTTTAAAAAATGAAATGAAAGAATGAAGCATATAATTAATGCGTTATCAAGCCTTATAGAAGTATGAGAACAAACCCGTTGAAATTTTACATCTCCATATTAGAGAATTCTGTACAATCTACACCCTCATAATATAAAATTGCATTTCACCAAAAACCACATTTTTAAAATAGGACGACCATGGCAAGATGACTAAAGAAATTTATTTTATGACAAGTTTAATTTAATTTTTGAAGATCTATTAACGTCATCCCATCCGATCGGATAAACAAAAAAGAAGAAATTAAATATTTAAGAGTGGATGCAACTTATCTGAAATGATGGTCGTTGCATATCATTAATAAAATCTATTATGGCAAATTTTTTAATTTGCAGCTAAAGAAATAAACGGAGTGGAAAAGTTAAAAAGCCTTTTAGAGGTTAATGAAGCAACTAAATAAAAAGTGTTATATAAAATATTTACTTGTGTTTTTAAAGATTTTTCGACCAAGATCTGTTTTTGGGTCACTGAAACCGATGTGCTTGCGAAACTTCATCGCAAAGGAATATAAACCGACGGACTTATAAGGCTGTGATACACATGAAGGAAATGACGAAACTCTAAGAACTGCTACGAAACTAGTAAAAGACTGTTGTTCAAAATGATATTTAAGAAATGAATCACTAATCGCGAAATAATTTATAAACTCATTTCTTGCTTCACTGTGGTTTTAAAAAATATTGAAAATTATTAGTTTAGGCTAATACTTCATAAAGAGCCAGACAACTAAATGTCATTTCTTTCGAAAGTTACTTTCCAGATTTACATAGAAAGTTAGAAATAGATACAAATATGATTGTAATTATTTGATAAAAAGTACAATGAAGAATCGTATATTCTACTAAAAAGCCATAATTTCTTTTAAACCGGGTTAGGTAAGCTACAAAAAAAAATTTTCTTTTAACTTCATATAATCTAGCCACCTGTGATTTAATTTATATATTATATGATTTTGATGGTGTGAACCTTTTTTATATTTGATTTTTATATGAAACTTAATACTGGTATACTAAAATTACGTAATCCTCCAAAGAGCTGATTATGTTTCAATGTTATGTCTTCTGCACGCAAGATGGCCAGATATTGTGTGAATATTGACCAAGGGAAACATCATTTTAAATGTTTGAGACTACTATATATATATATATATATATATATATATATATATATATATATATATATATATATATATACATATATATATATATATATATATATACATATATATATATATATATATATATATATATATATATATATATATACATATATATATATATATATATATATATATATATATATATATATATATATTAAATGCGAGGATTAGCAGTAGCAATACCTGACATTAGAGATGTATACTTGTTTTACAGAATGTGTCAAAAAGACAAATTTTTAAGCCCAGCAGCAGCAGCAACCCAAAGCCAAAGCCAAAGCTTTAGCCCCTGTATATTGTGTTGGACAAGAACAAATGTATGAGAGCGAGAGAGATGTAGATAATTTGATATTGTTCTATATATATATATATATATATATATATATATATATATATATATATATATATATATATATATATATATATATAAATATATAAAATGCGAGTCTATGAAGACGTTTATCACTAATGACCTGTTCATTGACCGCAGTGTCAGATTTCGTAATAGCAACCAGCAAAATCGGTAATGTTGCAATAGTGAGTACGTGACTTTTATTCGTGCAAACTTGCTGACGCTGCTATAGGGGAAATATAAATATCTTTGATTTTAAATTGTTAAGACAGTAACAATAAATAAAGCAATTATTGCTGTTACTCAACCCATTTAAAATCATGTTATATTTAATGTTAAAAGTGTTAAGTGTTATTCTAAATAAATAAATATTTTTTTCAAAAATGTTTTGTGAAAAAAAAAAATAAAAATTGGCGCATTCGGTGGGATTCGTTTACGTTGGCAGAATACGATAATTTTCTCACTGTTAACAGCGGAAACGAAAAAAGAATCAGAACAGGCGTCTTCACTCAACGGCAACGGAAGGAAGCCCCTGGTTACAAATTGAAGAGAACAAGAAAATCTATGCTGAAGCACGTAGCTGCATAAGTACATTGAATCACCTCGTTTTATTATATTTTACAAAGTGATTTGTAAAAATTGTTGATTATTCGATATCATAACAATATTTCATATTTTTCTCTCGAAATTAATAGATTATAGTTAAATTCTCCCATTTTTTTATGAACAAAAATAAACAAAATACCAGAGACACGCTCAACCGTAGCTACCGATGGTAAGACCAAGGAAAAAGGAACTCTGGAACGTTAAAAACTTTTAGAAATATTGTCCATTATTCCCAAATTCGACGGAAATCAAATTTCGTGGGGTACATTACATTTTTAAATGCATGCGATTACACCAATGACATGGCGATAGATAATCAAAAACTTCTTTTAGTTATTCATATTGAAAACAAATTAAGAGGAAGCGTCATTCAGTTAGGACCCTCGCGAAATCTACAATCGTATATAGAAATAAAAATCCTGTTAAACCTTCATTTTGGCGATTCCAGAGGTCACTCAATCCGCATTCAAGATTTTCAGTGTGTGCCTAAATGCTAATGACAAGAAAGCACAAACCAGCTTATAGATACCATGGCCCTTAACACTCTTCTAACTAGATTAGAGCCACGCCTTGGCCAAATTATTTGTACCGGAAATTCCGAAGACCTTTTTAGATGTCCAAGCTCGAATTTGGCGAGTTTCAAAAATTCTTGCTCCTGCATGCAGGGCTCGACACTAATCGACCTTACTCTCCTTAGCTACTCGTGGGACCAACCATGGATAATGATTTAAAAAAAAAACGGAACATGCCATCTGGACAACTCAGGAAACTCACTCGCTTCCTCAAGTGAGTCAACCTCACAAGGAAAGAGCGAGTGGGGAAAATGATAAAGAAACAAGGAAGGAGGAAGAGAGCAAAACTTCCCTGCCTTTACCCTCATCCTCCTTAATGAAGCGATAGAACCTTGGTAGAAAAGAAGAAGAAGGAAAGGGAAAAAAGAAGCAGGAAAACTCACCTCCACTACCTGAACTGGGAAAACCGGGAGGCAGAGATGATGCTCTGAGGCGAGGATTAAGTGAAACAGGAGTAAAGTGATACCCGCGCTATCTCATTGAAGGGCTAGCACTAGAAGAAACCAGGAGGAAGGCGGCAGAACATAAAGATACCGAAGACCAAAAGAACAAACTAAAACGTAAGCGAGAGGAGGCAGGTCCAACTCCACCTTAAAAAGTAGAATCGAAGATGAGAAGAACGCCATTACCTCCTACACTGACGAGAGCTATGCAGCTGCTCTGAAATTAATCAAGATTGCTATCCTCTATAAAACGTTTACTGAGACTACCCTCAGCGCGAACGAGCATACCCTATTGGAGGAGGCACTAGTGGAAGAGATATACGAAGGATGGGAACATAAGCTCTACTTCAGAGACATTCATTTCTATCCGGGTATGATCCTGCTCGACTGTGAAACATCACAGTCAGCAGAATGGCTCCGGGTGAAGGCACCAAAGCTCAAAGGTTGGAAAGGAGTAGAAGTGAGTGTATGTGAGGAAGTTGACATCACAAAAGCTTGCACAGTAACAATATTCCTTCCTAAAAGCCAAGGAAAAACGGCAGAAAAGCTTCTACAGCTAATAGAAGCCCAAAACGATGGGATAAAAACATCAAAATAGAAGATCATTAATTTAAAAGACGAAGGTAAAGGTTAAATACTGAGGGCAGGAATCGAAAATCCATCCTTCCAGAAAAATCAATGACAACGGGCACACCATCTACCATCGATTAGGAAAAATCCCTGTGCACGGCCTAAAAAGGAATAAGAAGAAAACGGGAGAAGTTACTTTTAAAAATTCTAAAGACGACGATGGGGCAAGCGTGGGAACTCGCCACATCTACGACCTCCATCTCGGAGCACCAACATATGTCGAAATGACAACGGAGGTCAAGGAAATCGAAGGAGAAGATGACAGGGGGGCATCACCCTCATAGGAGTGAACACTACCCTCAAGGGAGCGAACGACACTCTCTCCCAATAACAGGAAATATCAGGCATCAACATCGCCCAAGTGAATGTTCACCATACCAGGGGCTCCTCAGCTGTAATGGCTAGGACTTTCACTAAAAACCGGCTGGGGATTGCGCTGATTCAGGAACCCTGTGCCAACAGAAATCAGGTAAAAAGATTACACTGCAAGGATGCTAAGGTAATATATCAGGTCAGTGATGGCACACCCAGAACATGTATCATGATAAAGAAATATATTAATTATTTTTGTCTCTCATAGTTCTTAACGAGGGTCCTCGTTCCTATTCGAGCATACCTCGAACTGAAGAAGAAAAAGCTAGAGATCATGCTACTTCGCAGGAGACGGGCCTATATCATCCTTAGTGCAAAGACTGCGAGAATAGTGCCAGGAAAAGAAACTACCTCTACTATTGGAGTGTGATGCCAACTCTTACAACACCATCGGGGGTAGCAAGGACACCAATCAAAAGGGCGAGCAACTTTTAGAATACATTTTTAAAAGTAATCTTACCATAAACAATATAGGAAATACCCTTACATCTGTAACAAGAAAGAAGTGTCAGTCATTACAGTAAGCACACCAGACTTGACAAACCTAGTAGAAAACTGGAGGGTATTGAATGAACCTTCTCATTCTAATCATAGAATTAGTTTGGAAATCGATTCTTTTGAACCAGTCCTCAGAAGGAATCCTAGGAAAACATAGCACGCATTCAGACCCGATGAACTGCTAAGCACCATCTGGAGCTGGAAAGCGACCTGAAAGAAGTAAATGAAACAATTCTCGGAGCTTATGAATTGAGCTGCCCTTTACAAACAAGCAAAAACTGTATGAATGAACCTTGGTGGAATCATTATTTGTCATATTTAAGACCCGAAACGCGTAGACTTTTTAATAGGGCTAAGCGTGGCGGAGGACTCTGGCGGAGCAATACCGATAAATTTACCACCTACAACCAGGAAATTAGGAAAGCTAAAAGAAACAGCTTTAAAAAATTCTGTCAAGACATTCAAACTACACTAGTCGCAGCTAGACTTCACAAAGTCATGGCAAAAGGTAGGTTCGACACAGCAATGGCACTCAGAAAGCCAGACGGCAGCTTCACGGAGAGCGAGAAAAAAAGAGCATTACTTTTACTCAGCACTCATTTTCTGGGAACAAGCCTAGTAACGCGAATGATGTGGTGGAACATCGCAAAAAGCCTACCAGAGAAGCTACAACAATGGCCACACATATGCAGTAGTGATCGTTTAAAATGGGCAATTTTTCAACCACTTAAAACCCCAGGAATTGATGGAATAATCCAGGCCCTGCTGCGACGAGGGCAGGAAGAGATTTTACTACACAGAGTATGGATCAGTCAAAGCAGCCTGAAACTGGGTTATCTACCAGAAATATGGAGAAGGGCCAGAGTCATCTTCATCCCAAAAGCAAGGAAAAAGACACTACATACCCTAAATCCCATCAGTCTCACATCGTTTATTTTAAAAACGATGGAGAAAGCAGTAGATAATTATATCAGAACAGAAATCCTTGAACAGGCGTTACTTCATCCCCATCAACATGAGTATCTTGTGGGTAGGTCTACGGAAAACGCACTGATACAATAAACAGATGAGATTTAAAAACACTCCACTCAACGGAAAGGAAACTGTAATACGTGTCTTCCTTGGTATAGAAGGGGCTTTTGATAACACTCCACATGTGGCAGTCAAAAGAGCACTTGACGACAGGAGAGTGGACATTATCGTCCTCTGTACTACCAAAGGATACCCTCAGAGAGGAGTAGCCTCTCCACTTCTGTGATCTGACTAACCTCGGCATATCTTGTCAGGGCTATGCCGATGACGTGGCCATGATCGCAAGAGGCAAATTCGAGAATACCCTCTGTGACATAGTTCAAAGAGGGCTTGAATACACTAAAGAATAGTGCCAGATGATAGGACTAAACATCAATCCCACCAAAACCACCCTAGTAGCTTTCATAAGGAAAAGAAACCTCAATCTAAATGAATCTTATTGAGTGGAAGACAGAGGTCAAATATTTGGAACTGACCCTAGATAACAAACTGCTCTGAAATAAGCATGAAAAAGAAGTAATCAACAAAGCTACAAAGGCCTTGATCATCTGTAGAAACTTTGCAGGAAAATGATAGAGTACAAACAAAAATCCTGCAGTGGATGTACACAGCAATAGTGAGACCAATCATCACATATGGGGCAGTGATCTGGAGCAAAAGAACCAGTCCGTCTAATACGAGAGCTAACCTCTCGAAAGTTCAGGTATACAGATGACACCAAATTAATGGAGGAAACTGGAGTAGAAGGGTATGGACCCGGCACCAGACACTACGAAAGGTTGGGTAAGTCATCAAGCATTTTCCAGGTGGAAATACATGTCATTAGGATGTGTGATCGATTTAACAAGGAGGGAAACTATCACGGCCAAGAGATTTTCATCATGACGGACAGTCAAGTAGCCGTCAGTGCGTTGAGCTCTCAAGTTATCCGTTCCAAGATAGTCTGGGAATACCTAGAGAAACTGAATGATTTGAGTAAGAATAATAAAATCGCCCTCAAGTCGGTACCGGGACATACCGGGATAGAGGGGAATGAAATAGTAGAAAAGCTCACGAGGAAAGGGGCTGAGATACCTTTTCTGGGGCCAGAGCCTGTGGAGTCAGTAGCCGCATAATGCTGGAAGAACTAAAGATAGAACAAGAAAGCAGGAGATCCAATTATTGGACGAAGCTACAAGGACTGAGACAAGCGAAGATACTTCTGGGAAACTACGGCAAGAAGAAATCCAAAGAATGCATAAGCTTGAGTAAAAATCAGCTCAGAGTTCTGACAGGGGTCTTAACGGGGCATTTCCACCCGAAGGGACACCTGAAGAAACTCGGACTGGTAGAAAGAAATGAGTGCAGATTCTGTCAGGAGGAGGACAAAACCCTATTCATATTCTTGCAGAGTGTAGCGCTCTAGAAAACCCTAGGATGCTGTTCTTGAGAGCTATCCACTTTGAAGCCGTCCAACATAATGAGATTCCTGAAGGAAATAGGATAGAAGGACCTGTTCTAGCTGACAAGGTAACTCTTACGACTGGGTAGCAATAGAGAGGCACATTAGATCTACCAGATCGCAGTGTACAGACCTCTAATTCTACGCCCATACATACGCATATACATACAACATTACCCCATTAGGGCTGATCGACCCACTTAAACAAATTTCTGGAGCTGTACACAAAAACCATTTACTACTACCGGTTTATTCCTCTAGTCTCACTAACTGTATCGACATTATCGAGCTAGTAGCAGACCAGTAGGACTCTAGAGTATTTTTATTTTGAAAATTCCTCTGGTTGGTCCTGAAACATACACTGTGTATCGCTTTTGTCCAATATCAATATCGGATAATCATATAGGGTTTCACCATATTATCTCTACCATCCAAAAATACATTGTGAGAGATTATGATTCGATGCTATATGTTTCACTCCAAAACCTTGAGACTTGTAAAGTAATTAGCTTCCACCAGAGAATCTGCTCCGAAGTACTCCCTCATCCAATAGAGAGTGTGAAGCACAACTTTTTAAGTAACTGATTCATCTATCACCATGAATCTGCCAATCAAGTTTGGTGTTAGCAAAAGGATACGTAATGTCCAAATAGTTCCAAAGTAAAAATATGGTGACATTTTATCCCCCTTGGACCAGCACAAGGTGCAATGTCAAGATTTGCAGATCTGCTTACTGAAATCTGTAATAAAAAATGTATAATTCAAAATCAATAACGCTGAACAAAGATTTATAATTTATTTGAACGCTGTATGATTTTTTCTTCATAGTAGCAAGGATTTCTCTTCAACAACCATTAAACATTTTTTTATATCGTTTCCAAAAAAAACCGTTCATCCTACAGAGTGTTAACACATGTTTGGAAACTCCTTATTTGCAATGAAATTAGCAATAAACAAGAAATTACAAATTTTTCATGGCCGTTTTTCTATTATCGATTGGTTTAGAAGGTTCATTCTGTCAGTATGTTTTTTGACATTTTCTTTCCTTATCTGTTTCAAAACAGACTTGTTATAGTATGAGGTTTCCCTTAATTTTTGAAGAATTCTTATTTAGAAAATTATTCCAATTTGAAATATATTGATTATTAATAAAGCAATGTTGCATTCATTTTTCAGCAATGATATTTACTTCAAAAAGGCTGAATTAAGTTGACTTCCCGTATTCTAACACAAACGATGTACGCCGATTATCAGTTGATAGTCGAATATCTTGTCCTGTTGAGTGCAAGTAACACAAAAACACAATTTTTGATTCGTCAATTGGCCGAAGCAGGAATTATAATTTGTTTATTTTCTGCTTTTCTTTATAAGTACTTAGACTTGAAAAATAAATGTCTGTTTGTTGTGATTTTTTAGATGGAACAAGGTTTGCAAAAATGCAAGGATACACTTTAGTAAAATTTTTGAAATGATGACTCGATTTTAAATTATCACTGCATTTTCTGAAGAATAGAAACTTGTGTGCAATAAAGTATAATAATATATATATATATATATATATATATATATATATATATATATATATATATATATATATATATATATATATATATGTTATATCGTAGGTTTTCACGGATGGTAGAATGAGTAGTTTGGTTATTCCAGGTTTCAATCCGTTCGTTCAAAAAATTGTTTTCACGAAGTTTCGCCAAAATCTCATTTGGCATTTTCTAGTGCGGGTCGTCTCGTTACTCGCTGAGAACTGATTTATATGATGGAAAATTTGGTTATTTGCTGACATAAAAAATACAATCAAACCATATTATAGTTCACCTGCACAGAATATATTTTGTTACGATTTTCTCTCTTAAAGTCATTCATTGGGTTCGCAGAATAAAACACAACACCTTTCACTAATATTTCCAATACTTATATTATCACAACTTATTAATACAACTCTCCTATTACTACTATTTATTCTTCACTACTCAAAAACCACTATATAACGCGTAACTCTAAACCAACTAACTACGCTTTTTCTATCTTTATTTATATACCTATGGAAATTCCTAAATACATCTAGATCATAAAAGTTAAGACCTATCTAGAAGAATGACGCATCGAGACACTATTCCTTTCGGCACATTATAATAAAAATGACTTATCACGTCGGAATATTTACATATACGAGGGCATATCAATAAGCTTTAGTCGTTCGTAACACTGCCCCCTCCTAATTCTGATCGTCCCGATCAGCCTCCATATCTCCGTGGTATGGCTTCAGTCTTTGTTGATTGTTCGTCCAGTCTTCTGTAAATGATTTTCTCCATACTTCTCCTTATTCTGGTTATTTGTTCTGCAATGTCTCTGATTGGTTCGTTATCACGGTTCTGGGACATAATAAATTCTTCGGTACCAAGCGTTGGAATGTTAAGACTGTTATCAAAGGAGAATGCATGTTGACGAATCAGATCGGTTCCCAGTATAAACTCATCTTCTATGTCGGCAACTAACACAAGCTGGTTTAATTTTAGACTTTCAAGTTGAAGCTCAACTCGCATTTCTCCAACCACATCAGCTGCTTCTCCAGTTACAGTTCTAAACATGACTTTTCTGGACAATGGTAGAATTCTAGATTTATCAACAAGGCTTGACTTGATCAGAGATACTGCAGCACCAGTATCAACAGTTATGATAAAAGGAGTAGCATTGACTTTTCCTTTAAATTCAAGTTGATTGTTTCTCATCTGAGTTGTATTCTACATTAAATCAACGTCACAAGTGACTCTTTGAATAGAAAAGTCTTCTCTTTTTTCTATTTTGCTGTAGTGCTTGTATTCGTCCTTACATGATCTTCTTGAAATGGTATCTACATTGTTGTGCAGGCTTTCTGGTCTATATTTGATGTTAAAATTGTACTTTTGCCATTTTTGCTTGTTCTATTCTGTGCGGTCTATGGATGGTGATGTAGACCTGAAATGCGCCTGACATTCCCATCTCATGTGTAGAGTTTGTTCACATCTGTAACACTTTATGTGCCTTCTTAATTATACCCGACAGTCCCTTCTGATATCTCCATTTCGTCCACATCTGTAGGACTTTATCTGGTCTCTTAATTGCACCCGACAGTCCAGTTCGTCTACATCTGTAACATTCGACCTGGTTTCAGTCATAACGTGAAACACTCGGTCTACATTTGATTTTTGAATGGGACTGTTGCAGTTTTTCCCGATTCTCTTCTATGCGGTTTCTGGATGGTGAGCAAGACCTTAATTGAACTTGACAGTCCCATCTCTTGTGCCCAGTCCGTCCACATCTGTAGCACTTAATATGCTTTCTTAATTCCACCTGACAGTCCCTTCTGGTGTGTCCGATCCGTTCACATCTGTAGCACTCGATCTGATTTCTGTTATAACGTGGAATATCGCCTATTGTGCTCGGTTCTTCCTGATTTCTTCTGTATCGTGAAGTATCATCTCTCTTGTCTAGTTCCTTAAGAATTTCAGAAAACATTGTCTCAATTGCTTGGATTGCTCTTTTTCCTCTATAGCAATGATTTTATTTTTGGTTTTGACGCGTTATCAGCTGCTTTAATTTCTAAAACTCTATCCAATGCTTCATTATTAAATATGCTTATACACAACGTACGCTGTATGTTGATCCCTGATCCCATCAATAAAATACAGGATCGTAAGCTCTTCTTGGAATTCTTCCGTAGCTCCTGGGTAAGCCAGATGTATAAGGCGTGGACTATCAGTTTCATATTCTTGTAAACTTTCTCCGTTTCTTTGATGTCTTGACTTTAGCTGTGGCTGATATAACTGACGCCGATGTTGATCTCCAAATCTTCTTTCCCGCGCAGTACTAAGGATTGCATAGACTTTCTGTTGGATTATAGGAATGATTTGCAACAACTCTAGTGCTGGTCCACGTAGTGCGATTACTAATGCAGTAGCCATATCTTCGTAATTCCAGTTATTTGCCATAGCAACAGCTTCAAGTTGTCGTTTATACATTTTCTAAGATGTTTGATCATCGTAAGTTGGCGGTTTAGTGTTCTGTTCGGTGGTTTTTACTTTATCAGATGGGTTATGTTTCTTTAATTTATTGACTTCTTTTATGAAGATTCTTCATTTTAAAATCTATAATATCCACTTTTGATTCCATCCCGTCTACGATTTCCTTTACTTGTTACCGCATTTCTTGGCGTACATTTTCTATATTTTGTCGCACGGTCGATTCTTTACTATTTACTTCTTGAAATAAATTACTTTTATCTCGTCTACGATTTCTTTCAATTCTTGTCGCACTTCGCCCACCTCTTGTCGCGCTTCTCCAATGTCTTGTCGCACTTTTCCTACCTCTTTCTCAATCTTTTGCATTTTCCACCGTAGAATTTGATGTATCCATTTGTAAAGTTTATCTTCACTTTTAACACGACGTTCTTCTTTTTCTTGTTTTTCTTTTCGGCGACGTGCTTCTTCTTCCTGCTTTTCTTTTAGACGGCGGTCATTTTTTTCCTGTTTTTCTTTCTGGCGCCGCGCTTCTTCATCCAGTTTTTCTTATTGGGGACGCGCTTCTTCATCCTGTTTTTCTTAATGGCGAAGCGCTTCTTTATCCTGATTTAATTGTTGCCGACGCGCTTCTTCATCCTGTTTTTCTTGTTGGCGACGCGCTTCTTCTATTTAGTGACGTTCTTCTTCTTTTCGTCGACTTTCTTGATCATTTTGTGTGCCTTGAAGGCGACGCTGTTCTATACGTTCCATAAAATCGGCCAATGTTTGCTCCATTTCAGCTGTTTGCTGTCTAGTATTTACCATAGAATCTTCTAAAATGGTGTCGAAAATTCGATTCTACGCTTCTTTCTTAATGACAAATCCGATAGTGAAGTCAGTTTTTCGCTGTCTCTTTTAGTTTTCAAATGGAATTTTCTAGAATTTTGTCTAAAAATTCGATTCTAAGGGTAATTATTAATGACAAATCCGATAAAGAAGACTGTTTTGCGATATCTCTTTTAGTTTCCAAATAGAATTTTCTAGAACTTTGTCGAAAATTTAGCTCTAAACTTATTCATTAATGACTAATTCGATGGTGAAGCCAGTTTTTTGGTCTATTTGGATTTCAAAAACAAATTTCTAGAACTTTATAGAAAATTAATCTTATTTTCTTACTTGGTCACTTCTGATACCAATTGTTTCGACTTTGTCTCTTGAAAATTGTTCACTGGGTTCTCAGAATAAAACACACCTTTCATTAATATTTGCAGTACTTATATTATCACAACTTATTAATATAACTCTCCTACTACTACTACTTGTTCTTCACTATTCAAAAACCACTATATAACTCTTAATTATACAACTATATGACTCCTATACGACTATCTTCCAACTAACTAACTACGCTTATTCAATCTTTATTAATATACCTATAGAAATTGCTAAATAAATCTAGATCATAAAAGTTGAGATCTATCTAGAATTATGATGCATCGAGACACTTTTTCTTTCGGCACATTGTAATAAAGATGACTCATAACGTCGGAATATTTGCATATACGAAGGCATATTAATAAGTTTTAGTTATTCGTAATAATATATTCATTTTTTAGTACAGCAAATTAACTATACCTTAGCAGAGAATGTTAACAAGTCACAAATAAAATAATGTGAAAGTTTCACAGTAGTATAAAGGCTATATTTTCCCCCTAGTTATTAAAATTTGTAGCTTCAATCTTGCCAATTGTTGAGATTTATGTCAACGGAAATTGGACATTTCGACAGTTTTACACTATACTTTGCGACTATATGACTAATAAATATTCCTTAGGAAAATATACAGATTACATAAATACATAATTAGTTCAAAGAATAGTTTTGTTACCCATAAGATTTCAGTCGGAAACTAAAATAAAAATTAAAATTTTCAAAAAGAAATCAGCTATTACATATCGGTACGATTCATTTTTTCAATGAAAATTACACAATTCCATAAATTAGAAAACGTGCGTTAAAATTTTTTTTAAAGCTGACATTAAACCCCCAACTTTATTTATGCAATTTTCTAACAGGTTACAATAGCGATCTATCACCCCTACTTAGGTCAACAGTTAAATCGTAACTTTAATTATTTGTTTTCAGTGGTGATTCTACGGGTTCGATAAAATTATTGATGCCCTTAAGAACGCAAGAGTCACTACATATAAAATGAAAAAACCAACCGAAATTGTAGTAGGTTTTGGGAAGCGGAAACTATTCTCATATCAAAGTATTTTAGGGTATCAAATATCAAACATGTGTCAACCTAAGTTTTTTCTGTTTTTTTTTGAATGTTGTGTCTTTTCTTGTAACGTCAATGACTTTAAATATTGAATTTTTTTAAGGACAAATCTACCTTCTCTGTAAATATCATATGTTTTTTTTTGTGCCGCCAAGCACATCTTTTCTGAAAGCCACTTTTTTTTTAATTTGAAAAACACTACGATTAAAAATTAATCAATTTATTTTATTTTACACAATGTTAAAATCGACATTGAAAAGTTTAATCAATTACGATAAGCATAGTGTGTACTTAAGAATTTATCCATTTAGTTTAGTGATGCAATGAAGAGCAACGGTTTTCTTCGGAAAATTTTCATTATTTGACGAGCTTATCTACTCACTTCAAATCAAACATGTAACAAAGCGTCGGGAATTGTGACATCATATAGTGAAATTGTTGCGTCTAATCGATAGGTACGTAAATTGATATGTGGATACAAATCTTTTAGGTCGTTTCTTGCTACTTATACTTAATTACCTATTAGAAATTGTTACCCGCATTTTCAACTAAAAAGCTTAAAACGACAAAATGGATATCGCTATATTGCTAATATTTTATCTTCTATCTTATTTTCAGGAAAAATTCCCTGCGGTGAGACTAAGTTTCATATTAATTGCTTTGGATTTTTTAAAATTTCTATAGACTCAAAATATAATATTGCATCAAATCGTTTTAACATTCGCTCAAATGAATATACTTAATGTGTTTGTCTGCTTGTCAATTACTTTAAGTTTATTTAATTACAAAACATTACTTTGCTTAATTATATAAACTAAAGAGACGCTTTAGAGACAAGTTGGCTGGAATTAAAATAACCCTGCACCAAACTTGCCTTCCTAATTGACACTATTCTAAAGACCGGCCACTTAGGGACTAGCACGTAGAATATTTAAATTATGCCAGATTTTATTAGATTAACTATATACTCGCTCTGTGGTTAGACCAACGTAAATCAAGGTAAAACCTTGTTTTGTCTGTTTTAGTCATGAAAGTAGCACTCTGAACTTTAAATGTAGACGGGCACGCATATAAATTTATTATATAAAAGTAATTTGAGATGTATGTTAAAATTATATAGACCAGAAACAATTTATTTCTTGGTGTTTTCTGGATGACCATTTGTTTTATTATTTAGTTGAATAAAATAACGCTTTAATCTTGTTATTTGTAGAGACTACTGACTATTATATATGCTATATTATTTTATATTTACTTTTACCAATAATTTCTTTATTATAAAATAGGTTAGAAGACTTGAGAAAAAAATTAAATAACCTATTTTTAAGCCATATTTATCAAATTAAATATTCTGAACTTTAAATTTTAAGAAGTGAGAGGAATTTTTTATTTTGAGAAAAAATATTGGTCCGTTAAATACTTATCAATCTCTTGGGCGAGTATAGGAATATTAAGATAAAGTTAGCTTCCTTTTTTTTTATTAGAGTTTCTCATTACGTATCAGACTTCGCAGGGGTATCTGCAAAATCAAGATTTCGGTTTTAATCTTGAAACGACTTTGGATATTTGAATAAAATTTCGGCCTAGTATATCACATAGAAGGCTTCAATTGAAAAAGTTCGGCTCAATTAAACTTCAAGCTTAGATAATAAATTTCCATGTTTACTGTCCGAATTTTGTAGGTATGAATGAAAGTTTTTTATTTGAAATTGCAATAAAGCATTATCAACTAAGGTTAATGCTCTTACAACGCGATGAAACATTTTATCCTCAAATATAAATCTCGCGGTACCTAGAGCGTTAATACTTGAGTCGGTGAATACATCAATAAGTCCCCCTTCTGCCCAGATCTTGCCTATTGAATGTGAACAAAATGTAAAAGTCGGCCAGTAGTACACTCCGTTCCTAAATTCATCGAGTCTATCATTTTGATAAATGCTACTTCCATTCGATGCCATTCTGAAAGAATTAGAAGCGCGTGAAATATGGATCTTCAGAATATTTCATAACCAATACTGAGTTTTTAAAATGCATGAACAGACAAAAACAAATGCTGCAAATCACCAAATGACGGCAGATAGCCTATTTGGGCACATTTTTCGCATCATTACTTAAGTAACAGTTCTTGCAGCAAAAAATGCAAGAAAAAATCAAGAGAAAACATAAAACAGGTCTCAAGAAATACTTTTGGCTCGAAAAGATAGGAGTATGAACTGCATTACTTAAAGCAGCCCACCACCGAATTTGCACAAATTGTCGTCAAACTTCGTTAATGGAGATGGTATCTGAAGAAGAAATTTTAGAATAAAAAATTGAGCTTATTCTTCTCAATAAAACTGATTTAATATGAGTTGATAGAATGACATTTGTCTCGTTAATATATTATTGTGTTTAAGTAGAAGTTCAATAAAAACAGAACGTAGTCCGTTCAAATATTGTAAATTTCCATTTTGCGAAGCATTCCGTTCCAAATTCTACATTTATTTACAGTTTTTTCATATAAGGATTTGTTATCAACAGCTATCATAAGTTTCTATATATTTTGTTTAATTCATATCATAGCAAGCTTTATAATATTTGACTTCAATACTGCACAAATTATTTTGAACATTTAATTTTACATGACGATCGTTCGTCATTTTTAAATCTATTAAAATTAAATAATGTGGAATTACCATATTTTTTCACGTGAATAGTAGTGTAATTTGATAACAGATGTTTTCAAACATCTTTAAAGAGCACTGTAATGTTTAGTCAATATTATATGTTAATTAGCCGGTTCGTATAAAATAATATTTTGATGCCTGGATCTCTCCTTCCTTTAGAAAAACTTAATAATAAACAAATCCTTTGATTCAAGAAAAGCATTGAAGATTTTGTCATTAAACAATTATTTGAAAATATTCTATAGAGAAATTATGATTTCATTCTTACCATGTAACAAACTAACATACTAAAATATAAAATTCAACAGTATAGGTAGACAAATAATTCAAGCTTGATAATGAGTAAATTGAAAAAAATATGTTTATGAAGTAAATGCGAGGTTACTTAAGTATACGATAATATCTTTTATCTCATTAAAGTGACCTTTTCTCACAATTTTCCAATTTTTTTTTCTTTTTATTTGTGTAAAAACAAAACATTCGAAATAATTTTACTCACTGGTAATTAATTTAAACTGTTGCTAGCAGGTAAATTATTAAGCTCAAATTTTTAATTAAAAGAGAAATAAATATTTGTAAGTAAGTAGAGCTTTTGTAGATTTTGGCTTTTATTAATAACTGTATATACTGTTTAGCTTGATTGACTCTACGGCACTCTACTATATTGTTTTTATTTATATGATTTTGCATTTACCTTTTTTTTTATATATATATCGTTTTCTCTGCCTGCTATTCGAGTAAAATTCTTACTTTTATCCTTTCTTATGGCAGTTTCCCTGATAGTATTTTGATTAATTCCATAGACTTTATGTATATTTTGTTGAGGTTAGATTGAATGTCATTGTCGAGTGTGTAAACTTACACCTCTAACCGATTATTCTTTAGGCAATTTTATGTTGGGCTGCTATTTCTGTTTCGTAATTTTTGGAGGAAATTTGGACGAGTAATTTATACAGGTAATGGCTGACAGAAAATACATATTTCTTAATTTAAAAATAAATATAAACATTGAAATCCTATTTGAGTTAGAGTAGAAAATGCTGACAACTAATTAATTAACAAATCCGTTTTGGACTGTCATTTCTGTCGAGTTGCAATTCATTTAAAATTCCTTTTAACGTTTGAAAACAAGAAGCGTATACCGCGCAAGCTTAAGACTTCATTATAGAATGAAGACCAAATTGACTTCATTTTCACTTTTTCCTGTTAGGATCTGCTCAAAGAAGACTGAATACTTTCATTCCATTTAATTTGAGTCATCCTGCTGGATCTGTGGTTGAAATGTTGTTTGGTTAGTTCCAGAAGCAGTGTATTCTTATTGGGTTTTAGTATTTTCTGCTGCTTGGCGTTTTTTTTTGCTGTTTTCCTGAGATAAAACCTGGAAATTGAGATTTTGGCAGTCTTGGCACTTTTTGACAAAGAATTCGTCTAGGCTCTAAAAAACGGATAAGAACTATTAAATTGTCATTTATTAAAACAATCCTCCATGGATTTCTGAATTATGAAAGATTTCAGCTGAAAATTGATTTTACCCAGTGAAACCAACCATAGTTCGCTATTCTAAGTCTCGTTAAGACCTAAGTTGATCACATTAGACTATTATTAAGATATATTTTTGGTGTTAAAGCCGATTGTTGCTTTTATTTTTGGTTACTGATTAATTATTCTTGTAATTTTCCTAATTTTTAATAACTATTACCTTGCAGTGCTTAATTTTTTTTAATTTGAAAGTACTTTTGTTATAAATTGTAGTAGGTCTTAAATTTCGCAATGTATTTGCCTCCTGGATGTATTAGAATGTTCCCAATTTTTAGGTAAATTAACATATTATATGTCTTATGTAGTATTTTATATTGTATGCAATCTCTGGGCCCCATTCTGAATTTGTCATTGGCGAATTTAGTGTTATCTAGAATCATAATATGTTCATGGTTTCGTAACTTTCATTTCGAATCCAGCTTAATTAGTTTATTTTTTTGTCCATTCGATTACAACTTTTTTGGTACTTGAGAGTGGCTAATTACATCAAAACTAGAAATTCTTTACGCTCATTTAATTTTATGTAATTAAAAGTTTAATTTCAAACTACATATCCTGACTTCTCACTCAGTAGTTAAGTATTATTATGATTATATTTTGAGTACTTTTTTTACTACTGTAGTTAATTAATACTGTGTTTCATTTTAGCCAGATTTAAGCTGATTTATTTAACGTTAAAGAACCAAACATTCAGTGATCTCAGATATTATCTATTTATATTATCGTTATCCTCAATTATGTGTTGGTTAATATTTTTTAGTAAGTAATTATTTTGTTTAATAAACCTTGTTATTACACTTTTACCTGTTTTTTTTTTTTGTGAATATCTGGACTCGTGCTGATGATTTACCATGTGTATTATATCTGTTATTTACCCCTACGTAACTCGAGTTCAATAGTTACAACAAGTGACTGCCTCAAACTAATGTTTGTTCAGTTTTTTCTTAAGTAATTTTAATATTTCCTGTTCTAGTAACTTAAAGATTACCTTCGATATATTTTTTTTTCTTTTTGGAATATGTAGTAAGTCTAAAATTTTGAATGAGGATTCTTAACAATGGCAAAGGTTGATTAACAAATTCATTTGCTCTACCTTATTCTGTACGAACACTATCTTAGGCACTACTTTATTGTAGGATCTACTCTACGGGCTTGAACATAACTGGTATTCACCCTTCTGGTATCCACCCTTCTGGTACCCACCTTTCTAGTATCCACCCTAGGGTTGAATCATTTCGACAATCAACCCTTAAGGTATATTATTACTGGTGTCCACCCAACAGTGACATATTATTTTTGGTTAGTCAACACTACTACTGCTACTACTATTGGAGATCTATGGGTCCTACCATTGTTGGAGGTCATTCGACCGGAATTAGACAGGCAACTAAAGGGTTTTCCAATAAGAGGTGTCATTTTGAAAAGCCCGCTATTTCGGTAGATGTCACTTTTGAAGCTGTAAGTTTTTGACGTTTGACAAGTAGAAACTACGCCATAAATAATGATGGAACGATACACGCTTCAACAACGCATTGAAATTATTAAAATTCACTATAAAAATGGTGAAAATTTGGCAGAGACGGTTCGTAAAACTCGAACATTTTTGGGTCGTCATGAAGCACCTTGTCGGAGCGCAATAAAGAAATTGGTGAAAAAATTCGAGCTGTTGGGACAAGTTAGTTATGTGAAGAAGAAAACCCGTGCACGTCGCTCAAGAACAGCCGAGAATATTGCTGCTGTAGCCGAAAGTGTTGAAGAAAACCCAGGTTTGTCCATTCCTCGTCGTTCTTTGGAATTAGGGATTCCACAAACGTCATTACACCGTATTTTGCATAAAGATTTGGGTCTTAAGGCTTATAAAGTTCAGTTAACGCAAGAACTCAAGCCGGCCGATCATCAACAACGTCGTGCCTTTGCTGATTGGGTTCTTGAAATGCATGAAAATGATCCGGAATTCCATCGAAAAATCATCTTCAGTGATGAGGCCCATTTCCACCTCGGTGGCTTCGTCAACAAACAAAATTGTCGCATCTGGGGCTCGGAAAACCCAAGAGTTATTGTTGAAAAGCCTCTCTATTCTGAACGTGTGACTGTTTGGTGCGGTTTATGGTCCGGCGGGGTCATTGGACCTTACTTTTTCGAAAATGAGGCTGGAGCAACAGTTACGGTGAATGGATTGCGCTATCGAGAGATGATTAATGATTTTTTATGGCCGGAATTGGATGGTATTTATCTGGACCACGTTTACTTTCAACAAGACGGCGCTACGTGCCACACAAGCAACGAAACCATTGATCTTTTACGGGAAAAGTTTCCGGGCCGTGTTATCTCTCGAAGAGGTGATCACAATTGGCCACCGAGATCTTGTGATGTGACACCTTGCGATTTCTTCCTTTGGGGCCACGTGAAAGACAAGGTCTACGCCAACAGCCCAGCGTCGATTCAAGACCTCAAAGATGGAATTCGTGAGGCTATCGAGGACATAGGGCAGCCACTTTGCGATTTGGTTATGGAAAATTTCATGAAAAGGATATGGTCCTGTAGGCATGGTCGTGGTGGTCATTTGGCTGATGTTATTTTCCATTATTAACGGCATACCTTCCTCTTTATAATGTAATAAATATCCGATCATTTATCTTAAAAAATGGCATTTTTCTTTGAATATCAAAATAACACCTCTTATTGGAAAACCCTTTATATTAATTTATTTATTATTCTTAAATTGTTAAAAAACAACATTTTTATTTAAAGTATTTTTTTGTATTAAGGCGTTGCGCAGAGTAACTATGATCATAGTGTAACCAAGATTACCTTATGTTCTACCGCCAATATATATATATATATATATATATATATATATATATATATATATATATATATATATATATATATATATATATATATATGGGTTGTGCCACTTAAGTGTAATTGATTATTAACATAATTTTTTGTGTGAATTTGTTAAATTTAAATTAATTTTCATTTCTTATACCTGTTGTGAACCTGTGGGAGTTCATCTGTATTGTTGCTCATACAATAAGATACCTTTTAACTTACGCTACACCTTCACATTTTTACTTTTAATTAAAGATTTGAATTGTAACTATCTCCACCGAATTTTATTTATCCCACATTCTACTTGCGTTTGTATTTTGCTGTGTTTAGTCATGTTTAGAGAGTACTTTCTAATACCACCGAGGATGGTTTCTGCCTTGAGTCTAGCTTTCGATGAATTGGCGACCTGAGTAACCCACCCCTACTCTCCGGCATAGGGGTTGCTCACTTGTGTTGCCACTAACTTTCCATTATACTCTCACGATTTAATGTAATAAACTAACTTTTGTTTTTCACTTTATTGTGAGGTATTACATCTTTTCTAAAAACCAGTGTAGCAGATTGTTCGCAGAGAGAAATTGTTGTTTGCTTTACCTTTTTGCAGGCAACTTATTCATTACTTGTTTTACGTCTATAATGACTGGCGATTAGTATATTTCTTTAATTTAAAAAATAAATAGTAGGTTACTTATTTATTTTTCAGCAGAAAATGCTAACGACTAATGAATTGGCCGATTTAAGAAATTTATTTTAGTCGACTGTTGTTACTAAAATACTCACATAGATTCATTTTTGAGTTGTTATCTCATTTAAATTTTTAACAAGTTTGAAAAGCAGCGCATTATGCGTACGCAGGGACCTTTGATATAAAGCAGAGACCATTTTGCCTTTTTAAAACAACGAAAGAAGCTGTAAATTTTATATCTCTCTTAAATTATTTTTTACCGAAATAAATCTAGAGATGAGAATTTTAGCAGTTCTGTACGTTTCTAATAAAGGAATGATTTTAACCCCACAAGAACTCAGGGTAAGATCCAATAATTGCAGTTTATTGAAGCAATCTTTTATGTGTTTTTGATTTATTAAAGTGTGAAAATTAATCCCAAACGTGTGAGTTTAATTTCATATTTGAATCTGGCCATAGTATATTGTTTCAAGTCTCATTATTTTCTCTTGAACACCTAAATTTAACTACGTTAGTCAATTATTAAGTTGTATATTAATTTTTAAGGCGTTTTGTTGTAATCAAAATGAATTTTGATCAATTTTTCTTAATTTCGCTTGGTATTACTTGTTAGAGTAAAGCTTTAACTATTATTTGGATATTAGTAAGTATTAATTTTAAGAGTTGTCTGTGCTATTTATTTTAAAATATTTTTTATTTTGGTGCATATTTGTTCTCTGGGTGTATTACGATAGCCCTAATTTATCGAAGAATTAATTTATCTTTGGTATTTTAAAGAAAATTTGTCTATATTTCTTTTGGACATGCGTATGTATAGGAGTGAACTTAAAAGCTAGTTTCTAGCAACACTGCGAAAGGAGTAGCGTAACTAACGTGGATCTGTTACACTTCAAGATCACCACTCGGAATGGCCCGTGTCTATCCGCAGAAGCCCTGATTGATCGCCAGCCGGCAGAAGAAGCGGCTGAAGATCAAAGGAAGTGACAAAATATCACCTGACAGGTGTAAAAAAGGTCCCTATATACGTATATACGACCACTGAAGAATCCGAAGAAGTGTAAAAGAAGTGATCGTGAATGACGTCACAAGTCCGGTGGGTGTTAAATTAGCTACAGGGTGTGCGAAAAGTGTGTTAATAAAAAATGTAAATGTCTGTAAATGAATGGCGCCCTGTATATGTAAGGTAGAATCGAGGATTAGCAGTAGCAATACCTGACATTAGAGATGTATACTTGTTTTACAGAATGTCCAATTTTTAAGCCCAGCAGCAGCAGCAACCCAAAGCCAAAGCCAAAGCTTTAGCCCCTGTATATTGTGTTGGACAAGAACAAATGTATGAGAGCGAGAGAGATGTAGATAATTTGATATTGTTATATATATAAATATATATATATATATATATATATATATATATATATATATATATATATATATATATATATATATATATATATCACTCATATATATTAATTATATGAGAGAGAGAGAGAGATAATTTTAGGTTATTTTACGTATATTTTTGTCTTTTTTTACTTGTAAATAGTAAAATATGTAAAATATATAATGTGAGGTCACGTTATAAGATAAGAAAGGTGAAATTCAAGTAGATAAGCTAATAAAATTTTGCATGTAAAACATTAGAACTTGATACTGTTTTAAACTTATTCAAAAAAAAATATACTTCAATATAGACTGAGGCAGCTGGTTTGCTTGTATCAAGCCAAGATGTCTTTTTATACACTTTTATCAAAAAGATGTTACTTTTTTTGCCTGAATTTACCTGTATAAATCTGCCTGAACCTGTCATCTGTGTTATACCTATCTATTTTTATTCCTAATTACAAGAACTTAATTTAACTAATAATATATCGAAAATACATTGTGTATGAGATCAGCAATTGATGACGCGAAAAGGTCAAATTAGCAGATAAGACTTCATTGTGTTTACCATGTAAAATGTTCGAAATTGATACTCTCTTAAAATTAATTAAATTATTAATATTTTAATACAAACTGTTTTTTCATATATGATTACAATAGGGTAGGTAGCTAGGGTGGATAGGTAAAAAAGCTACCTACTCTACTTACCCTACCTATCTAGGTAAATAAAAAGATCTAATACATTTAATAGATAGCTTTTATTTTCTTAAAAATCTTTTTTTTTCTTTTCCTATTGTGGTGAGGGGAATATAGGTAATTAAAAATAAAAAGTCTATGAAAAATATTTAATTTGTTTTATTAACAAACCAATTATAAAGTAATAAAGCATTTTCTTTAGCACAGTTTTTATCATTCCAATAATGTTCTCTACAATGAAAATTATAAATATTTTTATACTTTTTAATTTACTTAAATTTGGACATCCTATTAGTAACAATTTCTCTATATTATTTTGAACTAATTTTCTTAACCTACACTTTTTTTCATTGTCTTTTAGAAAAATAGTTTCATTACCAACAATATTTTTTATATAATTAGATATATTTTCATATGGTATGTAACTGAAATCTGATTCCATTTGAGACCATGAATGTTGTCCGTCAACCATTCGAAACGTTTTTGAATATCTTCATTGAACCATTCACTAAACTGTGGTATATTTGTTCACTTTGAGTATTAATTATAGATATTTCTTTACAAATAAAGTCACTTTTCTTATACTGATAGTTTTGAATGTATAATATATGCATTTTTTAGGAGATTGATTTCACTATATTGGTTAGAGGATTGTATTTGACCAAATAATTGTGTAATATCAGACAATATGCTGGTGTATTTTTGGGTATAGTTTCAAATTCTAATCGTATATCTATGGCTCCAGTTTTAAGTGCTTCGTTCTGACGCGAATTGTCAACTACCACAAAAGGACATACTCCATGGATTTTTATAGTTTCGTAACAGGGTTTTCCACGACATCGATAGTAGAAACTTTTCTGGAACTGTGCATATATTTCATATAGGAGAGCCCATTGTTTAATATCAAAATCGAGATTTAAACTATCATATGGGTACGTTTCAGAATTTAGGAAAAGTTTTAAATTCGATAAGTTTCCATGATCGAAAACACTTAAATTTTTATCTTTTTCATTTTTTCTATCAGTAGATAGAACAAACATTAAAAAACGCGGTTTCGCAATGAGAGCACTATTTTTAACAGCCCAAGTATGCCTTGTCGTTTCTTGTAAAACAGGATATTCATGTAGTTCCCAACTTCTAAATGGAATATTCAAATCTGTATTGCTTTTCAGATGTTTCATTAATCGCAACTTTTTCACATCTGACACTAAAACGTGAGGTATTTTCCATACTACTTTATTTAACACCACTTTGTATTCTTTAGCTGCCTCCACTGGTAGAACAGATGCTTGAATGATGGCATTTGTGTTCGAATTACTTCCAATTAAAATCAATTTCCGTTGAACGTTCATAATAATTTTTTGAAAGTCTTCTGCAAATCCTAATAAGATCCTTAATGGCACATATATATTAAAATTGCCTTTTGCATCCAATAAGTTTGGATTTTCATCGATTTGCCAGCCAGCATTTTGCAATCGTTTAATATCATTTGTGGTATAGGAAACGTAACTTTTCATTGTAGATGTTATACCTGTATTGAAAGTTGACAATTGAATTGTCGGAGTAGACATTTTCACTAACATTTAAAATATTAAAACTCATTTCCGTCGTCCTCGTCTACTTATTGCTGTGGTTCTAATTCAATCTGATAATTACACCTTATAAGCACCAAAAGTTTTCTAAGTTTTATTCTTAGTCCAAGTTTAAAGTTATACCAAAATTTTTTTAGTTTTTTCATTTTTAACACTCTCAATGACAAAAACTCTTGCTATTACGTATATTAACTCTTTTAGCGTGACAATAATACTAATATGAATTTTCAATATTCCTTTATTTATATAAATTTTAATCAGATACTAAATTTATCAACTTTAACAATTTTCATGTCACTTGAAAAATAAAATTTTGTGACTGTATGTTTTCCACCATTCTTTTTTACAACTTCTTCCTTATATTCACATAGAAGACAAACGGTATTTGCTGCAGCAGATTCACCTTTGCAAACTGGACATTTATATTTAATTGGAATGGACATTTTTCTTTTTAAGTTTGAATCCCAAAGAAATTAAAAACTCTTTATTTTTGTACGTTAACTGTTTAAGCTTGCTATTAGTACTAATTTGATTTGTTGATATTCCTCGATTTATAGATATTTATTCTTTTTTTCTTTTCTTCTCTACTGCTAATCAAAGGTGTTATAGGGTAAGAAATATTATATAAAAATACCATTCTTCTGTTTTCTATTCTCATTTCTTAGATTCAATCTGACTGTGACCACTTCTTCTCTAAAATTGACTAAATTTCCATCCTGGTCGGTTATTTTAAGTATAATTTCATCGATATGTCGAGTATTAATTAGTAGATAAATAACATTGGCTGGTTGTTCAACAATTTTCATACCAGGTAATGTGGTTCGAAAAAATTGATGGATAATGTGAACTGGTTTCCCATTATTAAAACTATTCATTATTAGATTGCATTCGATACAAAACACTGTTTATTGTCAATATATTGATAGGATGTTCTGATATATGCATTTTATTTTTGATAAATTTTTTCTTTCTAAATCCCATTAATGAACCGATACTGTTTCGTTTGTTAAATTAATATCTAAATTATTCTTAATTTCACACTTCAGAGTATTACAGTTTTGTTTTAATGGATAAAAATGGCCTTTCATTTTCTGTTCCCACTTATTTTTCTTTCGATATGCTTTCAAGTTTTCCACTAAATAATCACTAATGTCGTATGAACCTTTTGGAAGAGTAATAACTTCCTTATTATTAAAACGAAACTTATTATTTGTATTGTCAATATTTGGGATTGAATTATAACCTTCAAAGTTTATTAGGCCAAAAACATATTCTTCATTTTCATTCAAAATAATCGGTGGATAAATAGCTGCAGATAACAGAGATTTCCGATCGGATAAGGTAAAAGTGTAGGACATGATGTTTACTGTACAAAAATTAAACGACAAATAATATTTTACATCTATTTATTCTCTATTTATTATAAATTATTATATAAAAATTGAGCATAAATGACCACATTTAACAGAATTGTAAGTCTGATATGGATCATGATTATACATAATATTGGGTAAGCCATTCGAATTCAAATACTTTATCAATTCCAATGGAGGTACAAGGTTACCAAAACTATCAAAGTAAATAATATTACAACCATTTCTTTTATAGGCTCTCCAATGAGTTCCGGGTCCATTGCTGTTATCCATATTAACAATAACAATTTTTTGTCTATGCATTTTTCTTGGTTATCTTTCATAAAAACTCTACAAAAATTTTTAATTGTTAACTGATTAACGTATTTTTCCAAATCTACATTGGTTAATAGTCGAGATGGTAGTTTCATGGGTGGTTTTTTTGAAAGTCGGGAGGTCGTAAAAAAGACCTAAACCTTTTTTGTGTGACTTTAAGCAAAGTCCTTTTTCCAGTGCTATAGATTCAATTGATTTGTTATGACGTTGTGTCTCTTCCAGTTGTTGAGCTGCAGACTTTGCATCATTAACTGCTTTTGCAATACCAGCTGCACCACCACTTAATGCTCCCAATGCACTAAAGCCAGCAAAAATCGGTATTAGAGGTAAAAAGTCTCCTTGTTTGGCACGTTTATCATGCGGGTAGGTCGTATTTTATTTTTTAACTTGCTTGCTTGTTTCATTGCCACTTTTAAAGCTCCACTTAAATCCTTAGGTTTTTGGCCTACTATAATTTTTTTAATTTGTTTTGTAGTCTCCCTAAAACTAATTAATTTTTTCTTGTTTTTCTTATTCGTTTTAGTACGACGACGACGTATTTTTGATTTTGTAGTTTTCCTATGTGATGCCATAATGTAAGCGTAACTTTTCCCTAGAACTGATGCCTTGTCATTAACTTATTAATATTCATTTATAAGTTTTATATGCATTAAAAAAGAAGACCCTACGTCAACATTTTTGGTTTTTTCGAAACAAAATATTCATCCATATCGTCAGCTGAATCAAGTCCTCTTTTAACACCATGCGTTTCTTGTGTCTTTCTCATAACATCAACTTTATTATTATTATTATTTTCATTAATTTTAGATCTTTTCTTGTTCGGTGCTAATCATAATACGTTTTCTTTCCTATCTGGATCAAAATCTTCAGATATTTTTCTCTTATGTGTTGTTTCAGGTACAAATAGTTGTTGTTGATCTACATCCATATAGTTTTCTGTAGGTTGCTTATTTAATTGATTCATTGCTCTTTTTCGTATTTTCTCTTCAGTTTCCAGTTCAACTTATTTTTAAATTTTTCTTTACTTTTCTGTTGTTTTTTTTAGAATATCCTCTAAGTTTGTTGATATTATTTTTAGGCATTTTTTTTTATCTTTTTCACTTGAACCAGTTTGCATAACTAGTAATGTATTCTGTATCAACTTTATACCTCTTTTCAATGCTAAACTACACTGTCTAGAACTATTTTGTTTTCTTCTATAACCCATGCCAAGTTTAATTTTGGCTTTCATTGCTCCAGCCACTCCTAAAGCTGGCATTTTTTACCAAAAGTGGAATTTTTTACTCTAATACATGTCATTGTTTTTTTCGCCAATATTTGATCGGCAACGGTTCGAACATTCAAGTCTTGATTGTTTGAATAGGCAATGTCATGTTCTTTACATGCTTCATCTAATTCATTAATACCTGCATCACCTCTGGCTAAACGTTTTTCCAATTTTGTACCAGGTCCACAATAATGCATCATCATTTGTATCAGGATAAAATTGCATCTTTACTTTAACAATTTTTCAAATCAACTAAAATAAATTTACGAAACTTACCTATTTATAAATACTTTTATGTTGACATTAAGAGAAAGCAGGTGTACCATAGAGATAGTAAAAAAGAGAGGAAGAAAAAGAAAAAAATTAAACTTGTTCAACAACGTATCACTTTACCTGTTGACAAGCACGATTTCGAACAATTTCCAATAAGTAGGCACAATTTACTGTTACCCTTATCGATTCGTTGTAACATTGTGGGGCCATTAAATTGTGGAAAAACTAACGTTATGCTTACCTTGATAGAACACCCCAATGGATTAAAATTTAAAAATATATATCTATATTCGAAATCATTGTATCAACCTAAATACATATATTTGGAAAAATTACTCAAGCCCATAAAAGAAATTGGATATTTTTTTTTTGACAACCTCGAAGAAATTTTACCACCCTCACAAGCTAAGCAGCATTCAATTTTCATTTTTGACAATGTAGCATGTGACAAGCAGGACGTCATTCGTGAATATTTTAGTATGGGACGTCATAATCATGTTGACTGCTTCTATCTCTCTCAAACATATGCAAAAATTCCAAAGCATGTAATTCGCCATAATACAAATGCTGTAATTCTATTTAAACAAGACGATATGAATTTGAAATATATTTACAACGATCACGTAGGCACGGATATGAAATTTTAAAGCTTTAAAAACCTTTGTGGTATGTGTTGGACAAAGCCCTATAAATGTTTAACAATTTTTAAGGATAATAAAATAAATGAAGGGCGATATCGCTGTTTTATATATATATATATATATATATATATATATATATATATATATATACATATATATATATATATATATATATATATATATATATATATATATATATATATATATATATATATATATATATGAAGTAAAATGCGAACAGTAAATGCAAACTTCTCTCCATCATATTCTTTTTGTGTTAGAGGTTGCACAGTTAGAATAAATTGTTATAAAACGCAATTTATCCTATTCCACCACCATCGAAATGATGGCCTACCTGTACCACCATACCGAGAAGAAAGTCAAAACTTACCCTCCCCGCTACAGTGATACGGCAGATATACATGTTTCGTCTCTACTAGACTCATCAGGGTACCGACATGCACCTGGCTGTGCAAAGGACAGATCGGAAGGAAGCATGCAAATACTGAACGCGGCTTCTCCGACCTCCCGTCGGATGGCGTATATATGTTTATGCGAGTTTCACGGATTCCTCCGTGTGAGATGCAATAGCAGTGGATATATCCACATTATGCCGTTGTAGTGCTGAAATCACATTCAGCAAACGTACAACTATATGCAGCTCCGCGTATGAATGAAGTAAAATGCGAACAGTAAATGCAAACTTCTCTCCATCATATTCTTTTTGTGTTAGAGGTTGCACAGTTAGAATAAATTGTTATAAAACGCAATTTATCCTATTCCAGCACCATCGAGATGATGGCCTACCTGTACCACCATACCGAGAAGAAAGTCAAAACTTACCCTCCCCGCCACAGTGATACGGCAGAGATACATGTTTCGTCTCTACTAGACTCATCAGGGTACCGACATGCACCTGGCTGTGCAAAGGACAGATCGGAAGGAAGCATGCAAATACTGAACGCGGCTTCTCCGACCTCCCGTCGGATGGCGTATATATGTTTATGCGAGTTTCACGGATTCCTCCGTGTGAGATGCAATACCAGTGGATATATCCACATTATGCCGTTGTAGTGCTGAAATCACATTCAGCAAACGTACAGCTATATTCAGCTCCGCGTATGAATGAAGTAAAATGTGAACAGTAAATGCAAACTTCTTCCCATCATATTCTTTTTGTGTTAGAGGTTGCACAGTTAGAATAAATTGTTATAAAACGCAATTTATCCTATTCCACCACCATCGAGATGATGGCCTACCTGTACCACCAAAAATTTACTGTGTTTATTTACTTAATGTTCCCCTATTTTTTGCACGGTGTCATCAGTCTATAAAAATTTTAACTGAAGCGACGTTAAGTCTATAAAAATTTGATGAGGTCAAATGTTAGCTAAACAGAAATTGTGATAACATTTTAAAAATGTTCCTAATGAGAAAAATTGGATATATTACAAAAATAATTACAGCTAAATATACAATTATGATAAGAAAATTTAGAAACCTTCTAACACAATTAAACAATTTTATAACTATAATTATCAGTATTTTTTGTTGAAAATCTAAAAGATCTCTATTTTATTAAAGTATGTATTTAAAAATTTACAATTTTGCTAAGACTAATTAGAGTGAATCATATCAATTTAACGTCTTGTAGAAGCACTACGCAAAAACTAAAAATGTTCAAGTGTGATGAAATTAATGAGTTAAGTGAACAAATGTTAAAAAAAAATCCATGAAATTGGTAAGTTAATTATAACGAAAAATGACTATTGTAAGTGGATAAAATTTTTAAATAGAAATACTTTTATTTTGAAAAAATATTTGAAGGGTGAATCTTTAAATAAGAAAAAAGTATCAAAATTAGAATCATATTTAAGTTTATTGAAAAATTATAGAGAACGATTTAAAAATCATAAAAATTCAAATAAAACAAAGCAATTAATTTGGGTTGATTTGGAGTCTTGTTTTAATAATCACATAAGAACGGGGCAATCGTTAATTTAAATATTAAGGCTTCATTAATTTTTTTTTAAAAAAAGCTCTTAAATCATTTGCATGTAAAATAAGGAAAGAACTTTAAAAACCATTATTAAAAATCAACGTAATATTCTTGGTAAACTCTGTAAAGCTTCAAACAGGTGAAATTGACTTAAAACATACTAATACAAAAAACCGAATAATTGACCATAATACGGATTTAAAACAATTTTATAGCGATTATATTACAAGCAATATTTTATCAAAACTAGAAGAATTTCAAGAGCCTGATTCAGGCTGGGCTCTATATGAGATTTTACAGTTAAAAATTAATTTTAATAAATATCTACCGATAAATATAGGGTGTTCAACTTACGCTTCACTACCAAAATATATTCAGAACACTAAAGGGGTCCTTAATATTCAAAATAATGATAAGTTTTGTTTTCTCTGGTCTATTGTAGCAGCCCTTCATCCTGTCCTACTAATAAAAATCCAGTTAGGACTTATTCCTATCCTTATTTTGGCGATGTTTTAACTTAGGATGGAACTGATGTCCCTATGCAGTTAAAAAATATTAATAAATTTGAAAAAATTAATAGAATTTCAATTAACGTTTTTACTTTAGAAAAAAGAGAGTTAGTGCCAGTATGTTTGAGCCAGTGTGAATATTTAACCACCGTTAATTTATTAATGATCTCTACAGATATAACTGAAGATAACGGTGAACATACCTACAGTTTTTCTGAAAATATTAACAATTTTCAGGTAGCCTATCATTTTGCTTTAATTAAAATTCTTTCTCATTTGTTATGTAAACAAAGTTGTGATTTTAATCATTCAAAATTTTACTGTGACAGATGTTTAAATCATTTTTATTCAGACGCTTCCTTAAATAAATATATCTTTAATTGTAGAAAAAAATAATAAAACCAAAATAACTCTACCAACAGAATAGGATAAATTTAGGACGTTTAAAAATTACAAAAATAAAGAAAAGGTACCATTTGCTATTTATGCAGACCTCAAATGTTTATTAGAAAATGTGAAGATTCAAACATAAATAGTAATATTAAAAAATATCAAAAACATATTCCCTGTAGTACTACATTTTATCTATTATGTAGTTATAACAACAATCTTTCAAAATTCGATTTGTATTCAGGCAAAAATTGTATAAGTTGGTTTTGCAAAAAATTGGAGCAATTGGCACTAGAACTAGATCTATTACTTAATTATACTGTTCCTATGACACCATTAACGGATATTGAAAAAAAAAACATTTTTTACATCAAAAAAATGTCATATTTGAAACCATTTAGTGAGAACGACAGAAAATTGAGAGATCATTGCCATTTCACAGGACAATATGGAGGGGCTGCTTATTCTTCATGTAACTTAAACTATAAAGATGATCATATGATACCTGTCATATTTCATAATTTATCTGATTATGACAGCCAATTTTTAGTTAAACAGTTAGCTACTGAAATAGTGGGTCCAATAAGTTTATTACCTGTCAACAAGGAAAAATATGTTTCATTTACAAACGTATCGAAAAATCAAGTATACATTTTAGATTCTTAGACTCAGTTAGATTCATGCCAAATAGCCTAGATAAATTAAGTTCGTATTTAGATCCTTCGGAAAAACATATTACGGAAAGTTTTTGTAAAAATATAGAGGAATTCAATTTGCTATCAAAAAAAGCTATATTTCCATGTGATTATCTTAATAGTTGGGAGAAACTAGAAGATAACAATTTTCCAAAAATTGAATATTTTTAAAATAAAATTAAAAAATGTTCGGTAACATTAAAAGAATATGAACATGCTATGAATGTTTGGAACACTTTCGAAATTAAAAATTTACGTGAGTATATGGAATTGTACTTAAAAACTGATGTGTTACTATTGTCTGATGTTTTTGAAAATTTTAGAAAGGTTTGTTTAAAAACATATGGTTTAGAATGTTTAAAAGCATATATAGTTCCTGGATTGGCCTATGATGCATGCCTTCTTATTTCCCAAATCACCTTAGAACTAATTATAAACGTAGATCAGTTATTAATGATTGAAAAAGAAATTAGGGGTGGAATTTCTCAATGTAGTAACCGTTGTGGGAAGGCTAATAATAAATACATAGAGAATGAGTACAATCCTAACATTCCATCATCATATTTAATGTACTTTGACGTGAACAATTTATACGGCACATCCATGGGTGAAGCACTACCTACTGGTGAATTCAGGTTTATTGATAATATTGAATTTTACTCAGAAAATATTATTAATACCCCTAATGATTCACCTGTAGTATATATTCTGGAAGCAGATTTGGAATATCGTGTAGAACTTCATAACCTTCATAAAGACTTGCCTCTGTGTTCAGAATGTTTAATACCACCCATACCATCATCAAAACATTCAAAATTACTAACTACACTTTTTAATAAGAAAAACTATGTTATTCATTATAGAAATCTAAAACAAGCTCTCAATTTAAGTTTACGAATTACCAAAATTCATAAAATTTTAAAATTTAAACAATTACCTTGGCTAAAAACTTAAATTATTTAAATACAAATCTCAGACAGCAAAGTAAAAATGAATTTGAAAAAAAAAATTTTTAACTAATGAATAATACAGTTTTTGGTAAAACCATGGAAAATGTGAGAAAATATAAAGATGTAAAATCAGTAACGTCCTGGGAAGGTAGATACGGCGCCAAAAATTATATATCTAAACCAAATTTTCATAGTTTAACAATTTTTGACGATGATATGGTTATTATTGAAATAAAACGACTAAATATTAAATTTAATAAGTCCATCTATGCCGGTTTCAACATTTTAGAAATTAAACAATAAACAATATTATATGATTTCCATTATAACTATATAAAACCAAAATTTAATGATTCCACCAAATTACTGTATACAGATACAGATTCATTAATTTATCAGTTTTATATTGATGATATTTATAAACATATCAATGAGGATATTCATAAGTTTGACACTTCTGATTATCCTCCTGATAACATTTATAATATCCCTTTAAAAAACAAAAAAGTATTCAGATTAATGAAATACGAGAACAATGGTAAATTAATGAATCTGAAGTAGGTATAGATGAAAAAGTTCTATAGGATAGATTAATAAATTCAGGTATTACTAAGAAAGTTAAAGGTATTTCCAGTGCTTCATTAAAATCTATTCATTTTGACGATTAGTACAATGGTTTATTTAATAATATGGATTTTCATGCTGAAGAACATTTAATTCGAAGCAAAAAACATAATGTATATTCAGTAAATCAGAGAACTTCTTTTACGCCACAAGATGACAAAAGGGTTGTTAATTATTTATTTACAGATACATTATCTTGGGGTTATCAAACAGTTTAATATTTTTTCCACTTAAAATACATTTTTTGTTTTAATTAACAATTTTTAAGTTCCTCATCTCAAATACATTAAAACCGATTTTCGTCCTATACACCAACAAAAGGTAGTGAAAAAGCAGCTGGATATGATATAAAAGGTGTAAATGACTGTATTGTTCTCGTTAGAGGAAGAGCAGTAATCGCAACTAGACTTAAAACTGAACTACCTAATGGTTGTTATGGCCGTATAGCTCCAAGATCTGGTTTGGCTGTAAATCATTGCATTGATGTAGGAGATAATAATTTACACTAAATTTAATAGAATATTTTTTTTCCAGCTGGCGTTATCGATGGAGACTATACTGGAGAAATTCAAGTGGTTCTATTCAATCATTCTGATGAAGATTTCTACGTTAAATCTGGACATCGAATAGCACAACTAATTTGTGAGAGAATTTTTTATCCAACACTTGAAGAGGTAGATAATATTAGCACAACAGAACGTGGGGATAAGGGCTTTGAATCTTCAGGATTTAAGAAAAAAAATATTAAAATTTTTATTAGATTTAATGTAATAATTACTATTTTTGTAAATAAATAGAAGCGTTTAAATAATCGTTTTATTTAGTCCATATGTACAAGAAAATATGTTCATAAATTGGTTAGAAATAAAAATAGATAGGTATAATACAGATGACAGGTTCAGACAGGTTTATACAGGTAAATTTAGGCAAAAAAGTAACATCTTTTTGATAAAGGTGTATAAAAAAGACATGTTAGCTTGATACAAGCACACCTGCTATCAAATTATCTACATCTCTCCCGCTCTCATATATTTGTTCTTGTCCAACATAATATACAGGGGCTAGAGCTATTGTTTTGGCTCTGGGCTGCTGCTGCTGGGCTTAAAAATTGGCTTTGTGATACATCCTCTATAACAAATATACACCTCTAATGTCAGGTATTGCTACTGCTAATCCTCGATTCTACCTTACATATACAGGGCGCGGCGCGGCACACACACACATATATATATATATATATATATATATATATATATATATATATATATATATATATATATATACCACGCCATTCATTGACATACATTTGCATTTTTTATTAACACACTTTTCGCACACCCTATAACTAATTCAACAGCTACTGGACTTGTGACGTCATTGGCGATCACTTCTTTGACATTCCTTCGGATTCTTTAGCGGTCGTATATACGTCTATAGGGACCTTTTTACACCTGTCAGGTGATATTTTGTCACTTCCTTTGATCTTCAGCCGCTTCTTTTGCCGATTTGTGACCGATCACGACTTCTGTGGATGTATACGGGCCATCCAGAGCGGTGACCTTGAAGTGTAACAGATCCAGGTTAGTTACATTACTGAAAGGTTTCTAGATTCAACCTAGTTACAGATGCAGTAGCGCCCTGAATAACCATTGCTACACTCTGGCATAGTTGTTAGCTTGCTATATTTGCTGGCTGGCGGGGCTACTACTTTCAACTGAACTTTGGTAATTTTATTTTAATATTTATTTTGGTAATACTCTTTTATTGAATTTTTTCTCAATTAACTATGAAATTTTGATGTAAAATACTAGGGGAGCAATATTATATTTAGTTTTTTTCTTTGTGTGGAACTATACGAGAGCCATATTTTCAGTTCATGAAAAAATGTCTAGATTTAATAAATTTTGTTATCGTACTCAAATTACGACTACCGATGATAATAATATTTGAAGTATCTCATTATTCAAATTTTTAATAAACTTTTAGTTTTATTTTGCAGTAGTATTAGCACCAGATTCTTTAATCTGACAATTTTTTTACATAACTCCGTATTTCCCGTTGTTTATTTTTAAACTTTCTAGCATCCTATGTTAGGCGTAAAAGTTACGCTTCTCCACTCCTCTTTAGTTGCCAGCCTCATAAAATTTATTGCTGCTTTTAACATTACTTTGACGTATCTTAAGAGCCCATTAACCTAAAACAACACCATTAATGTATAATAAAACGAAATACTGTCGAGTTTGGGGAGTAATGACTTAATTTGCAATCGATAACGATAAGTGGGTATCTTAATATTTAGTATACTATATTTATTAAATCAAAAATATTTTATATATATTTATATTACAATTCTAGATAATTGTGTTCTATAGTTCAGGTGAGTTCTCAATTAAATGGAAGAAATGAGAGACTAATGAAATAAATAAAAATAGGGAGCAGGAAAATAATTTTCTTATGCGTTCACTCTCAAAAAGTATTTTTTAGTGCAGTGGAGCAATTTTCGAACTTTGTTGCTTATCCAAATCTTTAACTATTAGGTCTCGATCACATTAGTAGGTTTAATAAATTGATGAGACTAGAACAATCGTACAGTTACCCAAAATTTATATTAGGAATTCTTCTACAAACGCGTTTTGAATCTTATATTGTCCGTGAAACTCCCTATTTCCGGTCGGATACCTGTAAGATATTTGCTTACAAAATTATTAATTGCCATTATAATGTGATTCAAAGGCGTTATAGGTGGATAATGTTAAATAAAATTATTACTCTTTAGAATGTTTTTAAGTCATACCGAACACTGTTAAATATTACCTTTTAAAATTAACAACTTTTATTAAATATACCAATGATGTTGTAAGTAATTTTTAACTATTAACTGATAAGTATTTTTACAAGTATAAATAGGATGTACATTTATATGAAGTTTTGTATTTTATAATATTCTAAGGAACATCTCAACAGTTATGTGAGTATATACAACATTCAGATATTATTAAATGTGTCCGTTTCCTCATCCAAGTCAGTACTTCAAAGACGACGTTCTTTAAGCTGATATAAAATTACATATTGAGGGAAATATTTTATAGTACATAATTGAAATTTTCAGAGAACGATAGCTCTGCATTGAAAACGACAACTATAATTTGCCTAATGGATCTCCAAGTTTACAGACATTATTCTTGGTAGCCACATTTCCTATTCTCAGTGATATACAGGGTTAACAGATAAATGCATACAGTCTAAATGAGACTTATATTTGCTGTTAAATAGATTTTAATCAATGGTTGCTAACAAGGTTATTTGAACATATTTATTAAATATGTCATGTCTGACAAAGACATTTTATAAATGTAGAAAACAATTGTCAAGAACTCGGTAGAATAACCCCCAATGTTAGGGCCATCTAAACCGCCTGCATTTCAATATTTATTATTTGTATAGTGCATTAAAAATGTTGTTTAAGTTACAGATTGTATATTATATAATAATACTACCTTGCCAGCGCCTGTAAAAGTAAAAAGTATCGTTTTTTTTTGCTTAAGAGGTAGGCCATTTAATGTGTTAATTATTTCAAACAGTGTACTTCAGTTTAACTTTTTTTGCGAACATAAAAATATGCAAGTAGCGCAACGATCAGAGCTGCTCTTCCACGTATTATGTACATATACACAATATCTTTGTAATAAATTTCAATCGACATAAAATACATTGAACCAATCGTTTACCAGCTTTTAAGTTCTAAATTTCAATATATTTATTGTCGAGCCTATTTCCAAATATTTTTAGTTCATCCCTCTTTGTATTCCATAGCCATAAATCAAATAGCAACCAACGGAAGTTCCCAAATATACTGTAGCTTTTTTTTCATTTGTCAAGAGTTCTGAAATTTATTTAAAATTACATAATCTCAAGATCAAATACATTATCCTTTTGCAGAAACCAATATTCAGATAAAAAATTGAAAAAGTATTTTCAACTTTATGTATTCGTTACTTATCGTTATAGAAGTTCCGGAACAAAAAAAAAATTAAAAACGAATATTTGTGAAAATGTGTTAGTATTTTCCAACTTTATAATTATGCAAAATTGTAAACAACAAACCTTAAAAAATATTAAAATTTTATTTTTGCAGATTATGTGATTTTCGTTTTAAAAAACCTGCTACTAAAACCTTAAGTTCTATTTGGCTTATTGAGAAATGCATTAAATAATACGATACCATTTTAACTTATGAAACTAAGTACATCAAAGAAAGTCCTATATCATTAAAATGTTTACGGCATATTTTCGCCCTTATTTGTTTTTGTAAGGTGATACTATAATGGTACAATAGGAAAAGTTTTGTTTGTTTTCGCCTTTATTGTGAAAGCTTTGTTAATATCGGCAGGATTATATGATACACCGCTTTTGAACATTTTCGCCAACTTTTTATTAGAAACTTTTGGATATTGACTGTAAAAGACGGTTTTATCATGCTGAATATTAAAGGCGTAGACACTTAGGCATAATCATAAAAACTTTTACGCTAAATATACATTTAAATAACAATGTTAGACGATGATGAGGGATGACGTGTCCAAAATGCATGAATCAAATTTTGTTATAAAATAAGCCATAGAAAAATATCTTAAACAAGATAAACTGTTATCAATATCTAGAATAATATTATTGATGGGTTAAAAAAGCATAATAATTTAAATATGTATTGCCTCTATCGAATATTTTGTTACAGAAATCAAATTTCTTATAACGATTCCATAAAAAGTAGATTTATTTGCTGATTTTAACACACGTTCCACATCTAACAAATAAAATAGTAATTATATAGCATACCTGGGTAGGTAAAAGATATCGATTTATATATCTTAGAACCAAATAACGTTGACTAGACAACAAAATATACAGTGTGCATTTTTGAAGAAAGTGAGCATATTCATTAAATTACTCATTAATAGATGCTGGATTCTTTTACAAATCATGTTTTGCTGTACAATGATATTATCAAAAGCAGTGAGATATATTTATCCTAAAAAACCTAATTACTCTGGTTAATATATAGGAGTGTTTATCCTGATTAAAAGATGGAACAAGTGATAGAAGTATTTTTTTCAATAATATTAGTCAATAAAATTTCTGTCAAATTGGTTCTTTTTGCTCAAGATGTGGATTTAATGCTTATTTAGCTTTGTTTAGGAAGCGCCAGAGATAGATGCCTCATTTTGTTGAATTATTTGTCTTATTTAAACAGCTTTTAATCTCTGTTCCATAGCTTTTGATCTCTGATTCATTTCTTTGTACCTGGGCTAGGGGTGCCTTTGTGTAGTAAGCAAATATTTTCAAAAAATTTTAAATTTGGAGTCAACTTCAAGAAAGTAAATAATTAAATACACGACTATTGAATCAATTGTTTAAATAATTGTAATAAAAAATAGTTTCTATCTCATTTTGTTGAGATAAAGAGAAAGAGTGGAAGGCCCAAAAATATACAGGTAATGTTCGCTAACCAATTCTTAGGATTTCGTTTTTCCAGCTTTTAATGTAAGGTACCATTACAAATACATTTGAATGGGATCTTCATGTAAGTATGCTTAGAACATACTTAAAATGCAAATAATACATCTTACTCTCACCAAAAATTATGTGCAAAAAAGTTCGTTCATTAAAAAAAATTTTTTTTTTCTCAGTTTTTAGATTTTTTGCACATATCTACCGTAGAAATATTTTATGGGATCCCATTGGGTACATTTTCTGTAATACACTGAAAATCGCATCTAAATATCTCACTTTCATTCAAAATTATGTGCGACTAAATTTGATTAAAAAGTTCGTTTACCAGTAAATATTTTAAAATTTTCAACTTATCTCAAAAATATTTTTATGTAACTACCTTGGAGAACTTTTAAGAACATACTGACAATTTTATTAAAATATTTAATTCCTATTAAAAATGATGGGTGAACAAACACTGAAAAAAAAACAGGGTAAGAAATATTCAAAGCGAATTAGTAACCTTCTTTTTCTAAAGTCAATTTAGACATATAGTTTTCTCTTAAATCACTAAAGTTACTTATCCTCTCTAACTGTATAGAATTTTTGGATCTAGATATTTTTGTTTTTTTTAACTTTTTCTATATTTAGATGCTCTGTGCGTAGAAATTATGAATATATTTTTCAAAACAATAATTTAGTGGTTGTAGTAAAGTTTGTAAAAACAAATAAATGAGTATAAAAATGGACACTCGTAGATCACGGCATAAAGTAAAGAGGTGATACGGGAGGGGCCCATTCTGGCGGAAATTAATAAAACCTGCCATCTTTATTCTCGATACGTTGGACGTTAAAAATGAATTTATCAGATACCATGGTTTTCATAAAATGACCGAATTTTGAAGAACAATATCTAAATAAATTACATAACATTCAAAATCGACATGGGTTTGTTGAATAAGAATTAGGTTTTTTGTAGTAGTGATAATTTTATGAAGCTAGTTATATAAGAATCTGACATAGCTATGAACTATGACCCTTAATGTTTGCGATTTACTCTCATTCTTTTGAGTTTTAACTATTTTCTTGTGTTTTTAAGTGAACCAGTTAAAGCATTATTCAATTTTCCATTTATGATTTTAAAAAAATCAAATACGCAAGTAAAAAATAGAAGTTTACTTTCTTAAAACTCATTAAAATTTAGCTAGTTTAAAGGAAGTATAAAAAATATAAATAACGGCTTAAACCATCTACATCAAGTTATATATTTAGTGTAAATATTGTGAAAATAAAGTGAAATAGAGTTGTTCTTTTGTTAATCCCTTTCGAAATAAGAAGTCAAAACTTGAAAAATTGAAAGTAGTTATATTTCTATTAGAAATACTCTAAATTTAAATTTCATATATCTCTAGTGAATATGCACCTGTCAAGCATATTAGACAATTGTCTATCCACAAAAATAAGGCAATTAAATGTCATTTAGTTGTATTCACTTTATTTTATTTGCTAGTTAAAATAACACAAATTTTCTTAGTTAAAATTTATTAGTGAGTAGAACAAATCATGTGGTTTTACTCCAATAAAATTTAAAATGCTAGTTCGCAAAAACACCATTTTAATTTTCGTTATTGTTTTATACTATCAGTAAATCCAAGAATGCTGAACGCAAAATCTTTTCTTGGTGTCGTTTATGTTGAATTGGAAAATTTCAATATTTTTATTGAAGCCACAGAGTTGAAATCTCAATTATGTTATTTTCTGACAAAGAAAATTTTATTGAAGGTGCCGTCAATATTAAAGTTATTATTTAATTAATTTAAAACTGTACAAGGTTAACTAATTCTTAAATTTAATATAAGGAGGGTAATATTTATATATGCATGGATGAATGTCCGTTTCGTTAATCTCTAGGAAAGCTTGAACGACGATATCGATTTTGACTTTACTTTACGAGGATTACCGGCTATAGAAAATTTAGAAGAAAAATATCAATTATTTAATCAAAAATTAACTCTATCACTTACAAATTTAAAAATTATAAGTCACAGCAAAACTGTTTCAAATCGCGTTACTTCATTTTAATGATAATATATTTTTAAACTTATCTTTCAGTACTGTATTAAATCAGTACATTGTAAATTATACTACCAACATTGATACAGTTCTAATTAGTGATCAAGGAGAGCATATAGGTCGCATTATATCCATTGTGTTTGAAAATGCGATCATTGTTGCTTCACCATTTAAAGAAAATATTGAATGGCTATATCAGTCGGGTTCCTTGATTTTACTTATTGATTTTGTTTGCTTTGTCGATGCAATAATTTTAAAGAACTTAATAAAGTTAACTTAACTTTGCTTCACTATTCCTAAAAAGTCACAGGTTTCATAAAATCATTATTGTAATAATTGTTCTGAACTATTATCTTTCACTTTAGATATCTGATTCGTCAATTATCATTATTTGTGGTAATCGCTTCTCTAACTAAATTAATTATTTTTAAAGCCTATTATATTTATTGAATATCTATAATATAATCAAAGCAACTAGGGCCCATTTAATATCTTGAGAATGTTTGTTTTTTTTATTTTATTTTTAGAGAACAGCCAATTTACTTGTGTATTAATATTATACTTATTTATTTAAATATCGATTGTTTATTATTTGGAGAGAACTGGAACTAAATAAGAATTTTAAAAAATATTAAATGTTGAGTAACATTTAAAATTGTATTTATAATAGATGTTTTATAGTTTTATTTCATCATAGTCATATTAATATAATCTAGATCTTTATAGTCTGGAAATGAAACAATCGGTGGTGCAATTGGAGTAGAAAAATAATAGATTGTAACATGAAACTAAAACCCCGATGATTCTATTTTAATATTATCGATGGCTATACATTAAATTAACGTAAAAATCTTCTCTAATTATGAATTTGTTGTTTTAGAAAAAAATTAAACCTATTTCTATGACCTTTGGAGGCATAATATTAATATTGGATGGTCCTTATGTTATTTTCTATTTTTATTTTCGGGGCATATTAGTTTCCAATTGGAATCTCGTCTCCCGCCGTTTTGCTTTAAAAACAACCAGGTTAAACAGAAAAAAAGTTGTGTAATAAAGTCTAAAACTAGTGAGATCAGCCTTTGTCAAGTAATTCTCAACTTTCTGCCATTTTAAAGTCGCCCCTGTGTTAAAGGTAGATGGAATTCTATGTCAAAAAATTTAATGATTTAGTAAAAAAATAATAGTGAATCTTTTAAATCCCGATATGGTATTTTGACTGAATGTATCAATTTAGCACATTTTTTAACCCGTGTTAACACTACTTGTTTAAAAAGGTGTAAGAAATAATCAAAGACGTTATCCAAACTGTGGTTTCTGGAATATAAAATAAGCATAACTGGAGATATAAATTATATATTTGTTCCTTGGTTATCCTGCAACCTTGTTTAATGAATTTTTACTGATTGACATCGATGATTCTTAAGTTCTTTATCATATTGGAATTATTTGGATAGTTAGGTTTTAAAAGTGAAGAAAAGCTAAGGTAAAGTATTTTTTTTTAAATACTAACTAACTGTAGTGTGAATAAAGAATGGGACATAATACCAAGAATAATCCTAATTTAGGCACAGAGTGTTCGATATATTTGCAGGAAATCTCTATTATGATTTACATGCCAAACGGCTTCGCACTCCCTCCAGGGAATATTGACTCATACCAGGTACACAAAGATACCAAAAGTATGAAGCTCTGTGGGAACCCTTTCCATGTTATCGGGTCCTAGGTGACGTGGGCTGCTGTATTTCCCATGAACTTTCGGACGGTTCGTGCGGTTGCTAGGAGAGTTGCTTTCTGCATCGGTTTATACAGATGTTCACTAAGACCCAGTCCCTTGATGTTCTGCAGGAGGTTCTTTGGTATCACTCCAGTTGTTGAGAGTATTATGGGGATCGTTTGGACGCTGTTCATTGCCCATTGTCTTCGGATTTTCACCTCCAGATCTCTGTATTTGGCGATCTTCTTGTTGTATTTGGCCTTAGGTTGTTGTTGTTAGATACAGCGATGTCGATTAGTGTAGTTCGCCTAGAAATTTTATCTATTAGTATAATATCTGGTCTATTGTGAGCAACTGTCTGATCCGTCAGAACCGTTCGGTCCCAATATAACTTGAACTGGTTGTTTTCAAGAATAGGCTCGGGATTGTATTGGTAATAAGGCACTTTTCCTACCTGTAATAGGTTTAACTTTTCTGCTACCTCTTGGTGGAGTATCTTAGCAGCTGAGTCGTGTCTTTCCTTATACTCGGTTGCAGCAAACGCCTTACATCCTCCAGTTATGTGCTGGATGGTCTCTGATGTTCGACAGCCATATCTGCATTGGTCATTTTCTATTGAGGGATCTCTAATGATGAACTTCCGATAGTTCTTCGTTGGAATAACCTGGTCTTGAATAGCTAACAAGAAGCCCTCTGTTTCCGGAAACATCTGTCCTGAAATCAACCAGTAGTTCGACGCTGAGTTGTCGACATTGTCCTGATTGACCTCATTTGGATGCCGTCCATGAAGTGGCTTCCGTAGCTAGGTTTGTAACTTCTCTTGGTCTGTTTGGTGGTGAGAAGTAATATCTCGTTCCCTCAACTGTAGCGACGTTGAATCGTCTGCCTCGCATATTGCTCGATGTAGTGGTCCGCTAACTTGTGGAAATATGAACGTAAGTTTATTATTTGTTTGTCGAGCTGTTTACCAATATCCACCAATCCTCTTCCTCCTTGGTGCCTTTGAAGCATTGTACGTTCAATAGCACTCCGAGGGTGATGTTTTTGTGCTTTTGTTAGGAGTGTCCTTATTTTTCTTTGCAGGTTTTGTATGTCCATCCTGCTCCATTTTACAATTCCAAAAGAGTAACTCAGCACTGAGCAAGCATATGTGTTGAGCGCCTTAAACAAATTTCTACTATTTAAATTAGTTCGTAATACCCGCCTTACTCTCCTGACAAATTCGGCTGTCAATTCGGCCTTCATAGTGCCATGGTCAATTCTTTTAGCCTGTTTCATACCTAGATATTTGTATGTTTGGTCTGCTTCCATTGCAGCTATAGTTTCGCCGTTCTGCATTTCAAATGCCCCCGGTTGTATCTTCCTTTTAACGATGTTCAAAATACGACATTTGTCAAGTCCAAATTGCATTCCGATATCTCCGAAGAACTCCTCTATAATTTTAAGTATTTGTTCCAGCTGGTTTCTGGTAGCAGCCATCAGTTTAAGATCATTCATATATAGAAGATGATTCACTCTGACTACCTCTTCGTTGTTATTTCTAACACCAAAGCCGTATCTGGTGGAGTTCATATGGCGTGATAGTGGGTTCATTGCAAGGCAGAACCACAATGGGCTAAGTGAGTCGCCCTGAAATATTCCCCCTTGTATCGGAATGGTGTTAGTTTCGATGGTGTCGCTGGATGACACTTGCAATTGGATCCTAGTTCTCCAGGTTGACATGATGCGTTCTGAAAAGGAAACAAAATTATTATCGACTCTATACATTCTCAATATAGTTTTGAGCCACTCATGTGACACCGAGTCGAAGGCCTTCTTATTATCCACGTAAGCAGTAAAGAGGTTTCTTATGTTGGCACAGCCTTGGTTACATATGACAGAGTCAACAATCAATTGTTTCTTTCATCCCATTGCTCCCCTCGTGCATCCTTTTTGTTGAGTTGCAATGATGTTATTTTCCTCACAATGTGCATAGATGTGTTGGGTCAAGCTGGAGGTGATCACCTTATAGAGTGTGGGTAGGCAGGTGATCTATACTTAGCTGAGTCATGTGTGTTATGTTGGTCCTTTGGTAGGAGATACGTAATACCTTCGGTCAAGAACAATGGTATTTTTGCTGGGTTAAGGAAGATATCATTAATAAGATTAGCCAGCTGGTTGTGAACTTTTTGAGCTAGTAGTTCTGGATCCCGTCGAGACCTGGAGCTTTCCAGTTATGAAATTCCTTGATTATTCTTGAAATTTCCTCGGGGATAAATGGCTCAAACTGCATCTGACTGTAATCTTGGCAGATTTGGTGTTCTTCATTGATGCAGCCAGCTGCGATTTTACAATCGGCTGGTGTGGAAAGTTGGTTTCCCCAGAACTCTTCTGCCTGCTCTCTATTGGGATATCTATTATCTACTATATTATGTGGAGAGTTTAGCTTGCGGTAGAAAGTCTTTTCTGATCGTTGGAAAAGCGCATTGTTTCGTTTTCGGTTATTGCTGGTCTTGTACCTCTTTAGCCGTCCTGCAATAACAGAAAGCTTCTGTTTCAGCGAATCAAGGCATTGCTGAGCAGTAATATTCGCTGGATCTTGTTGCGAATGATATCGGACACGATTCATGATTTCTTCAACTCGCCTTTGCAGTCGACTAGTTCTTGTGCCCCTGTGAACTCCATCAGCTGTCCTATATTTATTCGAAGATTTTCAATTTTCTTATTTAGACGTCTTTTCCATGATAGTGTGTTGGGTTCTGTTCTTGCTGATCGGCGCTCTGTTGTAACTTTAATTTCTAGAGCTCTAGCTATAGCAGTCGCGGCACAGAAGATGGTCATATATAAGGACTCCAGAGTGTAGGTATCTGAAACATAATCTGGTAAAATCCGATTGTTCATGATGTCCAACATGGCACCCAGTTTTTTGGATGAATTAATTTTTGGCAGTGCCGGTCTTCTTAACGGATTGCTTCCATCATACTCCAACACCGCAGCACTGATTTCCGTTGATAGTTTCCGATAAAAGAGTTCAGTGTTGTCCTGTTGGGTTTCATCATTCAGCTGTTCTTGTTGTTCTTGGACCTCAGGTTCCGGTTGTGGCTCAGTTTCAGCAATCGGATCATTGTTATTGTCAGTGCCTCCGATCTCACGTTCAATTTCCTCTTTGATGCTATTAAGCCGAGCTTCAGGAATTAGGCTGTTTCGGAGAATAACTCTATATTGGTCAGCTATTCTCTGCTAGGACACTTGCATGTGTGGGTACTCCCTGCAATATTCGGCATGTAGTTGTTGTCTGTAGCCGATCATCTCTCGTCCTGGTTGAGTCACCCTATAAAAAATGCGCATGGACACAGTCCATTTCATGTGCTGTCTAGGTCGTCCCGCTTGTGTAAGAGTTGGTGGGGGTTCCCGCATAGCATCTTCGACGACATTATGTCTTAATTTTGAAATATTTGAGGTTATCTATTCGAAGAATAGTTTTTTGGTTAGTTTTGAGGTTATATGTAAGATTCATATATTTTTTCTGATCTTTTTTCCTAGTTGCATCATTTAGTATTACTCTTACCCTTCGAAATAAGCTATTGAGCGATTACCTACAATTTTTTCTTACAAAGTTACAACAATTTTAAGCATAGGTTAATAGGATTTTAGAAATCAATAAATTTTTTTTCCAAATTTCGATATGCCTTTTTGAATCTACCATTTTAAAAATAAAAATTTACAAGAGAGTTTGTTCTGTTTTAATGAGGTGTCGAAAGAACTGTCTTCAGGCTTACATATGTGAGCTTTTTTGACGAATATTATTGGTTTTTCGCCTTTCACCTTGTGGATGACACACAAGATCCAAGAGAGGGCAGGTAATTTTCAAAAGTAAAATTTATTTACTTTTACCTAAACCCCCAGCTCCCTCTCTAATTTTTCCCTAATCTTTAAGCAATCTACAATATTCTGCCTTTTCGTGATTTTTTAATATTTGACTTTGAAATGGACTTGATCATGATTTTCGAGGTCATCTCGAGGTTACATCCGTTATCCATTTTCGGTACCAAAAGTATGGAGCTCTATTTACAAAATTATCATGATCACGATATGACGTTCAAGGTCAAGGTCAAATTTAATGTCACCTTAATATTTTTTCTCCATCACTCTATGACCTCTAGATGCGATTTTACCCCTTACGTTATTCATACCATTGGATAGGAAATTTTCTCCGGGTTTAATTTTTTTAATAAGGATTTGAATTTTTAAAAATTCATCTTGACTTTTAAATGACATTGAAAATTGACCTCAAAGTCAAGGTCGTTGGTACAGATAAATGACTCCCTTTGTCTTTGATAATTTTTCTTTAAACCATTTTTTTGTAAATGAAGTATTTAAAATATATTTGGATCTATAAATTAAAATGGCTCACCCTGTATAATATATACTAAACTACGTTGAATAAGAACTATTATTACTATTTTTGTAATCTGTCTTACTTGATTTTTAAGATATCACAAATTCTTACTTTTATTCTCTTATTTAAAATGCAACAATATCGTTTAAATATTTTAATAATCGAACATTTAATAAGGCACCAAGCAAAAGGAAAAATAAATTTACATAATTTTGTTTATTAACAAATCCCCACCTCTTCTCCAAGCACACACATTGCTTTTGCAAATCTCATTTATTTGATTCCAGTATTTATATATACACACACAGCAATTTTTTAAATGCAATATCATATTGTTGGATCTATTTCAAAATCTACACAAAATATTAGCAATATTTTATAGACCATACTCTATGCGGATTTTCAGCTGTTTTTGAGATATTGGGGTTTGAATTTTACTAGCTTAATACTTTGACGAATCATAACATAGAAATCATTGCGCTTATTGGGCAAAACGGTTTTCGCTTTCCTATCTTAGTTTTTAAAGACATATGAGATGACTTCAAACATCATTTTGATGAAGTGTCAAAATTTGAAAGTCTGTCCAAATGATACGTTAAATAATTTGAGGTAGTTAAAATTTAAAACTGAGAAATGAAAACCGTTTTGCCCTAAAAGCAATAGTGCCCATGCTACGCTTCGTCAAAAAGTTAAAACTGACTAGATGAAAATCGATATAGGGTATGCTATATGAAATACTGCTAACATTTTGTGGAGATCTCGGTAAATAAGTAGAATGTTACATTTAAGAAATTTGAGGTGATACGTTACGTTAACTAAATATAAAATTTGAATAGTCATAGCGTTTTCTCGAAAATCTTATATGAATTGGTTCTTTATTTTATGTACTCCCTGTATAGTGCGAAAAATATCAAGTAACATTTGAACTTAACAGATTAGGTAAATTTAACCGTTTACACGTACATAATTTTATTTATTAACAAATTAACTTAATAATAAAGCTTGCAACACATCAATCAATATTTAGACTTAAGGAGTTACGAGTACACAGAAAAGTGGATAATTAGACATTTTCATGATTATTTCATAATATTTTTATTTAATATATAACACCAAGTTTATACACTATATTTTAAGTAATTTCAACTAAAATTTCAAATACAAATATTAATTGTGCACTAAGTTATCAGCGTGACTGTTGACTCCTCCCTTACAAATAGTGCCTGACGGAGACCATCCGTACTTCTTAGTAATTTATTTAAAATCAATGAAACAAAAATATTAGTTTCATAGCGGATCTAGAAAAATGGCAGTCTCTAAAAATTTATTTAAGAATTTTGAAGAAAAAAACGTACGTTAATTGTTTACATAAAAGAGTTTTAGCCATCGATTTTCACTAGTTTTTAATGCCAAGAATATGCAGTATAAATTTTATTTAAACCGTTTAGTAGTATTTAAAATATAGTTGTCGCCATCTTTGATAACGTAGTTTTGAAAAAAAATTTTACACTTAAAAAATGAATACAAATACAATTTATAAAATCATTTACATAGAGTCATCTACTCGATTTATAATTTTCATAGAATATTTTTAAAATATTGTACTTTAAGAAAACGCAAACACACAATCGATTTTTTGAAAATCCTGACTATCCCTAACCCCTTAACATTATTAGGTAAATTTACAGTTTACAAGTACATAAATTTAGTTTTTAGTGAATAAAATTAATAATATAGTTTGCACAATAACGAACATTTGTAACTATTTCACATTATTAGGTAAATTTAACAGTTTACAAGTTAAAAAAGAATAGGATTAAGTTACAGAAAAAATGATTGTATTCTTCATTGTGGACTGAGTGTCCTAAGTTTATATGTGGCGGTTCCTAAAATTTCACTTCCTTTGGTCTCGAATACGGGACATAGGATTTTCTTATCGTTATCTCTTACCTTTAAACATACAGTCATATTTACTAAAAGATCTTGCCATATCAAGTAAGAAATTGAATAATTAGGTAAATAGCCACTATATTTTTAAATAAGCATGTTTTTCTTATAACCGTTTAACCACATAACACTTATGGTATTAGGATTTTCTGACAATCTTATAGTAGTAATATTAAATTTCACTAGGTACCTACATAGTCTCTATAATAATAATTCGACTAATTTTGCTTCTTTGTGCTTACTTAAAAGGCATGTAACACTTTCAAAATCACGACAGAAAATGTGTGTGTGGTATTCGCCACATTGCCATGTAATTTGCTATAACGGTATTCTTTTAATTTTTCCATGTACTACTCAATTTAGTAACTCAAAAACTAAAGCCATACACGTTCACCCAAACAATGACGACTAAACAATATTGCTACGTATTATTCTTCTGTTTTCTTTCACTGCCTTATAGAGTTGACGTCAAAGGTATAGAGCGTGGGATCCGAAAACTTTAAAGTCCACGTCGTTCATTTAACATTTTAAAATGTTAAACTTAGTTACAAACAATTTTAAATATTAAAATGTGCATATCATTTTAGTGTATTTGTTTAGTTGTGTTAAGTAATAGAAAACGTTGAATTTGCAGCTATGATATATTACTTAGCATACAAATAAGTTGAATACATTATAAAAGTACTTACGGTAATATTTTATTAATTATTATATAAACGTTTTTAAAAGGGTATATTAGAAACAATAGCAGGTTTTGAAACAAGATTTTAAACGTTCAATGGACAAATTAAATTTAACAAAATTAAAATATTACCACAAAATGCATTCTAAATATCTTTTGTTTGACTTGAACAGTTAAAAAACAACAATTTGAAGACTGTTGAGCTAAACATTTTACTTCTTTTTTCAGTACAGTTCTCACTTAATTAGCAACGACAAAACTAAATAAAGACCACTCTAATAATCTCTTTAAAATATGATGGGTTGAAACCAGAAACTAGTAACTCTCCAGGCAATTATTAAACTACATATAGAAGACATCTAGCGATGTCCAAAGGAAAACTGCTATTGGGCACAAGAATTATCACTGGCCAGTGCCAGCTAAGAAAACCCTTATATAATATGAAAGTGTTCTACACTCCAATATGTTGGGGTTGTGAAACAGAATATGAGACTGTAGTGCATGTTCTCTGTCACTGTTTCCCTCGTTCACTAGAAACGGGATCAACATTAGGCGTGTAATGACCCAGTTTTGCCGACAAGAGGTAAAAGCTACTGGCGACTTTGTCGCCTACATTAAATCTGGCGATTGACTGAGTTAGGAAGACCTTTAAGGAAGATATACAATCGGTTTAGTGATACATAAGTGTCAGACGTAGCCTACCCTCCACACATTCCAGATCCAGAGATATAATTTGTTTACAATATATTTATAATACGATACTAGAAACCGATGAATTCATGTCAAAGATGAATTACACAGTTTTTAAATTTAGGATTCTAATATCATCATCAGATTATAAGTTATACAAAACCAAATTACTCTGCACTGATCAGATATATTGTTTTTTTCATGTAATCTTTATCAACTAAAATTATAAGCAAACCTAATAGGGTTTATTAAAGCAATGTTCAACAAAAAAATAATTAGGCCCTTTATTACCAACCTTTGCATAAAAATATTAAAAATTGTTCTTTCATTTCACTAAAAAATTGTTAAATCATTCAACACACAAATATTTTAATATACATTATGGTAGTCACTTTATGTAGACAAAATCTCCAATCTTTAAGAAAACCCCTATTGTTCAATAAAAGTACTAATTAAATGATGTTATAAGATGAACGGGTCCTAAAGGTTAAAAACTGGTTTTAAAAATCAAGCTGTGTCACGTTTCTTTCAAAGAAAACTCTGTTTAACGAACATGGTCGGATAATATTATTAAAATTCAGTATTTCAGTCACAATTTTACCTTTGCAAGTCAAAAGGATTTTCTTTTATTTCCCGGTCGCAGTTGTCTAAAATTATTATACTGCTGATAAATTTTCGAATATATTCTTTGTTCGTAGATAGGGCAGTATTTTTTCTAAAGTAGAATAGAGTTTCCGCTATGTTGAACTAAGAATTTAAACGTGAGTTGTAAAACGTGAGATAAATTTAATACTCTAGACCTCGAATAAAATATATAAATCTTACCTCAATTCGATAGTACATTTTTACCCATTATAATTGCTATCTTATATTTTTTCTTGTCGTAAATTTGATTATATAGTTCCATTTATACCAAAAGTTGAAATTTTTTAAATAGAATAAATATATATTGAGATGCAATAGCCCGTCAAAATTGCCGTTTTTCTGATATTAATAAATATACTCCAAAGTTATTGAATAGAGATGTATGAAGCTCCATACGAAATAGTACATCATTTTTCCAGATAATTGTCTATAATCTCCATACACTGTTCCCAACAATGTTTCAATATATCTATAGCTTCCTGAAAAAACGGTGGTGCCTTTCCTTAACCACTGACTGATGGCGGTAATGGCTCTTTTATCGCATACAATTTTTCATTACGGATATTTTCTTTTAATTTTGGTTACAGGCGAGAGTCACTAAAGGCTAGGTGTTCAAGTAATTCAATTGTTATTTTCGGATATCAGTCCGGAATAAATTATCCCAATGAAAGAACAAATCTTTTCCTAACTTTTCTTTGCGTTTTTTTAACTCCCTTCTGTAATTTAGATATAAGTTGGTATGACAAAGTTTTCTTATGGTTGCGCCCATTTTAAATAATCGACAAAAACGACGCCTTGAGTGTCAAAAAATGTCACCATTTTGCAATGTCTGAAGAAACAGAACATCCACTTAATTCTTCAGGAATTTCGATTGGTGTCATACGTTTTTTCTGAAGATGTTTTTACTTTGCTCTTTCTTCGACATACTCATTTTCATACTGCAGTCAATTATTGCGTCTGCTCTCTCAAATGAAGAATTTGTCGATAATAAACAAAATTTATATATGTTTTCATCTATAAAATTACTGGTGCAGTATATAGGTTCATAAGAAAGTCTGAATATTTTCTAATTTGAAATGAAAATTTATTTCTATTTTAATAGATTGGTTTTATTATATGTACAGATTAATAACAATTTTCAAAATATAAGAAAACGCACGAGCATTTTTATTTATACTTGTTTAAAAGAATTTATTTTTTTTTATCTACAGATAAAAACATTTAGTACATCGACAAAAAGAATAAATATTTTTTATTTATTTCTGTTCTTTTCTAAGTAATCACTTATATTTAAAACGGGTAGAAATGAATTACTTATAATTATTCTTTAGGAAGCCAGCAAGTAAACAACTTAGTAATAAATATACGATAAAGAATTACTTACCGATTTAAGAAATTAATATTGTTAATTTTTCTCTTTGTTTTCTGAATCTACCACACTTACTGCTTTTTAAAATTCATTATCGATGTCATCTTTAAAATTTATGATATATCTATTTTCATTATTATTATTATTCATTTTTATACTTCACTTTCTAATTTTTTCCCCCAGTCTTCGCTACTAATTTTTGATACCTCTAAATAATTAATTTTATAATCATTTTACAAAATTTTGTATTTGTGTTTCCATTCTAAATGCGGTTTTTCGTTTCACTCAAAGTCCGCTCGATCGAATTGAATATACACTAATTCGAAAAATCATGTGACCATATTGTATGTAGTATAACTAAAAATTATTTCTTCGATCAACTTTCTTCGTAATAAGATAGTGGCCAGATAAAAAGGTCTAAAATTACTATTTTATCAAAGACGTATTTGAAATCCTGAAATATTGCCTTGGATGATCAGATGCTTTATTGGGAGAACAATAACTCTATTTAGTTGTAAATAAGAATAAGAGTTTTTAAACCAATCCTCACATATATCTAGTTGAGTCATGTAATGATTTTTCTCCCATATAACTTTAAAACAATTTCAATCCACCCCATGACCTATCCACAAAATAGAATAAATAAAGAGAATCCTTTAATAATTTGACTCAAGTGTGTATTATTTTGCGCCAGATTTCATTTAAATTATAAATTTGTAAGTTTGAATTTTATATTGTCTAAATTCTTTAAATATGACAAACGCCATTTTAATATTCTGCTAGTTTCAATTGCCTCACGTTTGTTAAACATTTTTAATTTAAAACCATTTTTTTAATCATCTCTTCAATGTTGTGTTAATGTAAGATGTGTTGTTATAAAAAGAACGCATTTTTTTGCACATTCTCAGTTGTTGAAATCTCACTGACTTTGTAAAAATCATTTAATATATTTTTTAGAATTATAGTTATTATTAAGCTTAACTTCATGACTTCTCCAACATCAGAATACAGTTCTCTTTTAGTCGGATCCTTTTTAGTAAGTTGCCATATTGTACCACAAGGACCTTGTTTAGATTTAAGCAAGTCTGTTGGAACTACATATTTAAATGAATTCGTCTTTTTTTATGTTGAGTACATATTTTTATCAATAGTTTCACCGGCATAATTAAGACGTATATAGGCATACCCTTTGACTTGTAATTGGTTGAGAGCTTACCTCCTGTAGACGAAACACTTTAACTGTTAATTACTAAGGCTCTGATGTAACATGTTAATAAATAAAAATGTGAATATAAAATATAAGATTAAAAATTAAATAAAAAATATTAGTCCACAGCAAAGAACTCTGATCAGCGAGAAGTGACAAACGCGCTATGTCTACCACTAAACAGAAGTGATCAATTATACATCAAATTAAAAGTTGTCCTAACTGTACACTTTTGCTAAAAATATTTATTTACAAAGTTATATCATTTCAGTAGATCCGGTTTAAAAACAAACAAACATAATACTTCTCTGGAAGCAAAAAAAAAGGAACAAGGACTAAATTGCTTAAATAACCCACGATAACTGGATCAAAATTTATGTCAACATATTGGTTATCAAGGACCAATCACGAAATTGAATTGCAGAATGAAAATTATAATTTCCATTCAAATTGTCACGCGGACGGATTGTATTACATCTATGGCCTTTTCGAAAAATTTTGTGGGTTTTATATCAAGGATTAATTCTCGTATGTCTGTTAACGAACTGAAGACTGTGCAAACTTGTAAATTTTTCTAATTAATTTTTCGATATTTGACTTGAAACCAAAGAGTCAACATTTCATAAAATCTGATTAAAAACTTGTTAATTCAAATATCTGTATTTTTAATAATGATATGTGCGCGATGTCTTCTTATATATATATATATATATATATATATATATATATATATATATATATATATATATATATATATACATATATAAAGGAAAATGCGAACAGTAAATGCAAACTGCGTTCCAACCATATCCTTTCTGTGTTAGAGGTTGCACAGTTTGAACAAATTGCTAAGGAACACAATTTATCCTATTCCACCACCATCCAGATGGTGGCCTACCTGTACCACCATACCGAGAAGAAAGTCAAAACTTACCCTCCCCGCCATAGTGATACGGCAGAGGTATATGTTTCGTCTCTACTAGACTCATCAGGGTACCGACATGCACCTGGTTGTGCAAAGGACAGATCGGAAGGAAGCATGCAAATACTGAACGCGGCTTCGCCGACCTCCCGCCGGATAGCGTATATGTGTTTATGTGGCTTTCATGGATTCCTTCGTATGAGATGCAATAGCAGTGGATACATCCACATTATGCCGTTGTAGTGCTGAAATCACATTCAGCAAATGTACAACTATATGCAGCTCCGTGTATGAATGAAGGAAAGAAGGATGTATCCACTGCTATTGCATCTCATACGGAGGAATCCGTGAAAGCCACATAAACACATATACGCCATCTGGCGGGAGGTCGGCGAAGCCGCGTTCAGTATTTGCATGCTTCCTTCCGATCTGTCCTTTGCACAGCCAGGTGCATGTCGGTACCCTGATGAGTCTAGTAGAGACGAAACATGTACCTCTGCCGTATCACTATGGCGGGGAGGGTAAGTTTTGACTTTCTTCTCGGTAGGTGGTACAGGTAGGCCACCATCTCGATGGTGATGGAATAGGATAAATTGTGTTCCTTAGCAATTTGTTCAAACTGTGCAACCTCTAACACAGAAAGGATATGGTTGGAACGCAGTTTGCATTTACTGTTCGCATTTTCCTTCATTCATACACGGAGCTGCATATAGTTGTACGTTTGCTGAATGTGATTTCAGCACTACAACGGCATAATGTGAATGTATCCACTGCTATTGCATCTCATACGGAGGAATCCGTGAAAGTCACATAAACATATATATATATATATATATATATATATATATATATATATATATATATATTTCAGTTATATATTTTTGTTAATTTCTAATTATATAAAAATTAATTTTGTGCTTGAAGCTTATCCTAATTAGTTGACGTATATTTTTCTATTTTTGAATCATAAAAGAGTTTTGTAGTAATAAGAGAAATTTTTCATAGGTACGGTGGTGATTTTTTTTAAATGGATAAAATCAACGTTAAATCGGTCAACGTTCTAAGAAATTATCGGGGAAACATACAAGTATGCAAAGATTAAGAAATCTCTAAGTACGTTTTCTCTTTTAGGCCCTCAAACTTCCAATGAATTCCAAGAAAAAATTTTAGGCGTTCTTTCTATAAACAAAACTATATTTCAAAATATGCGACGGCAACTTAAACGAAATTAATTAGAATCTTTTAATTCAGAAATAAAGTAATATTGAGCTTTATTACGGGAATAGTAGATATTAAATCAATTTGTAAAGAGGTATAAGTAAACTGATAAAGTGCCAAATATAAAGAGCTTAATGATCACTACGTCTGCAGAAAAATTAATGAGCGGAGCGAGATATATTAAGGGGCTAGGTCAACATGAGATTATCAAAAAATAGATTCTTTTTGTATAAATTTATTATTTATACACAGGACGTATGCAAGCGGACAAAGCAATAGACATTTTTGAAAAAACTTTAGATTTGATTTCTCTTTTCTTTTAAATTTTTTAAATAAAGACAATTATTAAAATCGTGGAATTGACAAGGCCGAATAGGCAAGGCTGGACATCCATATCATATCAAGAAGAGAAGATACTATCTGTTGAATCGTTGTTCAATAGAGGATGAGGAAGCTAGTGCTGGCACATTAGCAAAAAAAAAAATAAAGAGAGATGAAAGAAAGCGTTGATTTTGAGGTTAACACATATTTTGGGTATAAGTTACTTTATTTTGTCGAAGGCTCTAAAAGTACATTTCAGGTATACTAGTGTATTATTATGATGGAAGTGTTAAATCTTACAACTGGATCAAATGCAGTGTAACTAAAGAGAACTTAAATGCAAAAACGATAACGAGCCATTTGAGAGCTCAGCAGAAAAGCAAAGAGGTCAGAAAGTTAAGAAATATAAATAAAAAATGATCAGAGGACATCGAAACCTCTGTGGAAGAGCTTGTGTGGTTTATGAATCGCAAATTGAAGCTAACATAAAAATATTTCATTTTAAGGCACTGACGCAGCACTCCTTCCTTTTGAATTTTTCAAAATTGGGAAACAAATTCTCTCGATATCTTCTCAACTGATTTTGGTGAAATTTATACTGTATGTGCTAAAAAAACATTGTTTCTAGTGTAGCATTGATTTTTTTCTTGATTAGATGCTGCATTCATTTGTGAAGAATAAAAATTATTTTATATATGCAATAGTTGTATCAAAAATAAATTTAATTTTATATCTATATTGCATAAGTCTTTAAAGTTAGCTCTCCTCCAATGATTTCCTGATCGTAGAAGTTTGGATTGCTTAGTGCAAGTATTACGGTGAGTTAAGTTATATAAAGGGAAACATGTTCTAAACTTTAGTAAAAGACTACAGGAATACGCAACAGTGTAATCTATAGTTAAACTAATAGTAACCTCTGTGGAGATGAAAAAGAATTTGTGTATTCATTGATTATCGAAAAATTGATTTAGTTTCATTTATTGCCGTTTTAATAGAATATTAAAAAATAACATGAAGTAAGAGAAATTTATTGTGTTGTTTCACAAACAATGGACACTCAATAAATCATATAAGATCTTGAAATTTTAAATGAATGTGACATTTTTAGTTTTAATTCGGTTTTAAATTACTTCTTTTTGTTTGATGTTGTTGACTTTAGAATTTTAAAATCCTGTGTTCTCAAATACTTTTATTAAATTTTATACAGGTTTACAAACAATGTGATTATAGGTTTGATAAAAATTTATCTCCCCTAAAATTCTAATATATATATATATATATATATATATATATATATATATATATATATATATATATATATATATATATGTATATATATATATATATATATATATATATATATATATATGTATATATGTATATATACATAAATAGAATATTTTTAAGGACATACGAGTAATGTTTAGACCCTTGACTCGCAAAATTTTTGCAAATTTTATTCTGACTTAGTTTCCTAAGTTTTCGAAACAAATGAATAATATGTTTTTTAAAAGTTAATTTTAGAAGGTCTTTAAAACCTGCCAATTAATTAAGTTAGAAAAAAAATACAAAAATGTCGATATTCAAGAGTATGAACTTTATTTGGGATATATATATTTTTTTTTTCAATTTTAGCCACATTGTTAACAATCCTCTTCAAAATACAAATTAGGTATTTGGAACAATAAACTTTCCAAATTTTGAAATCAATCAAATTTCCGATGAAACAAAAAAGGGTTCTTAAAATCGAGTGAAAACCAAAAACGTTTTATTCAAGAAAAAAAAAGGGTGCTAACCGACCTATAAACCTACAGAGACGGTATATCTCATTACTTCGCTAAAGGAGAAGTGATCACTAAGCTCAATAATGTTAACATAATTAGCTACCACGTCTTATACTAACCATTATCTGGACAAATTCATATAACCGAAACAATAATTCTAACAAAAATTTCTATACAAATGAACATCCTAAGCAAGAGTCAAGGTTTACGTTGTCAGAATTGTAATGTAATGTTACAAACGACTAGAAGAAAACTTATTGATACGCGTTCGTATTCCGATGTGATGAGTCATCTTTATTATAATGTACCAAAAGGAATACTATATCGATGAGTCATATTTCTAGATTGGTTCCAACTTTTATGCTATAGATTTATATAGGAATTTCCATAGGTATATAAATTCAGATAGGATAAGAGTAGTATAGGAGTTGTATAGTTGTATTTGAATACTGAAGATATTAAGTGGTAGTAATAAGATGGTTGTGATTTCGCTGTCTTAACATAGGTACTGAAAGTATTAGTGAAAGGTGTTGTGATTTATTCTCCGAACTCAGTGAGTGATTTTAAAAATACAAAATCGTAACAGTAAGGAGAAAGCATAAATATGATCAAGAGTATATTAGTCCAAAAATCCATCCTAGTTTTGAGACCCCCAAAACTATCAAATTAGCCAACTTTTCGTCTTTAGTCAATCAAACAACAATAATTTCAAGTCTGTAAAACATATTTTGTTGCTCCCAAAAATTTTTCCGAAATTATTCCACCCAATTTATTAGAAATAAGTTTATCTTCTCATTGGATCCCAGTTAAATGCCCAAATCTAAAATTATAAATAGATACCAACACACTTTGTATTAACAATTTCATTGGTTGATGTTTTTTGGTTAAATTCCAGACAGTAAAATAAAAAGCTGTTGGAAGTCAAGTAATAATATTTCAGACATCCCAGTTATCCGAGATTCCATATTTACCACTAATAAATTCTTTTGTTACAGTAACTGAATCTATACCATTTAGAGATTGTCGAAGGAAGAGTCTGGAGCAATGACAATTTAACTTAATAGTTATTTTAGTTCTAGTGTTGGTGTAGGGAGTGCGAGCAAAGTAAATCACTTAAACCTGCACCACTAGTGTCACAAGACATTTAAACTTAAATAGCCCAACTCATAGAGTGGCTAAATTGGTAAAAAGAAATGATATTAGATTTGAGAGTTCTTTATATTGATAACTTCTATAATTAAACAAATTTCAAATGCAAAGATTTGTCCAAAAATTATACGTCCAAACTGAAAATAAACAATTATAATAAAATGTACCTTGAGGTAGTGTTAAAGCTCTTAGAGCTAAACACAAATCAGTTAGAAGAATTTTTCTGATGTTAATTTCGATACTCCAAATATTCTCAAGATACAACTAACTTCCCTAAGAATCTCATTCTTTTCATAGAATTAGGCAAAGCCAAATTTATATATTATATACGTTTTTTTCTTCATTATGTAGATTTCAATCCTTTTTTATGACAAAATAAAAAGAAAAAGAAAAAATCTTTCGACAACGAAAAGTCAGTTGATGCAAATAATCTAATTTCATACTGCAGTCCCATCTAATATTCTTAGAATAAATTATTTATTTGATAAGATGTAAAGTTAGTTTGAAAACCTTGCCTCATTGCCAAAAATAAAAATAGCTCATTTACCATCGTAGGAAAGAAATAAACAGCTATTTGATGTTTTGGATTCTGAAGTAGTTAATTATTATTTAATATGAAATAATCGTAAACTCTTGACGAAAATCACAAAAAATTGCAGTATTACTCATAAACCGGCGGCAGCAAACTATTATGTCTAGGTAATAATAGTATTTTTGGGGAATCATTCGAAGCCTCCGAGAGATTACTCCCAGACAAAATTTTTTAGACCAATTAGTTCCTTTTTTGCTAAATTAGAGAAACTATTTAAAGGACATATACGAGAAACCTCTTAAAAAGAAAGGTCACTAGACCCTAACCAAGATGCCTCTCAATTATGAAAATTATGTGAGTCGGTTCTATACCACCTAGTGAGGAAACTAGAGTCTGCCTTCATTTCCATGATAGCACCCGCCAAAAGACATTTCATGCAGGTAGATACAAAATATGATCCAAGGCAGATGAGCATAATCAAATCTGTTAATGGAAACCTTAGAAGTTTGCCTACAGAGTTTTATCCCCTCTCTTGAGGGATCTGATAGTCGACAAACTTCTGGTAAATCTCAACAATGAAAGCTATTATATCCAGAGGTATGCTTATGATCTAGTTATACTCATCATAGGAAAGCACTATAAAACCCTATCGGAACTTATGGATTAAGTTCTGACTATAATGAAGGAGTAGTGCAGTAAAAAGCACTTTAGGGCGAATCTTGGAAAAGCCATACTCATACCAAAAAAGAAACTTCCTTATTGTTGGCGAGTTAAAAATACCAACTAATTCTAACACACAACTGCAGATGAGCAAGGATGTTAAGGACCTCTGCTTAATCCTGAACACAAAGCTCACTTGAAACTTACATTTACAGAAAATTACAACTAGAATAAAATGACCTATTTGGCAGCGAAAAGCACTGGACGAATCATGGAAATTAAGAGCACACATCAGCAAGATCCTATCAATCACTAAGTTATTCAGGAAATCTAGTCTAGTTTACAGACAAGTCCAAAACAGGAGCCGAAATACACGGAGTCACCCCAAATTGAATAAAATACTGGGGTAGCATATCGCTGTATTCCAGGTAGAAATACATACAATTCAAGAATATCTAACGAAAGATTAAAGGGGCAGGGCCTAACTTGCTTTCTCAAACCTCTTTTCCAATCTAATCACGATTCAGAGTTTAAAAAATTAAATACACTACATAATTGTATAATATCAAATCTCCAGCTGGAAGAAGTAAAAACCTGTTTACAAGAGTGATGTATGTAACATCTTTACAAAATCTGTTATCATATTTTCCATCTTTTAGAACTTCATTTATGTTCCCAAAAGTAAGGGTGATGATTGATGTCTCCATTATCTCGTCCTGTGGATCACCACTGTATATGTAAATGATGAAGAAATGGAAAGAAAATATGCAAAAGAAAGAAAATGAATAATCACATCGAAACAGCTTTTACACCATCAAATTATTTTGTAATTTTCTCAGCTTAAGGGAAAAGAAGATATATGGTCTGTTATTATTAGGTATGATTAATCTTGGACTATTATTCTGCGGGACTATCTTTTTCTGGTAATATGTTCCTGCTGATTTTTAATCATGTGAAATCATTATATTTTGTAGTTCACCCTGATTACTAGACCTGTACGTTCTTGGTACTGGAATTCATAAAAATAAATAATATATAACTTCTTTATAACATCAAGTGCACTGCTGCAAACATTTTAAATAAATATTTTGAGTTAGTCATTTTGGCGAGGCTTTTCTAATGTACAGGGTGTCCGGAAAAATATATAAAATCTTGATAGGAAAAAATCTGTGAAAGGAATACTACAAGTTGAAAGTTTTTTTGATGTAGGCCTCCTTCCCGGAGATATGTGCTCCCAAAGAGCTGCAATGAAATCAAGTTTTTTACAGATAATTATTGAACCACCAGGTATATTTCAATTTTTTTTTATATTATGTATACCAGGTAAGACCTTTCAAATTACTATCCAAGAAAGTGTTGTGAATTACTCACAGTTGCAGGGGCGGACTAGCTGTGATACTCATGACCCCATTTTTTACGCCCTGTATGATAAGAAATGTGGACAACGTTTTTTACATACCTGTAGCTATTGACTACAAATTAAGTACTCTTCATTCACACCGCTAGTTCTAACAGTTTTCGAAAAAACGTCATTTTATTTGCATCATGTATTTGGAGGATTTCGATAAAAGATACACCTTTATTCCTTTATTCCAAATGTTCAACCTTCAACTTTATAGTAAAAAAATTCGATTCAAAATTAGAGTTTACTTTTTTAGTTAAGAACATCTAATTCTGTGAATTGCAGTTCGATCTAGGTTCACAAAAAATGTGCGTTTTATTTTATCGACACCAAAAACAAAGTACTGTTGTCGCAAATGTTTTTAGGTACGAAACAAATAAATATCCTGCATTTTAGGACTTGTCAACTTTCACATCGCTGACATATTAGTTCTTTACTTGGAGATTAGTTCACTGATTTTTAGATTTCGTGGTGAAATTAATTGTGAAATAATTCGAAATATGGAATACACGTTTATTGAGTATGCAGATATGCACCTGATGTATCGTCTTGCATCTTGCAATGCTTTGGAAGCCAGAAGATTTATATCACGACAGATATCCTAATCGTACTCTTTCAAATCAGACAACATTTTAACAAGTTGACCAACGTCTAAGGGAGAATGGTAGGCCATACCATTTAATATGGCAATATTATTAAATTTCTTCCCAATTTTAGGAAATTGTGTTAAAAGAAGTACTGATGCTAATCGGGGAAGAACAGTACGTACGCCGCAATTAGAAGAAAGTATTTTAAATGCTGTAGATGACACTCCTTCAACGAGCGCTTGAAAATTACCAGCGCAGTTTAATACGTCGAAAACAATATTACATGAAGTTCTGCAAGCTCAGTTGTTATATCCATATCATTTGAAAAAAGCGCATGAACTGATTCCTGATGATTTTCTCCGTAGAACGCAGTTTGCAAACTAGCTATTGGATCAGAAACGAAATAATGCGAACTTCATTAGCAATATTCTCTTTACAGATGAAGCAGGGTTTACCAAAAATGGTATCAGAAATCTACACAACTCACATTTATGAGCTGATGAAAATCCGCATGTAACTATTGTTTCGCATCATAAACATCAGTTCCAATCAATTAATGTCTGGGCAGGGATCATTGACATTTTTTTGATTGGATCATTCGTATTGCCGGCACAACGGAATGGAGAACTTTGCTTGGAGTTCCACCAGAAAGCTTTTCACGATTTAGTAGATCACTTACCACTTGACACCCGCCGAAACATGTACTATATGCACGATGGGGCACCAATTCATTACAGCGTTGCTGTGCGGGAGCGCCAGAATAACTTCTATCTAAACGGTTGGATAGATAAAGGAGGACTTATTACCTGGACTCCTCGATCTCCGGACCTAACGCCGTTGGATATTTACCTGTGGAGACACCTCAAAACCTTGGTGTATTTCACTCCAGTTGATAATAGGGAGGAACGTCTACAAGGAATCACGTTTTATGGTGATCAAATAAGGAACAATACTGAGTTAATGTGGCAGGTACCGCAGTCCTCAATTCGTCTTGCCCGCGAGTGTATCAGACGTCACGGAACCCATGTTGAACCCTCTTACGAAGTTTTTAACTAAGCAGTTAGTTTAACTTTTTATTGAAATTATGGTGACAGAGGAGAGTTCTCATTCAACCCCACAGAAGTTAGGGGATTAACAGTATAAATATAATGACGTTTTTTTCAAAAACGGTTAGCATTAGCGACATGAATGAAGAGCACCTATTTTTTTGTCAATAGGTAAACGTATATAAATAACGTTGTCCAAAGCTCTTATCATACACATACGTAAAAAAATGGGGTCATGAGTATCACAGCTAATCCGTCTTTGCAGCTGTGAGTAAATCACAACACTGTCTTTGAATGTAATTTGAAGGGTCTTACCTGATATTTATCATATTAAAAAAAAATTAAAATTTACCTGGTTGTTCAATAATTATGAGTAAAAACTTGATTCCATTGTAGCTGTGTGGGAGCCCATATCTCCGAAGAGGAGGTCTATACAAGAAAAGTTTATATGAACTTGTAATATTCCTTAAACGCGTTTTTTCGTATCCAGGAGATTTTCCATATTTTCCTGGACACCCTGTATTCTAAAACAAAGATACCCCTCTAACCAAAAATGTCTAAAACTAAAAGTTAAATAGCATTCGTTTCACCGCTCTTCCATATCTTTGGTCCAAATTGCTTTATTTTTAGGCTCTTATTCGTATAATATTCACTAAAACTTTATATAACGACAAAAGCCAAGTATTTTCTTAGATAAACATCATTATTATTCAACACTTTGAATGTAAATATGCGCGTCGAAAAAGTGGCTCCCCAAGTTTATACATAATAAAACTTTTACAAAAACAACTTTCGTATTCATAGCTAAAAGTGTGATAATGTATCATTTTTTATAGTTCTATGGTAATAGGACTTTCAAAAGAAATTGAACCGTGATTTCCTTACGGCCTGCGTAAATCAGAAATGTTGGAAATAAGTTAAAGGAGATACTTTATTTAATTTATTTAAGGACAAGTATCTTTAAAAACCTACATGTTGCAATTTAATTTATTAATTGACATGTAGAAAAATGAGAGCATAAGTCGCATTACCTGTTAAAATTGCAAAAAAGTTAACTTATAACTCAAGATATCGAGAAACATGTAAAAAAAATATTACATTTGAAAACCATAAATTTTTATTGTTACTGATATTTTCTAAGAATATTAAATAGACCAACAAAACTCGAATTACCTATTTCGGATAAATTCTTATTTTAAACATAATTTCTGCAGTTTAAACGCTATAATATTTTTTTCTGAAATTTATGAAAGGGTTTTAAAAATATGTCATAAGTGTTGTAAAGTTGGATAAACGTAAATTTAGTCCCATATTATATTATGACCCTGCTAGGTGGATCCGTGTCCCTCGTTTTAAAGTTCGAGATACTTACTACTTGTTTACCTACTTCGTGGACTAATCTTCTTAAGAAAAGTAATAAATGACTAATATAATATAATAAACAGATTTCCATATTCCAGTTTGAAAACAAAATTTCCTATAAATTTTCTTTCCGTTTATAATATGTTTTAAAGTACATTCAAGCTTACGTAGATACCTACCCTTTTCTTTCGACTTACTAACTTGGTATAGAGCGTAAGACTTAATTTACGCAATCCAAATTGGACCCCGGAACTCGATTTATGTAGTATAATTTTGGTCCTGGGACTCAATTTACATAGAAATACGCACACGGAACTTAGTCTATATTTACTGGTAAAATCAACAAAACTTACGTTTTATTTGATAATAGCACTACTTTACAGCCAATTTGTGACTGTAATGTAAAATGCAGTCTTTGGTAAATTTTTTGTCTCTAAATGCGAAAGTAATGGTAAAAACATTTTAACACGTAAAATTTTTGAGTTATGATTTTTTCAGCAAAAATAAATGAATATTTTAATCAAATTATTTTATAACGTAATTTGCAATATATCGGAGTGCGACGTTGCCAAATTTACGTTTTCCGTAAGTTAGGAAAATTGTACGTAATCTGGCAACACCACGTGGGGGTGTCTAAGGATGACAAGTCAACCACGAAGTCTCAAAACTCTAGGACTTAAAATAACGGAAGTACCCTTTTAAACGCATATAATTCCAAATTTCATTGTGTCCCAAGGGCGGATCTAGCCTCTCTCATTAAGGGGGGGGGGGGGTTGGTTATATCACAAAAGTACATCATGGCAAGCGAAAGCAAGTTGTCGGCGAGGGGAGAGACGTCAGCAACATTCCCATCTCTAGTGTAAAAGGCAGGATCGGGTCTATTTTTCTGAATTCGAAGCTCTTGGGGAAGGCCATCGCAAGAAAAAACAAGTTGTCACCGGGTGGGGGGGGGGATGCCAGCAGCATTCGTATTCCTAGTATGATAGGAAAAATCTAAACTTAAAGCTCTTTGGGGGGGAAACAATCTCCCCCCACCGCCCCCCCCTTTGGGTCCGCGCCTGCTCTGCCCGGAAACAGAATCTATTTATAGATAGACCTCGTATACGAGAAGTCTACCGTCGTTTTTCGAACTTCCCATACCTGATATTTCTGGAAAATACTAGAAGCGCGGAACGGCTATAAAAGCCGCTGGTTGGCAGTCGTATTATCAGTATTGATGATTGGCAAGCCAATAGTAAGAGCCATTTATTAGTGTTATCCTTGTGTTAAATAAAGCTAGTTGACGTCTGAAAATGTAGTATTACATCTCTGAACCGACATACGCCACGATACGAAAATGTCTAAAGTATAGAAACGTGGCTGTGTTAACCCCGTGGACAGTTTTTGCTACATATGTGATCAGTTTATCATAAGTATTTTGGATGTCTTGTTGGCGATGAAGAGTGAAATTAGCCTACTCACATATGTTGCCAAACCTGTGCAGCAAATTTAAGTAACTGGTTAAATGGCAAACGCTCTTCCATGCCTTTTGCAGTTCCAATGATTTGGCGAGAACCAACAAATCATTTTAACGACTGATGCTTCTGCGTGACAAAAGTGTCTGGTTTTTTAGAAAGGAGCAAAGATAATATTGAATATCCGGATATTCCCTCAGCAATAAAACCGGTTCTTCATGATAAAGGTTTTCCAGTTTCAGCAACCCCGCTAAAATGGGAGGAAGATTTAAAAATTTATTATAAGGACCCCATTTAATCGAACCACCTGAATTAAATGATCTAGTTCGGGACCTCTGCTTGTCCACAAAGCATACTGAAGTATTAAAGTCTAGATTACAACAATGGAATTTACTAGCCACTGGAACCAAAGTTACAATATTTAGGAACCCTAACCAGGAGCTATCCTCGTTTTTCATTCTGCAAGATAAAATGTGTGTTTATGTTAATCCAAATAGTGTTTTGCAAAAATTAGGATCTACACACAACTCGCACGAATGGAGCTTATCTATAGATTCTTTTAAAATAAGCTTGAAAGCGGTTCTGCTCCACAATGACAACAACACACCCTATATCCCCTTGCACATGCAACTGATATGAAGGAAACATACGAAAGTATTCTAAATGCAATAAGCTATGATACGTATAAGTGGCAAATATGGGGTGACCTAAAAGTCATAGGACTATTAATAGGACTTTAGCGTGAATTTACGAGGTACTGCGGATTTCTTTATCTTTGGGACGGGAGAACAACACAGAGCCACTACCAAGTAAAAGAATGGCTTCCTAGAGATGAATATATTCCAGGTAAAGAATATACTTGTTAATACCAAGAAAGTACTGTTACCTCCATTATATATTAAACTGGGAATGATTAAAAATTTTGTTAAAGCATTATATGAAAAGGAGATGCGTTTAAATATCTTAAACAAAATTTTCCTAAACTAAGTGATGTTAAGCTTAGCGAAGAAATATCTGTTGGACCATAAATTATAAAAATACTAACAGTTGATTAGGTAATGCTGAGTTCTTTTAAAATAATTGTTTCGAAGTTTTTAGGAAACAAAATAGTAGAAAACTACGAAAAACTTGTAGAAAAACTACTAAAAAACTACTGCAAAATGGGCTGTCGTGACTCTTAAAATACACTTCTTGCACTAACATTTAAATTTTTTCCCTGAAAATTTGGCTTTGGTTAGTGACGAGCAAAGAAAAAGGTTCCACCAAGACATATTAACAATGGAGCAACGCCATTAAGGCAGATGGGATCCAGCAATGATAGAGGATTATTGTTAGTTTCTTATTAGAGAAAGCGATCAGGAATATAAACGAAAGTTAACATTTGCAAAAAAAATTATGTACAAAAGAATTACTATAAACGTATTTCCAGGTGTATTTTTGTTAATAGCTTCTGTTATCCTTCAAATATATATATATATATATATATATATATATATATATATATATATATATATATATATATATATATATATATATATATGTATATATGTATAAATGTGTGTATTAAATAACAATAACCAATACATTCTATAACTCAGAATCTATACGTAGTGGAAAATTGTCGTTGTTGAATTCGCAATCAGGAAGCTTTAAAGTTCCACACCGAGCCATTATAATCATTAGCAATTTTTTTTTGTATTTGTTGACTAGTGTAACGAGTGTGAAACAAACGGCTCTTGGAGTACCAAGGAGAAGCATAAAAGTCACTGGACAAACAGACAGGGATGGAAACGGTAACATAGCAAGCAGCAAGAATCTTGGACCCAAATTAGCCAGAAAATTATTCTAAAAAATTAAGAATAATCTAAGGGTAATTATATGCGAAATAAATCTCATCGAAGCACATTATCATTATATATTATAAGATCGGAAAAGACAGCAAACTTTTTGGTCAATAAACTTATAATTGGACAAGATTAATACTCATTCCTTGGCTGACTCTCAATGTTCTCTTAAACATATAACTATATTCTAATAAACTAAATGTGAAAAAAATTGCTAAAGATTCCCTATTTTGTCTTAGTTTGAAAAAAGTTGAGCCAAAGTTAATTTTTTTATCTGATAAATTGTAATATTTTTCGTTTAATGATTTCTCTTCTAAAAAGTTGTCCTATTTCCTTCAAACTATTAAAGAAAATATAAACAGTTTATTTGCTAGGAACCAGGTGCGAAAAAACAGCTGCCTGTTTAAAATTTCCATTCCGTAATATGCTTGCAACCTTCGGAGGTTTTGATATGAAATTGTAAAATTTTAACAGTAACAACTTCTATGCATATATGGGTGAAGTAAGAATCTAAAAAAAAAAAGTATTAAAATATATTTTATACATATCATGGAATCTGCAGTGGGTTGTTAATGAAAAATTTTTGAAACAATGATTAAAAAACACAATTTTTGCTTTTTAATGTTCCAACTTGTGATTAGAGTGTAATACAGTAAGAGTTAAGAATGAAAATATAGGTAAGATATTAGTTAACAATAAACATAAAATTGACAAAATAAACAAGTCAGGGGTATATAAATAATTTCATCAGCTATTAATATAGGTAAGATAAGAGACAATTCAATATTAATAAAATACTAGTTAATAGACCAAGCTTACACTGCATGCGAAATGTAATTGAGTACGAAACAATGAGTCCACTGGCACCTGGAGCAGAAACACCAATGGTGTGAAGATCATAGGTTTTGTCCACTGGCCTTCGAACTCAAAATACTCTCACTGCAAGTCATTTAGGATTGTGGCCTAATCAGTCAGCCAAGACTGCAGAATTCTCTCAGTCCAGGTAGCAGCACTTCCACACTTCATTGTGCTGTCTATGCGAGATTTCCTCTCCGCAAGACAAAAATACATAGGTCAAATTAGGAGAAAGATTAACAGTGGACTAAAATAATGTAAGACTCCCCCATGCCAAAGTAAAAGGTAAAAAACTGTCTCGAACAATTAGAATTTATAAAATCTCTAAAAGACAATTTAGTTATAAACACTAATGACTAACCAAATTTCTAAGATACCATAATTATAGACAAGTTCTTACAAACACCTGGGAATTCCAATAGACCCTACTAAAAAACAGTTTATTACTAGCCTAAAACTACTTAAATATTGTCAAACAAACTCTGTTTAACTTTAGTATAGTTCAAGGACTCTTGAAAAGCCCTAAAAAGATGAAACATAAATATAACAATACAATTGTTATATTTGGGTAGTCAAAACGCGTATGAAGAGAGAACGGGAGTGAAATTTACAGGGAATAAACTACTTGCCTTTGGCAGTCTGAAGAAGAACAAATATTTTTTTTAAATGCATTCACAATCGTAACATTATATATATATATATATATATATATATATATATATATATATATATATATATCTCTATATATTATATATGTTTCAAAATTATTTGTCTGTACAAAATAGTAATCAGTTATTTTCATTAAATAAAATTATTTCCAAGTATAGTTATAATATTTGCTATCATGCTATAATAATGCCATTATAAGACGAATTTTCTGTCTTATCCATCTGTGGATGTCATATTAAAAACTTTAGGTAACAGACACAGTGGTTATAAATTATAATGTATAATTAGGTACTGGTTTTCTATTAATTTTTATTACGTGTTAATCTAACGTCACGAAATCTCAGCAAGGTGACTGAAAAAACTTTCACGAAAAAATATAGAAAAGATCATTTCCACATTACCGAATCACATTTTTATTCGCATCATTGTGCCTAAGGAACGGAAATTCGAACATCTACTAGCTGGGGAAAAGGCGAACATTATATGTTGGAGCTTCCGGTGCTTTCGTAAATACGACTGTAACCATTATTTTAAGTATGTGTATACAGCATTGCAAATGCGTCGGTGCTTAAAAAGATTTACAGCAATTTTATTGTCGGAAATAAGGGCTATTTATGTTTTTTTGGTGATTTTTCGTCGGGGATTTATGTTATGCTGTTTAACATTTTATTTGCGAATAAAAAATATTTTGAGATTTATATTAGTATTTTGAGAAATATATACTTTAAGGCCAAATTTTTTAGATGAACATATTTTTTATTTCGATACTATCATATTTGCTGTAGAATTTTTTTTTTGAAATCTAATAAAAAAAATTTAAAGAAGCAAGTGTTTTCTTAAATATATTTTAATCTAATAAAAATATATTTTAAAAATTCTTCCCATCAAGGGAGACGTATATTGTAGAGTCATTTCGTCAGATTAAATAAAATATTCATAAAAAAATTAAACTGATTTCTTAAAAATCGCTAAAAAGTGAAAAATAACAATATAAATTTTTATATGAAATTACAGTTATTGAAGTCGGAGCCAAAAAAATACCTGACGAAATGTGACTCGATTTCTTACTATAGTTTTTGTATATCTCGTGCTAGTATTTAATAATTAATAATTTGGCGACGACTTTTTTCGCTTTTTAGAGCTTTTTTAAAAGTCGATTCGATTTTTCCATAAAAATTTTATTTTTCGATTTTCAGTTATGATATCCATATATTATCTGAACTAAGTACTAAGTGAGAATAATGTACCTCGCAATGATTTCAAGGCCGGAAAAAAGTATCCGGTTTATTTAAAGTTGTACACTGTTTAAAAACCTTAAATTTAAGATACATTCATAAATTTATTTTAATGAATTTTTACCTTAAATCGTGAATAAGTTACATGTATTTTGAAATTAAAGCTTTATACATTAAATTTAATTGAATATCACCTTAAATTTCAATAAAGTTACGGAAATTATTGGTATGATTATATAAGATTTAATGTAAAAATTAATAAGTTTAATGCATTACCATTAAATGAATTTAGGAAACGGTTTATGAAATTTGCTTGAAGCACTTTACTTTAAATTAATGTGAAGTTTTTTTACAGTGTACGCAATACCAAAATAAAGAACTAAAAATTCTTTGATTCTGAGAAATCTCTAAAAACGAATTTCGAATTAAATTATATCAAACAAATATTTAGTCTGCCGTAGTAAATCCACTCTCTTGAATCTTATATTATCTTTAGATTAATATTATAGGCCTCCAAAAACCTCCTTATATGCATACTGATTTTGTTTACGCCCCCAAAAACCTCCAGTTTCAATTTTGGATCAATTCGGAAAAAGATAAAATATTTAGTACTCTATATTTTATCTCTTATATTAAGCTAGAAAAAAATTGATTCAGATTCGTAACCTGCTACCTTCAAAACCCCATAGTACCAAATTTGAAAAAATATTAATAACGTAAAATGTTGAACCCAACATATTGAATCCGCTGTATTGAATTTTAAATAAATAATTTTAACATCTTAATCTAATCTACATCTACACCCAGGAAAACCTCCTAGTACCAATTTTGGACAAAATCCGAAAATGTAACATTTTTAGATCTTCGTACTGAATCTGACACATTATATTTTATAAAATAATTATAGATGTTATTTACACCCTCAAAAACGACCCACTACCAATTTTTAATTAAATCGAAAAATGTAAAAATTTTAGTTCGTTATATTCGATTCGGTATATTGAATATTTAAAAAATAATTTAAAATTCGTAATCATACCCTCAAGAACCAATTTTGGAAAAATCGAAATATGTGTAATTTATTAAAAAAAAAATCAGATTCGTTACGTACGACCCCTAAAACTCCCCAATATCAATTTTGGAGAAAATCAGACAAAATCAATTTTTCTTGTCCACCGTATTGGATCCGCTATATTGAATTTTTAAAAAATAATCTCAGATTCGATATGTAAGACTTTAAAAACTCCCCCATACAAATTTTATAGAACACCGGACAAAATTATTTTTTGTCCGCCATATTATCAGCGCCATCTTCAATTTTGGTTTACTTTCATTCAAGATGATATGGGATCCCTGCTGCAACTTCCTGAACATAAGGTAAAAAAAATCATTTAAATCGGTGTCGCCGTTCCGCAGTAATAGATGTACATTCATAAAAAAATACATAGTGGTGGAATTGAGAACCTCCTTCTTTAGGTTGAACTTTTCTGATTCTTGAATAGTTTGATTTAGACAAATTTTCTCTACCAAAATAATAAATAGCGTTTCATACCCATATTTTTCTGATTAATAATGCAGTATTTAACAAAATAACACAATTTTTTTGATTTTTAATGTTCCACGTTTTGATTAGAGTATTGCTCTACATATATTTCGCTTTCTTAAGGCTTTCTCAAGAGTACTTCAACTATACTAAAGTTAAAAAGGGGTTCGTTTAATGTGTGTCTGAAATTGATAATTTTTATACTGCGATCTAATAGATCTAATAGGTCTAATAAATCAAATCTGTTGCCTTTCTGCTGCCGAGTTGTTAAGCATACCCTGCCGACCAAAACAGGTGCTCCACTCCTCTTTCTTTCAGAAACTTTCAAATGTTGGATGGTTTTAAAGTGGATAGCTACCCTAGAGATTTTTTGATTTTTATTTGTTCGAATATGTTTAGTTTTCATCCCACTTCTAAAAGAAAGAGGCTCTCAATTCGACTGCTATGCATTTTTTTTGTATGTACACCGATTACTCCGGAACGACGGCATCGACTTGAATGAAATTTTTTACATTTTATTCTAGAAGTTGCTTTGGTAATCCCATATTATTTTGAATGAAATTGGTGTAGTGAAATTTAGGATGGCGCTGACAATATAGCGTACAAAAAAATTAATGTTGTCCGATTTTCCCCAAAATTGTTACAGGGAAATTTTCGGGGCTGTACACAACGAGTCTGGAAATATTTTTAAAAAATTCAATATGGTAGAATCAATATGGCGGACAAAGAAATTAATTTTGTCCGATTTTCTCCAAAATTGGCATGGGGCACATAACACATCTAAAGTTATTTTTAAAAAAGTAAATATTGCGGATCCGATATGGCAGGCAAAATAATCATTTTTCTCCAAAATTGTTATGAGGGAATTTTTGAGATAGCACATAACGAATCTGAAATTATTTTTAAAAATTAAATATGGCAGATCTAGTATGGCGGACAAAAAAATTATTTTGTCCGATTTTTTCCAAAATTAATATGGTTTTTGAGGTAGCACATTACGAATCTAAAATTATTTAAAAAAAAAATAAATAAGGCGGATCCAAGATGGCGGATTAAAAATTTTACATCTCTCGATTTTGTTCAAAATTAGTAATCAGGGATTTTTATTAGTGTTAATTACGAAAGTTAAATTATTTTCGAAAAACTCAATGTGGCTGATTCAACATGGCGTCCTAAAAACTAAATATTTTTTAATTTTCTCTAAAACTGATATATGGGGTTTTTGAGGGTTTAAATTATGAATTTAAATTTATTTTGTCGAGATTTCATATGACAGTTGGACTAGATAGTTTTTGAGGATGAAATTGCGAATACAAAATTATTTTAAGAAAATCTAATATATCAGATGTAAAATATAGTATTTATTTTCTTAAAATTAATATTTTTTGTTGAACTGTTGATTAAATGTGTTAAAATCATATCAAGCTCCTTTAAAGGGAGTGAGGTCAAAAAAGCTTTTAACATCAAAAGAGAGACAATTTTTGCACTTTTAGAAAGTTTAAAATTTTTAGTTTTATAAATAAACTGATTTTTTTTAATTGCGAATGTCGGTTAAAAATTAGATATATATATAGATTATGGTGGTGTTTCATTAATTTTTTTGGTTATTTTATAGCAGGCTTTCACGTAACGTTTCACTAGCCTAATCGGATTGTTTTTCTTGCGAATTTAAGGTAAACGATAGAGGAGTGGCCTTCTGTGATATATGGGCTGTTTTAAGTGTATTAATTATTTCCATTGAGTATTTATTAGTTGGATCATGAATTAATTTTTGTGCGATTCTGTCCTTTAACAATGATTCGACTTTATTTGTATACTCTGTGTTAGTTAATATTACAATTGTATTATCTTTACTTGCTTTACACAGAATTGAGTTACTTTTTGATAATTTTCTGTTTTATTATTTTAATGAAATCAATTTCTCCTTTATTATTATTAGGTATATAGCGAGTTTGGTTATGTCTATTTTATCATGTAGAGAGATATTTTTAATAAAGTTTAAAGCTAGTTCTGTGTTTACTGCTCGGACTTCTATTTGTTTTTTATTATGTATTAGTAGAGAATATCTTAGACTTTTTTCGAGCAACTCGATTTTATTTTAGGTAATGAAAATATTCACTTCAGAAAATAGGAATTGATACTACTTGAGGTTTATTTTTCTAGGCTATTAATTTGTTTGAATTGTTATAATATGTGTTATACAGTGAAACAGTTCCTTCGATAATAGTTTCTCTAATTTGTCTGTCAATATATTGGATATTGAGAAAATTTTCTAAGAGTTCAGTGTATATTAGTGCAAACTCACATTGTTTCTGTACCCTGTTCTTTTTCTTCATAAATCAATTTTTTGTAGGTTATGGTGGTGACCTTTTTCGCATCTTTTGACTTAGCGGTGCATATGATTTAATACTCAACTCCTTCATTCCGAAATAAAAGTAAAAAATTAAATTAAGTTAGAATTTAAAAAATCTCTACAAGACAATTCACATATAAACACTAATCATTAACAGAATTTTCAAGATACTATAATTGTAGGAGAATAAATACAAGCAGTTGGTAACTCCAATATATCCTAATAATAAACGTTAGTTAAAAACCTTTAAAGTAGATAGATTTTATAAAACGAAACTCTTTTCAACTTTATTATAGATCAAGTACTCTTAAGAAAGCCCTAAAAATGAGAAACATATGTAGTAGCTCTAATCAAAATCTAGAATATTGAAAATTAAAAATTGTGTTTTTAATTATTATTTCAAAAATGTTCCATAAAAAATCCACTGCACATATCTTCACATAAATTACTTTTTGGATAAAATTTTAAAGAACTCGCGCGAAATTTGCAAGACCAATTTTAGTTTTTGCAATACACACTGTTTCACGAGAATTAAAAAATATTAGCTATATGTAAATTTAACACTAACGTACACATAAGGTAGAAGTACCGTTTGTGACTCGTTTTAGATTGGCATTGATATAATAACCATTTTATAGTTTATATAGTTTTATTATTATATTTATAGAATTATAAGATATGTTGGCAATATTATGTACACTTTCTTTTATTCATTAACAGTTTAGTTCTGTTAATCTTTGAAAAAATTTCTTGATCCGCGCTGTGTCATAACAATTTTCAATAACCGTTAATAAGAGACTTAAGAAGAACATTTCTAGATAAATCATTGATATCTAGTTTTAATAATTATATTCTGGCTATATGGAACTTAGTAATTTATCTAAAAGTGTGAATTGATAAATAATGACCTAAAATATGTATAAAATAAATCATGATCAAAAGTGATGGATCATAAAACCGCTAGTTTTGGTCACACTATGACCATTGACAGTATAAGTAATATTCAGTTTTTTTTTAATTATTTTTATTTATTTAGTATCACGTTTTCTTATATATTTTATTAACTATATAATTAAGTAATTATTTGATTAATTTTTATTTTAGTACACAGGTGACCAAAAAACAAAATATTTTTTAAAATTTATTGACACAAGATAAAATGTCTTCTAAGGTGAAGAAAATTGTAAATAAATTCTTAATCTAAAACTGCTACGATTGGAGAAAAAATATCTAAAAGGACTTTTTCCAAGTATTCAAAAAGAGATTCAAAGAAGACCAATGCTTTGATTTAAGATATAGCTACTATCGTAACAGCTCGTAAACATTCCACGAAACTTTAATCATAACTGCTGATAAGTGGGTTGAAATAGTCGAAGCTAAAGATTGAAGAGAAAATGACAGTGAAGTACCATTTTGATTATTTTGGCCAGCACAATATTCCAGTATCTAGGTACAGAATCAGAAAGTTAGCTATAAACTGTTTTTTTTTTTATTAATTTTGATAATCTTTGAGAAATTAATTTTTTATGGTTAAATTAAGCTATTGAAAGTATTTCTTTGATTAGTGAAGCATTGTAGAAACAAGAAAATTGTGTCTATCTGTGGAATCGGCTTGCACAACACTTTACTTGATTTTACTGATTTATATTTCAAAAGTTTTTGAATATTACTAATTAATGTTTTTTTTCTGAAAAAAAAAAACAAAATCGAAACAGGAGAAGGAATCTAGAGAAATGAAAAAAAAATTAACAGAAAAATATTTTAAAAAATTCACTAAGTAAAAACCTAGAAGCTGAAAAAACTTTATTTAAATTAGAGTTTAACAAACATATAGATAGATTTATAATACTTTGTGAAAATTGTTGAAAATTATTAATTATTAAATATTAATTAATAATTATGCAATTATTTATAATACCTTTTTCGGCAAAAAGCTTTACTTGTTGTGGCCAAAAGTGGGACAACTGAGGCGCAAAAAATAGTACTTTGTGGCCACTAATCGTGAAAAAGGTATCATAAAACAAATTTACGGTAAATATAGTTAAAATGTTTCTAATTATAATAGTCTAATTTCTAATATATCTGAGATTAAATTAACCCATTTCGTTCAATTTAATATAGTGGTTAAATATATTTAATCTAGCCATCTAACATACATCAAAACAAAATGAACTGTCGGTCTGTCTGTATGGGCTAAACTTCGAATCAGATCAATCGATTTCTATGAAACTTTAGACATCAAGAAGAGATTATCAGGTGCGATACAGACCGTTTTTTTTTCTGACTGCCTGTCCGAATGGAGCTAATCTTCGAAACGGCTTAACCGATTTCGATGAAACTTAACAAACATGAGGAGGAAATTGTCAGGAGTGATATGGGTTACTTTCTTCTACCTGTTTGTTTGTTTTAAGGGTTATTCTTCGAAACGGCTGAACCGATTTCGATGAAACTTTACACATATGAAAAGGAGGTTGTCAGGAGTGATATAGACTGCTCTTTTTCTGCCTCGCTTTACGGGATAATCTTCGAAACGGCTGATACCTTTTTGACGAAACTTTACAGAAATAAAGTGGAAATTGTTACGAGTAATACTGGATATTTTCATCTGTCTGTCTGTGTATCTGTACGGGCTTCTGCAGGAAATGGCGGTACCGATTTCGATGAAACTTTAGAAACATGAATCTGAGATTATCAAAAGTGGTATAGGCAGCTTTTTTCTGTCTGTCTGTCTGGGTGTACGGGCTTATCTTCGAACCCGCTGAACAAATGTCTGTCTTTGTCTTTTAGTGTGTTAGTCTGGACCATTTCTAATAGATATTAAGCTAATTTTCATGGTGTCAGAAAATTACTTGAACAGCACGTCATTCTAAAAAAATAGAGAACTCTCATAACTCAACAAACCTCTATATCCCAAGTTTTACGCAGATAAAGTTGCGGGTAAAACCTGATTCTTAATAAAAGACACGAAGTCGCCCAAAAAGCTCAAAAACGGTACCTTTACTCTATCAATGTTCATTTGATTTTAACTCGCTTCTATCAAAATTCATTCATTTATGTTATCAATAAACAGTGGAACTATCCAAAAGTTTTTTAATACTTATTATATTAATTTTTTTTATCGGTCTCCTAGAAACTCTATTTTTATTGAAAGTTGGTGCTTTATGCTAAACTCAAAATTATGATATCAGACATTCTATAAAGTTGGTAAAATTTTATTTATATAACAAGGGTAAATTACTCTTATATTTAATGAAGGAGATAAGATTTAAAACAATGCAAGTATAAATTCTTATGTAAAAAAACCTGAACACTAACCCCCTAATTCATTAACATTGTTTAACTTTAAAATTAGTTTAAGTGAACAAGTTTTAAATTGAAAAATTGACCAAATAAGTTAATCTTATTTAGAAATTAAAAAAATATAATATTTTTTTTATCTACTATATATATATATATATATATATATATATATATATATATATATATATATATGTATGTATGTACGGATAATTCAAATTACCACAATAACATAGGTAAAGCAACTAAACAACTGGAAGGTCTGACTTCCCAGACAACTATGAGTTGAGTTGAGATTTTATTACTATAAAGAAAAGAAAATGGGCTTATTTTATTACTAATATTGTTTGCAATATTTTAGATAATAAAACCTTCTACCAAGATATTTACTGTATCAACACGAAATAATATTCACTTGAAAAAGAATATACGCTGTTGTTTTTTGAACGGACCTAAGGTTTTCCTCGAGAGTACATACTATATTATCTAGTGTTTCTATAGGATCCGAAACTACAACAAAGGATAAAGGATATCTGCTGTCGCCGAGAGAGAAAATTTTAAATTTTCGTATGCATGTGATTTTTGTTATATAGAGTGTCCATTTATTACACCGATTATCGATTGCGGATATATCGTTAAATCGAAAATTTGATAGGCCGAGTATTATCAGGGTGTTTCAGAAAAATGTTACATGTAATTAATTTATTTACTATACGACCTATATTTTTTTAGTGAAGTTGGAGTCTCACCTATAATATAGTCCTGGCATTATTTTAGTACATATTTTGATTCTTTGTTTTGTACATTTCATTATCTTCAGTGAAAGATGATAACGCAATAGCTAATGTGCATCCATTAACTACCTTGACCTTCAACAGTTTTTTCAAAACTTACTATAAAACAAAGAATGGCCAGTTATTATCTATGCATTACAGTAGTTGAGATTAGATAGTTCATGGACCACCGGTTTTGGGTACACCAGGGGGCCACACACGTGGCCTATGCTATTTTTTTAAATAATTAAGAAAAATCGCCCTAACCCCACCCTGTTTTTTCCTAAAAACAATGGTTAAGAGTTATTCCTATTGTTTTGAATGAACTACTTTGATTAATTACTCTATATTAATTAAATAATCATAATAAACCATGAATCTGCTCCGAGTGATTTTTCAGTGGACTTTTTGGGTGACGTCATACATGCTATCGTTCGCCAGATGCTTTACTCACATTACCCATACCTTGTATTTAAAATAGTCTTTTGTATTCGAATATCTGGATGGATCAAGACTCGTCTTTGTCTTTATGTTACCGAAGCTCGGCGAATTTTTGGAATTTTAAAAGAGATAAAGTATGTGTATATGACTAATGAGTTCTATTATCAGAAATCGCGATGACTTTGATTGCGTCACATAAATAGTTGAGTTCGAGATACAGAGATAGAAGATTTTTAAAAGCATACAAATGTCTTATTGTGGATAATAGAGAAACTCTTTGTAGCTGAAGAGATTTTGGTCTATTTAAAAATATGAGAATAGTTTTAGATATACAGGCACTTAAGGATGAGTACGATGAGTTTATTCCTAAAGAGTTACCAGTTTATGATGGATGTAAAATCACTCATTATGTTTTTAAACCACACTATCCTCTGCAAATGCTTCCAACATAAACATACAAGCAAGTTCAGTGGTTAATGAAATCCTACCATTGCATTCATTGGAACACAGGATTTACTCCTCTTCATAATTTTCCCTCTTTAGTCAAGAACCTAACAGAGAAAGCGTAATTTGTTTATGTTAAAGGAAAAGAGAAAGCCAGTTATATCAGAGAATACTGCCACAAACCTGTAATTGAATTGGATGACCAACCAGTTTTGGTTAAAACAACTTCTAAATGTTTTTATCATTCAGAATCACCTTCTATGTGTACACTTTCTAATGTATTGTATATGTATAAAAAATTTTTTAAAAATGAATAATACAAATTTTTAACTTAAAATATTTTTTTTTATTGAATAAACAAATAAAACCCTTATATGTATGTCGATGTATGTTTTTGTTAGGTTATAATAAACCAAACGAAATGCAATAAATATTTTATTCCTAGATAAACATAAATAAATACCTATTTCAAATATTTTAACAATAATACTAATCTAACTTACGTGAATGAGGATTATTCATACAAAAAATAACTTTAAAAAATTCTGATACCTTTTACTTTTACAATTATGACAGGACATATAAATGAAATATTTAACCTAAGAAATTAATACTACTTTTATAAATATTAAAGAGTAAGGACTTAAATTACGGTTCAAGTTAACTAAATTAGGATTTCATTGGATTATATTTATTGATATTTATTTCCAAAAATAAAAGCTTTTTCCATAAAACAATTATATTTTGCTATTAAAACTGCCATAAATTGGTTAAAAACTTTGTAAAGATCTGTGCTTGATTTAATAATAACATATCGTGCATTAAATGATTTTATGTTTTGCTTTTCTTGGTTTGCCATAATATATGATCTATATTATTCCATATTTACTTTTACAGAATTATGGGAATATAAACTCATTTCTAATAAATCTAAAAAATAAATCAATTGAAGTAAAATATTTTTTTTGCTAAAATTCGGTAGGTAATTAAACGGGCTTTAAAAGCTCTTTTCAGAATTTTTACTCCAGGTTCTATTTCGACACAACATTTATTTTTATATTTATGAGTAAGTTTATGCGAAGCAGATTAAATATTTTCACCACAGTCCTCAAAAAGCGGAATCATATTTTCAATTAAATTACTCTTAAAAGAACCCGTTTATATAAAACAACTGATATTATAAAATCAAGACATAAAATTTCCAAGTCTGTCTGCGCCGTTCACAGCATTGTATGTAAGAAAAGCATCATGCAATATTAAAGCATACACTTTTGTGTCCTTAGCAAACATTTTTCTTACCTCAAACTTAAGTTTTATATCGACCGTAGAGTTTTTAATATCTTCTGGCTGATTAGAACAATCTATGACATCAAAGAGTCATTAATTTCTTTGCCGTAATAACTGCGCTGGAAATTTTCGTAGATGTAATAAGCTGGGCCAATAAGTTTCTTATCAAAATTCAAATTCCAGCGCTCATATGGATACATGTCTGAATTTAAATAAAGTCGAATATCCCGTATACTTATAAACCATACGGATCTCCAGTGTACAAGAACTTTGATGAAGTGCGGATTCCTGTTAATTTTTAAACTCTAAATAAGAAATGCTATCTCTCCAATAATGAAATTCGATATGAAATGGGTGGTGAATAAATAGCTATAGTACGTAAGCCTGGAATCGTTACTATTTTAAAAACATTGATGTCAACTGGAGAAAGGAAGTCAAAGCGTATGATAAGTTTAGGTTGGGGTCTTACTGAGTATCGTCAAGATATATTAGATAAACCTAGCCATATATTCTCTGGGAAGCTACCACTGAAATATTTTCTCGGTTTTGCAGAAGACTATCCCAAAGAATTTTGAATGTTAAACAAACGTTAATTTTAATAATTGCTTGCACATTTGATAACTTTTATATTGGTGAAGTTGAAGCATCGATTAAAATTCAAAAAATTGAGTGGAAAATTTGTCATATTGTCCCAGATGATCGTGAAAAATTGAAATTACTATCACGTTTTAATGGGTCTGATAAAAATGCATAAATTAAGGTAGCATTTAGATAGTGGAATTTTTACGAATTACCCTCGCTGAGAGAGACTCCATCAGATATCTGGACCTTGAAAACGGCATTTGATCTGGAAAAACCTTTCTATTTAATTATTTGTTTCCAGAGAATAGAAGTCTAATAATAGGGAGAAGGATATCAACAAATTTATCGAGAGTGGTATACGTGATATTCGACTTTATTTAAATTCAGACGTGTATCCATATGAGCGCTGGAATTTAAATTTTGATAAGAATCTTATTGGCCCAGCTTATTATATCTACGAAAATTTCCAACGCAGTTATTACGGCAAATAAATTAATGATCCTTTGATGGATTTTGAAGAATGTTCCATTAATCCAGTATTTGTCATACAGTACGTTTATATCGACAGTTCCGAGCGCGCTTGAAGTCGAGGGCCTTCTACAAGCGGCTTAGAAATAACAAATTAAACGGTCGAGGTTATACTTGAAGCCGGCGTGGATTTGTTAAGTCAAACCTGAAATGATTAAGGGTTGACTTGGCCCAAGCGCGCTTCGAGTGCGAAATAAACACCTCAAGCGCGCTTAAAATCAGCTGTTGACTTCTGAACGATTACGTCATGCGTCAAATGAGCGTTAGTATATTATTTCGAATTCGTTTTAATGTTTAAGAACACCTAAGTTAAAGGCTAAATGCAGAATAAAACATTTTACCCCTCACAATAGTCAACAGTTTATTTTTAAATAAAAAAAAAATATCAAAACAAGGCGTTATTTTGAGGTTAGGTACAGACAAGACGTCAACTTTTTGCGAAAATGACTTGAGGCCAAGGTCAAGTCATGTTTAAGTTTGTGAAATAAACGCCAAGATTTCAAGTAAGATATGAGGCTGCTTCGGTTTGAAGCTGGCTCGAAAAATGTCGATTTAAACGAAGTCATAGATTGTTCCAATCAGCCAGAAGGTATTAAAAACAACGGTCGATATAAAACTTGATTTTGAGGGTAGAAAAAAGTTTACTAAGGACACAAAAGTGTATACTTTAATATTGCATGATGCTTTTCTTACATACAATGTTTTGAGGGGTTCAAGAGGTAGTGATGCGTCTCAAATAGCCTCTCCTACTTAAACGTCAACCTCACCTTCTCGCCGGCTCACCCTGTTTCCACAGACGAGGCTTGGACGACCGAGTACAGGCGGTATACCCTTAGATCGAGGATGGAGGAAATGTCATCCCCAAATGTCGTCGAAAGTAACGGAAACCTACGATGATCACAATCAAGCTAATTTCCCCAGGACGTCATTTTGTCCGCCCACTCTTTATTATGACAAAAAAACTTAAACAAACGGCCCTCAGTCCCGGGCAGATGTTAAGTCACCAGAAGGTGCTAAGAATCCGCCGGCTTGACATGATGAAGACCGAAAAGCGAATTGGAACCTGGAATACCAGAAGTCCCTTTGCGGCTGGAAAGCTTGATAATGCCATTCAGGAAATGACAAGAATGGATATTGACATTCTTGGTATAGCTGAAACAAGATGGCATAATATTGGAACATGTAAGAAGGATGGAACAACATTTTATTACTCCGGTAACAATGACCCAAATCACAGAAATGGGGTGAGCTTTATTGGGTCCAAGAAGATAGATAAGTCTGTGAAGAATGTTGTAGCATACTCAAACATAGTTATACTTCTGCAAATAAGTGTCAGACTGATTAACATCAATGTAATACAGGTGTAGGCACCTACAGCGGACAAGTCAGAAACCGAAGCTGAACAATTTTATGAGCAAGTCCGGGAAGTTTTGCACTCATTAAAGCCTCAAGATATCAATATAGTGATGGGTGATTTCAACGCAAAGGTTGGTAGCAGAACTGAGGAAGGTGTAACAGGGGCATTTGGATTAGGTGACAGAAACGAACGAGGATGCTGATCCAATTTTGTCGTGATGAAAAATTGATTATCAAGAATACTTTCTATAAATTACACCCTAAAAGACTCCACACCTGGAAGTCTCCTCAAGATATACAGGAAAATATTGTACGTATTCAAATTGACTTTATTCTGATCAATAAAAGATATTAGAATAGTATTACACGTGTTGCTGCCTACCCAGGAGCAGACATCCGTTCAAATCATAACCCTCTTGTTGCGAATTTCTATTTTCGATGTAAACTACTATCAAAACGACGTAGAGCCCGAAAATATGATATTCAGGCATTAAAACAACCCGCAGTGCAGAGAAGCATGAAGACTACATTGAACAGGCTTTGCCAAGAAAATAACCCCTGTCAAGATGTTGCAGCTGATAAGATCTCGATTACGCAAAAAAAACATCCAATCAGCTACTGAAACTGCTCTTAGTCGACCGAAACAAGAAAAAATTAAACCATGGATGACCGACGAAATATTGAACTTGATGGCTGAACATCGGATTGTCAAAAACCAGCATCATAAATATTAGAAATTGAATCGCATTGTCAAAAGAAAGATAAGGGAAGCTAAGGAGAAATGGACTCAGGAACAATGTGACGAGGCTGAAAGACTTCATCAGCTGCACGACTCCGTTAATTTCTATAGAAAAATCAAGGAAATAACTGGAACAAATAGAACAACAGCAGTAGTATAGAGGGCGGGGTTCTGTGACACCTGGATGGCATCTGTCCCTTTTCAGCCCTTTACCATCCGAAGAAGTGCTGAAACCCTCCTGAAACCCAAGCCAAAAAGGCCTTATTGCCAAAGAACGTGACGTAATAGCCTAAGAAGTGCCTGAAATCCTCCTGAAACCCTTGCCAAAAAGGCCTTATTGCCGAAGAAGTCCTGAAAAATCCCTATCCAAAAAGGCCTTCCTTATTGCCGAAGAAGTCCCGAAAAATCCCTATCCAAAAAGGCCTTATTGGCAAAGAAGTGTCCTAGTAGCTTAAGAAGGACCAAAAGAGTCCTTAGCCAAAAAGGCCTTATTGCCGAAGAAGTATCGACAATGACGTCATTTACCAGAGGCTGTTGTTTTGTAAAGTAGTTGGTAGAAAAAATAAATTGGAGTGGAATATCGGGTAAAATAAAACAAAATTTTATATATCAGAGTGGTATATTGGGTAAATAAAATTACAAAAATAATTAAATATGTTATGCTACAATACTTTTTTGCCTGTTTTATTTTTACGTTTTAATACTAGAAAAAAAATGTAAAATCGTCTTAGCAAAATGAGCTTGTGTATTTTTTCGATCTTTTTCTTCTTTGTAACACTTGAGACAAAGGTATTTCCCGCATTTATAATGTGCCTTAACTTTGTAACCAATTAAAAGTTTTTTGCATAATTTACACACACTATGAGCTTTACATAAACGACGAAAACCTCTTCTTGCTACTTGAATTTTATAATAGGTACTATTTTTACAACTACCAAACGTACAAACTGGATTTTTAATCATCATCATCATCATCACTGTCATCTTCGTCATCGTCTTCGTTGTCACCGTCGTCATCGTCGTCGTCGTCTTCTGAAGTAATTTCTTCCTCTTCTTCTTCTTTTTTGTCACTGTTATAGAAATAAACTTCTATATAGTCATAATTTTCATTTTCATTAAAATAAAATTTTTCATATAAACTTTTTCCTTTATGCGATGATAAATTTTCAGTTCTGACTATTTTACCGTTTTTGAACCAAAACAATTTAATTGTATAATTGTTAGTCATGATTGTATCACTAATGGAATGAACCTTTTTCGTCAATATCAACTGGTTTTATAAATAGTAAAGGAGAAGGGGAAGAGGAGGAGGAGGAGGAGGAGGATGATGATGATCAGAAGGTATAAAAACATTGATTTCATTAAAATTGCGTCATTTTATTCAAGAAAAAATGCCAGTACCAGAAAGAGTAAAGTGCCCTAAATGTGAGGGTGAAACCGATTTATATAATCACAAATGTGTGGCCTGTGAAGTACGTCAATACCTTAAAGAAATCCATGGTGCTAAACATTTACCATCTCACTATTTAAATAGTCAAGAAAATAGAGGAAATGATCGTCAAAATGGTCAAGGTCCGTCTTCTTCTTCTTCTTATTCTTCAAGAAGATAATGATGTTGTTGATTATTATGAATTTTATATACAATATTAAGAAATAAAAAGTTTTAAATTAATTTTAAATGGTTTTTTTATTTATAAACACTTCTATAAGGGAAAACTGAATGAATGAATGAATGAATGAAACAGGTATAGTGGAAAAAAACAAAAGTAATTAAAAAAATATATATAGATTTATTTTGCATACACTGTACCGCTTCGTGTAATGAGAAGCGGTCCAACTTCTTCCACTTCAGAATCTGTATCTTCATCTTCTTCATAATACGATTCTAAATTTAATTTATATTCATCATCACCATCATCATCATCATCATCATTACTGTCTTCATCATCATCATCATCATCATTATCATCATCATCATCATCATTTCTATCATTATTTTTATTTTCCTTTATCATTTCAATTTCTTTGTCCTCCTCCTCCTCCTCCTTTTCCAGAATAAAAAAGATTAAAACATGTAAATTTAGAATTTAAAATTTATATCCCCAGGGTAGAGTATCAGTAAAAAAATAATTAACGTATCTCTTATCATCCTTTGGATTTAAAGCAAGCTTCTCTTGCTGAACTGTAAAAACCTCATGTTTTGAAGAAATTATTTGATTTTGAGTAATGTATGTTTTCTGATAATGGAATAAAGCATTATAATAATCATCAAAAGTGATATCTTTAATGAGTGACTTACTGACACCCTTTGCCTTTTTTATAATTCCAAAATTTGATATAAAACTGTTTATTTCTCTCTGGGTATGACAAAGATCTCTCATTTTTTGAATTCTTTCATTTTTTTTTATCTTCGTTTGTTAACAGTTTAAGTGTGTATAATTTTGATCATAAACCAATAAATTCGGTCATAATGTTCCCATTATTTTCATCTTTCATTAATCCTAAGACTTTTTTATTTTTTAACGGAATATTGTACACATTATCACATGGATAGTCCGATGTATCAAATTTTTCAATGTTATCTTTGATAAAGTTGTAAATATTATTACATATAAAATGATAAATTAAACTCAGTGTCAGTATACAATAACTTAACATTAGGACCAAATTTAGGTAAAATAAAATCATAATGAAAATTATATAAATAAGTTTTGGAAATATCTAAAATGCACATTCCCAAATATATTGGCTTGTTAAAATGTAATTTTAATTTTTTCATTTCAATGAGAATCATGTTTTCATCAAATATTTCACAGCTGTGAAAATTTGGTTGTGCTATATAATAATTAGCACCATATTTTCCACCCCATCTAGTAACTATTTTAACATCTCTATATTTTCTAATATTTTCCATTGTTTTTCCAAAACTAGCATTATTCATTAATTTTGGGTTGTTTTTTTCAAAGTCATTTGTAGCTGCTTGGCGTAATTTTGTATTTAAATCTATATATTTTTTTAACCAAGCCGATTGTTTAAATTGTAAGCATCTATGAATTTTATTAATTTTCAAACCAAACTTAACAGCCTGTTGCAAATTTAAATAATGTATTATATATCTTTTTTTGTCAAAAAAGGTTGTTAACAATTTGGGAATATTTGTTTCAGAATTGGGGGGAATTAAATGCTCTGGACAAAATGGTAGATCTTTATGAGTCTCAAAAAGTTCTTGAGGGTAATGAAGATCAACTTCAAGAATATAACCATGTGTGTTATTTTCATTAATATTTAGTAAATAGTTTTGAAATGCATTTGCATCACAATCATTTTGTATATCTAACCACTCAAATTCTCCTGTAGGTAGAACACAACTCATTGCCGTTCCATAAAGGTTATTAACATCAAAGTACATAAGATATGATTCTGGAATTTCAGGGTTATAATCAGTTTCCATATATCTGTTATTTGCTTTGGCATATCGATTAGAACACTGAGAAATTCCTCCTCTAATCCCACGTTCAAAAAAATAAATCATGTCAATGTCATCTAACAGTTCCAATTCAACGTTACTAATTTTTAGCATAGCATCAAATGCAAGTCCTGGAGCAGTATAATAGTGAAGACTGTCCAGGCCATAATGTTTTAAGCATGTTTGTCGAAAATTTTCAAAAACGTCCGCTAAAAGAATCACATCTGTTTTTAAATACAATTCAGCATATTCTCGTAACGTTTTTAATGAAAAAGTATTCCAAACATTATATGCATGTTTGTAATCCTCTCCAGAAATATCTTTATTGCTGATCTTGCTATGGAATTTTTCCATGGGTGGTAAACATTTGTCGCTTAATTTTTCCCAACAATCAAGATATTCATAGGGGAAGATTCCTTTACGTGTAACTAATTTTAATTTTTCATCATCGTTAAAAAATTTTCTTCAAACGGTTTTTTGTGAATCGTTTAAATATGATGCTAATTTATCAAGACTACTAGCCATAAATCTGAAAGAATCTAAAAAACGAAACTGAATTTTGGTGTTTTCTATATGCTTAGTAAAAGATATGTATTTTTCCTTATTAAGTGGAAGTAAAGACATTGAACCTTTAATTTCAGTGCATAATGGTTTAATTAAAAAATGGCTATCGTAGCCTGATAGATTGTGAAATACTACAGGAACAACATGAGAGTCTTGAAATCGTAAATTACAATAATTGTGAGCTGGTCCACGGTATTTTCCTGTTAGATGACAATGATCTCGTACTTTGACATCACCCTGGTAAAATGATTTTGCACACAAATAGCATTTGTCTGCGTAGTAGAAGTTATTTTTTTCCTCACTAGTTAACGGTTGCATTGAAACAGGATTTAGCAGAATATTATTGATATCATGAGCAATTTTGAAAAGTTGTTGAACAAACCAAATTTCACAATTTTTTCCTGTAAACATGTCAAATCTAGAAAGTGAGTCATCGTATAAACATTTTAGATAAAATGCAACGCTAAAAGCTTCATGTTTTTGGACTCGTTGTGTTTTACCTACATAGTTGTTTGAATAGGTATTAGTCAATAAGCTTTCAATATCAGCATATATCACAAATGGAACACAATTTTGATTTTTAATATTTTTAAATTTTAAAATTTTATCTCTAGGCAAAATAATTTTAGAACTATTTAACATTTTGCAATCTATTAAATGCCTATCTAAAATAGATTCAGTCTTAAAATGATTGAGACATCTCTCACAAAACCATTTACGGTTTTTCAAATTCCCCACTTGATTACTAACTAATCGATCTAAGTTTTTAATATATGCAAAATGAAAATATGGTTTTTCTTGAAGCTCATCATCATCATCATCATCATTGTTCCTATTTTGTTTCAAATTGTTGTAATATTCACAAGAGATCATTAGTAAATTAATTCGAGGTGTAAAGTCAGTCTTGCTTAAAACTAATGGAACAATTTCTTTATCATTATCAAGAACTGTAAAAATATTAATTGATAAATTATTCATTTTTTCAAATTTTGAAATATCTTTAAGGGCAATGGGAAATTTTATACCATCAAATTTTAAAATTTGTCTCACATTCGGGTATGATGAGATTCGGTTTGGATTTTTATTAGCAGGTGGTGGATACAAAGCAGCTGCGACTGCATATAGGAAACAAAATTCATCATTATTTTTTACGTTTACAACACTTTTAGTTTTTTGAATAAAACTAGGTAAAGAAATATAAGTTGAAATACCACCCCTAAGAGGATTATAAGAGTTAATGTTGACTTTAAGATACAAAATTTTAAATAGACTCCAACCCGAATCACGTTCCTGAAATTCTTCAAGTTTAACGAGAATTTTATTTTGTATATTTTCATTGTACCAGGAACGCAAATCGGTGGTATGGTCAATGCAAATGTTTCTACTCGAAAAAAATTTAAAAGCAGTTTCATTAGTTTGAGGTTTTATAAACAAGCCAGCAAAAGAAGCATTAACTTTTAATAAAGATTTTTTTAATTCCTTTTTAATTTTAAGTGAAAAACTTCTAAAACATTTTTTCAAAAAATCTTTCGGCTCTTTAATATTTAAATTTGAAATGAGTCCAGTTTTTATTCTTCCATTAAAACATGAATCAATATCTTGCCATATAAGGTTTCTTTTTTTTATCCCATTATACTTAATTTTAAAGTTTATAAGATAATTTTTTAAAATACTTAAATTAGACTCAATTCGAGAAAAGTTTTTTACATATTTTTTGTCTTTACATTTTATAGCCATTTTTAAATGTCTTATAATTTTCATGATTTGTGTAATAAAATTTTGATACTCTCCCCTTGTTTTAATTATTCTGCTTACATGTTCGATCTTTTTTATCGCTTCCGTTGATATTTCATCCAAAAATTTGTTTTGATTCATGATTAACTATAAATAAATAAATCGTTATTTCAATAGTGTCTTTTTAATTTGAAATTGAAAAAATCTATCCACTGTTCCTCCAAATTAAATTATGCCCTATCGTTTAACCTTCCACGAACAGTGAATTTATACACATACATACATACACCCTGGTATGGGGTGATGATGACGATGTACTACTCACTGTTCCTTGGGTCTCGAATCTAATAAAATATTCCTAGCGTTAAACCTTCCGCGAACAGCGAATTTATACACATACACCCTGTATAGTAGGGTGATGTTACTCACTGTTCCTTGGGTCACGAATCTAATAAAAATATTCCTAGCGTTAAACCTTCCGCGAACAGCGAATTTATACACATACACCTTGTATGGTAGGGTGATGTTACTCACTGTTCCTTGGGTCGCGAATCTAAATTTTTTTCACATCACTTCAATTCTTAAAATTATAAATAAATAATAAAAAAAACTTACCAATGGTTCTAGTTGGTCTTTTTCTTCTTCTTCTTCTTCTTCAAGTGACTGTTATTACTTTCGTTTTTGTACTGTGTGCTCGACTAAGCAAATCGAGCGCTTTTATATGTTTTTTGGAAAAAAATGCAACGTTATAACTTAATGTAAAACATGTGTAATAGATAAATTTTATCAAGAAAAACATGCACAATCAAACATATAATACGTGATTCTAAAATTGCAACTACACCAAAAATTTCCAAAAGATTCACGTGTCACTCCACATGTTTAATGCTATTTCTATGTTAGGAAATTTTCGTTTTATCAAACATGACGTTAGGTATTTTTTTCCAAAATGTGTTTAAATACGAGCAGAAATTCGCTTAGCAGCATAGTCAATCGACAAACCACAACAACACAACAAGACTTACCTCAAAGTGAAGAAGAAAACAAACAACAATAACAACAATGACAAGTGTAAGCAATCCTCTAGTTGTGCCATCAACCATCGTTGTAATGACCGAGGACCCTATGAATCTGCCAATAAAATGGTTGGCAGTGGTTGTCAAGCAGCTATTTCCGTAAGTTTATTTTTTAACTATTTTTTTTAATTACCTTTATTTTACCTTTGTTTCTAAGGAACATTTTCCAAATTTTCCAATCAACTTTGAACAAATGTCAAAAATATGAAATTTTTCGATCTTACCAATAATAATAATAATGACCATAAGTTCGATTTTCTTGAAAGATCGTTATCAGCCGGGATGACGAAGTCACTTTTTTTGCTATTTGCGCACGTCTCACTCTTTTGGTTTTGTCAGAAAACGCCTTTTGGTCAACTGCGCACTTTGGAAAAAAAATTTTTTTTGCTGTTTTCGTAAAATTTAGGTCTGGAGAATTCGAAATAGAGTATTTTTAAGTGATTTTGAGCCTCATTTTACCTATGTATATAGCGTAAAAAGGGCACTATTGTTTTAAATGTAATTTTTTTAACAGTTATGAAGAAAACATGGTCTTTTAACTTTAACAAACAAAATTTACGATAAAATATTTATTTATTTTTTATTTTTTGGTTTTCAGATGGGGTCTCAAGGAAATTAAAACTAAAAGAGATAAAGTGTTTATTCACTTAAACTACATACCAGCAGCCAAATCTCTGAAGCAGAAATTTGGGCAGTTACCGGTACGATACATGCGGGTCCAATTGGACAACGATGAAGAGTTCCATATATTGGAACAAGTAGTGAGACGGTACAAATTTAATTTAATTTCAGATGATACGCCCATGGAGGCGGGTCCGATTAAAAAAATTTTGCCATCTCCCTACTATCCGCAATATCTACCGGCAGCTGTAACTGTTGGGGTAGAAGATGATGATGATGACGATGAGGAGGAGGATAACAATACGAACAACACCACCAGCACCACCACCACCGCAACCACCACCACAACCACCAAAAATATCCAAGAACCTCCAAGAAAAAAGCAAAGGAAAAATCCTGAGCCAAAACCATCAACAAGTTACAGTCATCATCATCGTCATCATCAACGTTTTGAACAGCCTCCACTACCACTATCACCACCACCAGCAATACTACCACCACCACCACCATCACAACAATTACAAGAGGCTGCGGCAGTAGCATCAATTGCAGTAGCTGGGGTAGGTAGTATTATTAGTGGTGGTGAAGAGGATGATGACATTTTCTCCCAAAAGTGGTAGATAATGTATTTTTTTTTTTTTAATAAATAATATTTTTTTAATTCTTTTTTGTTTGATTTTTTTTTTGTTTGAAACCCTGTAGGTTCGTTTAGTAAAATTAAAACAAGAACAAGGACAAATGGCCCTAGCGAGAGGAGCACAAATGCCAGAGCAAGATTATCCCTGTTGTGTGACACCGGAGTATCGGAATAGTTGTTTGACTCCACCGACACTTTATGAGGTAGCTGCAAATAGGGTAAGTCTCCAATTAAAAAAAATCGAAGACGTATCTCGTTTGCAGTTACCAAAGGTGTGTGAAAATGAAGTGAAACAACAATATTTAAAAAATAATTTTGCTAAGTTTATACATTAAATGAATAAATAAATAAAACACACATATATTTCTTTAGTTTTTTTTTATTTATTTAAAAACAATATACCATAAACCAGTGATACAAATTATATACATTTTCTAAAGCACAATATACATTATTATTATAATCATGCATATGACAGTGGTATGATTTAAATAATTCTTTCATTTTATCAACTGTTATATATTTTGGATCATCTGCAACATTAATAATGAGATTCGAACCATTTAGGTATTTCTGCAACCAGTCCATCTTTTCTTTGCCATTCACTATAACTGTCATATTTGTGGACCCAATATAAGCATTTAAAAACGCAGACATTTCTTCTGGTTTAAGTTTAGCGTGATAGGCGTCAGTAGCATCATCAATATTATCCCAAAAATTATTTTCTATTCCATGTATATTATTAGTGGTATAATTGATAAAACTTTGTACCTTGGCACTAAATTCTCCCACATTTATTGGTAATTTCACTAATCTGTGTACATGTTCCTTGGTTAATGAATTGTAAATAGCTATTTCCTGACACATAAACGGTAAAACATCATACTGGAACCCTTGAACATCCACAAAGAGAATATTTGTTTTGTTTTCACATGACACTTTTGTTTTGTTTTCAAATGGCATTTTTTTTTGCTGTTGCTGCTGCTACTAGTATTGTTTTTGTTCACTTTAAACAAAATGCTGAAATAATGGCAGGATACAGTTTCAGACCAATTTATATACGTTGTTTGGAGTGGGGATATCTTTAATCAGTTTGTATTTTGACAATACTTGTTAGAGGATTATATTTAAGTTTTTTATCGTGTAAAATCAATACATAGGCACATGTGTCTGCTGGAATATTTTCATTGGTTTCAAATTCCAATCTGATGTCAACAGTGCCATTTTTCAATGTGTCCACTTGATAACAGCAATCTACCACTACTAAAGGTGCAATCTCGATAAATTTTTTAAATGTCAAACAAGGTTGTCCAACACTTCTATAGTAATAGGACTGTTGAAATCTGGCATACATTTCATACAAAATGCTCACTTGTTGTCTATCAAAATGAACATTTAAATTATCGTATAAATAAATTTCCGAATTGAGATAGGCTTTGAAATTGGTTAAGTTACAATGATCAAAGTGACTAATATCCTTTGATAATTGATTTCGTCGTTTCGTTTGAAAACCAAAAATGAGATAACGCGGCTTTTCTAACTGATTAATCGATTTTACATTCCAAGTATGTTGCGTGGATTGTTGCAAAAGCGGATACTCATGCAATTCCCATCCTCGAAATGCCACGGTTAAATCTCTTCCTTTTTCAATGTAACTTAAAAGTTTGAATTTTGCCTCATCATCCACTCTAATATGTTCAATTTTCCATGTTATTTTATCGAGACGAATGTTTGGTTTTTCACCTGCCTTATTTGTAGTGACTGAATTGCTATCGGAAAAACTTCGTATAAGCGTTAATTCTTGTTTAATATTTATGATGATTTTTCGAAAATCTTCAAAAACACCCATAAGAATTTTTAGAGGAATACAAACATTAAAATGTTCTTTTGACAACATTTTCGGCTTTTCAAGATGATTCCAACCTGCATTGTGATAACGTAAACAGTCTTGTTCTGTAAAACTGACATAACCTTTTAGGAGAGATGTAATACCTGGATTTCTTACACGATCCACAACAGTTCCACCCAATTCATAGCGAATTTCATCAAATAAAAATGCAAAAGCATTATTTGTCAATTCAATGGTATCACTTGCTTTCCCATGTTCATCTACAACGACACCTTCAAGTTCGAGAAAACTTTCAGCTGGATATGTATAAATATCTTGAGTCTGAATAGGAATGCGAATTTCATCGGATTTATTTAAACTTGTATTGGCATAGGGTAAATAACTGTGGTATTCTTTACTGGTAATTGAATTATCACTGATGATTCTTTCACTCACGTTCAAAATATTCATTATTGCTACTATTACTACTACTACTACTACTAACAATTTCCTTTTTACAAAAACAAACTATAAAGAGTCTTCGTACACCAGATCTAAAATTTAATTTAAATCTGTACCAAAAGTTTGCCTTTTTAATTTTCTTTCTTGGAGCAATTTTTCTTTTTTAATGTAACAATCTAAATCCCAAAGACTGTAAAAATTTGCGATTTTGTGATGTTAACTGTTTCAAGTTCTTTCGTACACTAATTTTATCATACATTGTGGTTTTATTTATACTACTACTACTATTGTTGTTGTTGTTGTTGTTGTCGTTTAGAGGTTCAGAGTAATAAAGATGGTAATTGTATCTATATACCATTTTTTTTCTATGTTGGTACTTCTTTCAGATGAACTCTGACTGTTATCAATTCCCGATTGAAATTAACTAAATCACCCTCTTGATCGGTTATTTTTATAATTATTTCATCCAAATAGTGAGTATTTATAGGTAAATAAATTACATTGGTGGGGGTTTCCACAATTTTATAACCTGGCGGTACAGTTGGATAAAACATGTGTAAAATATGAGACGGTTTATCATTATTGAAGGAATTGGTAACTAAATTACATTCACAACATATAGCATTAACTTTGGTTATATTAATGAGGTAATCAGATACATGAAGTTTTTGTGCTGTCAATGTTCGGTTTTTAAAACCTAGAATAGTATTGATAGAGTAAGGTTTTTCAAAATGAATATCCTTCGTTGATTTTATCTCACACCTTAAAGTATTATAATTTACGCGAATTTTAACTAAATCACTGGCTTCTTTTAAATTAGTAGGACTATCTCTTTTCTTTTTCTTCTTCGATGGAATAGGAGGATCGTTTAATTTTACAATTTGATTTCTAGCATCATTCTGATTATCATTATTATTATTATCATCATCATCATCACTGCTCTCATTTTCTACTAATCTTTGTTGTTGTTGTTGTGGTATTGGCTCCTTTTGTTGTTGTTGTTGTTGTAATTTTTTAACACCTCTAAGAGAATCATTTATTGTACGAGAAATATCATTGATCTCGTATGTCCCTTCGGGTATTTCAATTACAGATTCACCAAAATAGAACTTATTGTTTGTTTTGTCAACATTTGGAATTGAGTTGTAGGTAACAAAATTAATTAAACCCAATTCATAATTCTTGGATTCTTGTAATATTATTGGTGGATGCAATTTTAGAGATAACAAAGACTTTCTACCTGATAAGGTAAATATATAACTCATGTTCTCTATTTTAAGGTTGAAATAAAACTAAAATCTATTTATTGTACAATATCTATTTATTTAAAAATTTTAAACATAAATGTCCACAATTAAATGTATTAAATTTCTGATAAATATCATAATTATAAATAATGTCTTCCGGTCCATTTGAACGAAAATAGTCGATAACTTCCAAGGGTGGTCGAAGATTACCAAAACTGTCAAAATATACAACTTTATTTCCGAATTTCTTATAGGCTGTCCAATGTGTCCCATGTCCATTCAGATTATCCAAATTTATTATACCTCTTTCATTGTTGGATTTAATTTTCTTTGGTAAGGCATCACGCATAAATACACCACGAAAATGAGGAATACAAAATTGTTTGGCATACATAACCAAATCAATATTGGTTAATGGTCTATTTGGTAAATTTATTAACTGCTTCGTGGTTGTAGTGGTGGTGGGTATAAAAAAACACCCAACCCCTTTTTATATGGTTTTAAAAATAGACCTTTACCTAAGGCTATACTTTCCATAGAACGGTTATGACGTTGTGATTCCTCCAATTGTTTTCGAGCAGCTCGTGCATCATTGATGGCTTTTGCTACACCGGCAGCTGCTCCACCCAAAGAGCCTAATGCAGACAGGGCAGCAAATATTGGTATAAGAGGTAAAACACCACCAACTTTGGGAATTTTAATGACGCGAACACGATTGAAACTTGGTTGTTGTTTGAAATTTTTTTTAATTTGTTTTGCTGCATTCAAAGCTACTAAAATAGCATTTCCCAAATTATTGGGTTTAGTTTTTAATATATGTTGTTTAGTTTGTTTTAACACTTTTTCAAATTTAACTTTTTTTATACCAGCACTTTTTCGTTGTCATTTTTGTCGTTGTTGTTTATTTTTTCTCAATTTTCGTTGTTTATTTTTTTTCAATTTTCGTTGCTTTGGTTTTTGCTTACGTTTAGTTCTAACCATTTTGACAATTTACAAGCTACTAAATCAATCGTTGTCTTTTTTCTATACTTATAGTATCAATATCAGCATCATTATCATCATCATCATCATCCATCTTACGTTTCTTATTGTTCTCATTCTTTAATGATGATGACGATGATGACGGTGGATAATGTAATGGTTCATTTAAATCCAATTTTAACATCTTATTTTGACCATTTCTATCATTATCAACATTTCTAGTATCAAGTTTTCTTTTTGCTTTAAGTCTAATTGGTTTTGATAATGGTAAATTAATATTTTCAATATCAATATCCATTGGTTCTGCTTCTTCTTCTTTTTGTTTTTTCACATTTTTTCTCTTTTTTGTGGAATAATTACGAACTTTAGGGTTTTTTTTCTTAGTATTTTTGGTATTGTTTTTAGTATTGTTTTTAGTTTTTACCAATGATGATGATGATGATGACGATGATGATTGATTTCTTTTCAGTTCTTCTATACTTTTTCGAATATCATTTAATAAGTTCTGTGAAGTACGTTTTACTTTTTCCAATGTTGTAAGACACTTTTTAATACTTTGTTGTTGTTGTTGTATACCCATTCCAAGTTTTACTTTTGCCTTCATTATACCAGCTACTCCCAATGCACTTAGTCTTTCTCCTGTGGACGCGTCTCTCGATCTGAATCGTTTCATTGCATTCTTTGCTAATATATTGTCCGCTTGATGGCGAGATGTTAAATCTTTATTTTGAGAATATGCAATGTCATGAGCACGACAACTTTCATCCAATTGATTCACTCCACGATCACCACGTGATAAACGAGTCTGAAGTTTTGTACCCGGTCCACAAAAATTGTAACCAGGCAAATGCAATTCAAACGGTAATTTATTTATCATATTGTTTACAAATCCTGAACCTGTATAAAATTTCATGTTGACAATTATTCAACAACTGACTATAAATGATATGTAACATGTTAATATAAGTCATTTCTGTTTGAGTTCTCTGTTCTAAGTTATCTATATATACAGATCTATTGAAATTATGAAAATTCTAAAACAAAAAACCAGTTTACTTATTGAGAACGCTGATGAGTTCAAACCACAAAATTCGTACAGAAAACATGGAATTTTATTTCCTTTTACAATACGATGTATCATTGTTGGTCCATCAAACTGTGGAAAAACGAATGTTATGATCTCGCTGATAGAACATGAAAACGGATTGAAATTTGAAAATGTTTATGTGTATTCACGTTCGCTATACCAACCAAAATATTTATATTTAAATGAATTACTGACTCCTATAAAAGGAATAAATTATTATGCATTTAGTGCTAGTGAGAATATTGTGCATCCATCTGAAGCAAAATCCAATTCCATATTTATTTTTGATGATGTGGCATGTGACAATCAAGATATTATTCGAGAGTATTTTAGTATGGGTAAACACAATAATATTGTCTCGTTTTATTTGTGTCAAACGAACGCAAAAATTCCCAAACATCTAATACGAGATAATGCCAATGTACTTATTCTCTTCAAACAAGACGATTTAAATTTAAAACATGTTTATAATGATCATGTTTGTTCTGATATGTCATTTGACAAGTTTAAAAATATGTGTTCGTATTGTTGGAAGAAACCATATGGATTTTTAACTATTTTTAAAGATTACAATCTCAACAACGGACGTTATCGACTGGGATTTGATCATTTTATAATAGCATGATATCTCCCAAAATAGCTTAGTCAAAAAATATTCAAAGTGAATTAAGCACAAAAGCTACAGTTGCAGCAGCAGCATCACCACCACCAAAAACTAAAGAACCATCTGAAATAAAAACTGACGATACATCTTTAGAATATCCTTTTCTAGTTGAAAATGAAAATGATGCTGATGATGATGATGATGCAAATAAGACACTAGATACAATAAATGAAACTGATAATGATGATGATGATGATGATGATGATGATGATGATGAAAACGAGAATGAAAGTAATTCATCTGTTTTCCGACAACAAAAACAACAACAATTGGAAGACAAATCCTTAACAAATCTTTTAAAACAATATGATCCATTACCTAGAAAATATATCAGTGATTTGCATCATGATTCTCAAAACAAGTTTGATCACAAATATGGTGTTCGCTTTAACGTTGACACTGAGAAATTTCACATTGGTGATTCTAATCTGAATATCGATGGTAAAGATATTATAGTGAAAAACAAACGCTACAAAGGGACACATGGTCTCTACGAACTACTATTTAAAAAACACCCTACAAATTTCTCCAAAGAGGATGAAACAAACTATAGACAAATTATATTTAAAACAAATGCACATCGTCGCTACTATCAGTCCAATCAACAAGTTGATGGTAGTAGATCAATAAAATATAAAAATATTATAGCACCTTACATAACGGGAGACGGTTTATACATGAATGTTACTGATCATCCCATAGATTATGTACATTGGGATAATCCTAATGAACTAGTTGATAGATTACGTTTACTGCTAGCCTCTCAACAAGCTGGACACACAGGACATCATAACGAAATTAATTCCATAGTAGAGGAACTAAGAGAAGCTCAAATTATTGAATGAAAAAACTAAACAAAAAAAATGAATAAATTTGTTACAGATACAAAACGACAACTTGTTGAAGAAATTCACAAGCCAGCAAGAATCAATTTTAAAAGGCGAAAAATAATTATTAAATCTCTAAATGACCTATTTCAAGCAGATTTAGTTGAAATGATTCCTTATGCTAAAATAAACAATGGTTACAAATATATACTTATTGTTATTAATTGCTTTTCAAAGTTTGTATGGGCTTTTCCGTTAAAAAACAAATCAGCTATAGAAGTAAGCAAAAATATGGAAAAAGTTTTTAAAATACAAACTCCACAAAACATTCAAACAGACATGGGTAAAGAATTTTACAATAAAGAATTTGAGAAACTCACAAAGAAATACAATATTAACCACTATAGTGTATTCAGTGAAAAAAAGGCATCCATAGTCGAAAGAGTTAATAGGACTTTAAAAAACTGGATGTGGAAGGAATTTAATATACAAGGAAATTACAAATGGGTTAATTTACTTGGTAAGATTGTTTATAAATATAATCACACAAAACACAGAACCATTAAAATGAAACCAGCAGATGTTACTTCCAAAAATGAAAAATTTTTACTTCAAACTGTTTACAACAAAATAAAAATGAGTGATTTAAACGTTAAACTTAAAGTTGGTGACTATGTACGCATTTCTAAAGTAAGAGGTGTTTTCGATAAAAAATACAATCCAAATTGGTCTCCTGAGGTATTTATTATACGCAAAGTTCAGTTAACAAACCCAACGACGTATCTCTTGAAGGATATGCAAAATGAAAACGTACTTGGGGCGTTCTACAAAGAACAATTACAAAAAACTCTCAATCATAATGTATATTTAGTTGAAAAAATTCTAAAAAGACATAAAGACCAAGTATTCGTTAAATGGTTTGGGTTCACTGATAAGCACAATAGTTGGATTAATAGAACAAATATTATATAAAAACCCACTTTATCCATAGTACATATTTAGTACGTTTGAAACCTCTGAACGGGAAACATGTCTTTAACATATTTTTTGCTCATAATTTTACCATTTTGTAATGTTATTGCTGTTGAAAATAACACCTTAAACAAAAACAATAAAACTGAGTATTGTGAATACCTACAAGATGACCATGACGTTCTGTATAATACAAGTTTAAGTCTATACCTACTATGTTCAAAAGAACTTGATAACTATATGAATTTATATGAAACGGAATCAAATCTCAACGAATTATATACAAAAAATATTAAAGAATGTGAAAACAAAGCAGCTAATCTGTCATCTTCCATTAATTACACCAATATTCTCAACCTTTCAAGAAAAAATGTTGAATTGGAAGCAAATTTACTTCTTGAAATGAAAAAAACCGATGTATGTGAAACCAAAAAAAGTACAGCCTACACACTACTTGGAGAAACCAAACATGAATTGGCAAATGCAAAAAATAAAATCAGTTATTTTCTACTGGACATTAATAAATTAAATCTATCGTTGGATCAATGTAATAACAATTTTATACAAAGCTTAAGGCATCAAAATAAACTCTTTGATAATCTCAATGCCTGCTTGGAAAGAAAAGAATTACTTCTAGACCAGAAGAATCGATATGTTGTCAAGCTAACCTCCTGCAGAAAACGTAAAAATAAAACAGGCAAAAAAGTATTGTAGCATAACATATTTAATTACTTTTGTAATTTTATTTACCCAATATACCACTCTGATATATAAAATTTTGTTTTATTTTACCCGATATTCCACTCCAATTAATTTTTTTCTACCAACTACTTTACAAAACAACAGCCTCTGGTAAATGACGTCATTGTCGATACTTCTTCGGCAATAAGGCCTTTTTGGCTAAGGACTCTCTTGGTCCTTCTTAAGCTACTAGGACACTTCTTTGCCAATAAGGCCTTTTTGGATAGGGATTTTTCGGGACTTCTTCGGCAATAAGGAAGGCCTTTTTGGATAGGGATTTTTCAGGACTTCTTCGGCAATAAGGCCTTTTTGGCAAGGGTTTCAGGAGGATTTCAGGCACTTCTTAGGCTATTACGTCACGTTCTTTGGCAATAAGGCCTTTTTGGCTTGGGTTTCAGGAGGGTTTCAGCACTTCTTCGGATGGTAAAGGGCTGAAAAGGGACAGATGCCATCCGGGTGTCACAGAACCCCGCCCTCTATACTACTAACAGCATTGCCGTCAATAAGAAATAGACAAGGAAGATCGATATTAGATAACGACGAATTAAAGGAAACTTGGAAGAACTATGCAGAGACTTTGTTCAGTGATCAACGAACATATGCCCTGATGATTGACACTGAAAACATGAGTGGTCTAAAAATTCTTGAATATGAAGTTAGGTATGCAATGAAATGTATGAAGAGTGCAGGTCACGAAGATATATATGCAGAAGTGTTAAAGCAAGTCGATCTTAAACAACTTACATATCTCTTTAACGTGATAAATGACTCTGGGCAAATCCCAGTGGATTGGTTAAAGTCAACGTTCATTGCTATTCCAAAGAAAACAAACCCCAAGAACTGCGAAGACTACTGACACATGAGCACGCTCTTAAAACGTTCCTTCGAGTAGACCATTTAAAAATATACAGAAAGTGTGAGGATATGAGTGGCGACACACAGTTTGGCTTTATCAAGGCACTAGAGAAGCTGTCTTCTCAATGAAATTACTTGGGCAAAAGTGCTATGACCAAAGGCAAGATGTTTTCATCTGTTTTATTGACTTCAGAAAGCATTTGATAACGTAAAGCACGAGCAGCAGTTGGAAAGATTACAGGAGATCGGTACCGATGATAAAGATATTGGAATAATAAGAGAACTTTATTGGCAACAGTTAGCTGAGTTCCGTATTGATGGCGATCTGTCAACAGAGACTTTTAATATACTGAAAGGAGTCCGGCAGGGATGTGTATTGTCGCCTGTTCTGTTTAATATTTACGTTGAGAAAATATTTCAGTTAGCATTAGAAAGTGAAACGCGAGGTATCAAAGTCAATGGCATCCCAATAAACAATATTCGCTATGCAGATGATACCGCTAACAACTTTGAAGATCTCCAATCAATATTAAAAAAACTCATCGACTACGGTGAACAGTTCGGGCTGCATATTAACACTGCCAAAACAAAAATGATGGTGATTAGTAGGCATCAGTACATCACTCGTCTTAACATCAACGGGGAAAATATTGAACGTGTCGTTACTCTGAATGAAAAGTGGGAATGTGACGAAGAAGTAAAGGGAAGAATTGGCCGTGCAAGAGCAACTTTTTTTAACCTTAAGAATCTTCTCCTTCACAGAAATATGCTACTACATACCTGAATACGTGTGGTTCAATGTTATGTATGGCCTATTCTACTACATGGTGTTGAAACTTGGTCACTTAAGGCTGGGACGCTGAATTGGATCGAAGCTTTTGAATTGTGGACACTCCGCCGACTACTGCGTATCTTCTGGATTGCTTACATAACGAATGATGAAATTCTACGAGGAGCTGGCAATACATTAGATATAAGCAGTTCCACAGTATTTCGAATTTTAAAAGAACACCATTTGTATCTCTACCATATCCAGCGAGGGCAGGCGCTTTTTCCTCGAAACATTTTGCGGCGTAAAATTTTATTACCAGTGGATACTTTATCTCGTATTTTTTTTACTGACGAGGCAAACATTTCAAGAGAATCCATAAAAAGTTTTCACAATAATCACATTTGGGCAAAAGAAAATCCGCGTAAATTTCTTGAAGCTAGTTATCAACATCAGTTTTCATTAAACGTCTGGATTGGTGTCATAGGAGATTATCTAATTGGCCCATGTTTCCTTCCATTAAGATTAAATGGCGACAAATACTGCCACTTTCTCGAGGGAAAGCTACCTGCCCTTCTTGAAGAGGTTCCTCTTCAAATTAGATAAGAATTATGGTTTGTGCATGATGCTGCAGTTAGCTTTTCCACCTTATTGTAAAGCTTTTTCGTCTCCTAAGTTTTTCCCTAAAAGTCAATAGTTTTTCTACAAAAAGAGAAAATACATTAGTATAAAATTATAATGTATTTGTTTAAAAATGCAACACAATAATAACAGAATGTAAACAACAGTAGCAAGATATTAATAACAAAAATTACAACAAGTATTGAAAATGACCACATTCAGTAATGATGCAAGAATCCGATCTTCGTCTCATTGAAGAACGTATTCGCTGAAATAATCCCGGAGTATTTCTTATCGTTTCACAAAGCAATAATGCGATTTCTCAAATCTTCAACATCTTTAACAGGAGATATATAAATCAAAGATTTGAGCAAACCCCAGATGAAAAAATCCAAAGAATTTAAATCCGGAGATAGGACAGGCCAGTGATGAATGCCTTCTCGACCTATCCGATAATTTGGATACACTACCTCTAAGTGACGGAGCACATTGATACTAAAATGTGTTGGAACGCCATCATGCATAAACCATAATTCTTGTTTAATTTGAAGAAGAACCTCTTCAAGAAGGGCAGGTGACTCTTTCTCGACAAAGTAACAATATTGGTCGCCATTTAATCTTATTGAAAGGAAACATGGGCCAATTAGATATTCGCTTAGGATACCAATCCAAACATTTAAAGAAAACTCATGTTGATAATTAGCTTCAAGAGATTTATGCGGATTTTCTTCAGTCCATATATGATTATTGTGAAAATTTTGCCTCATCAGTAAACAGAATACAATATAAAGTACCCAGTGGCAAAAAATATACGCGGCAAAAAGTTTCGAGAAAAAAAACGCCTGCACTCGCTTGATATGGTAGAGATACAATTGGTGTTCTTTTAATATTCGAATTACTGTGGAACTGCTTATATCCAATATATTGGAAATTTTTCTCATACTTATTTTAGAAGATTCTTCTATTAAATTAAGAACGACTTCCTCTAGCGCTACGGTTCTTATCTCCCGAGGACGTCCAAAATAAAAAGTTTGTTTTAGAAATGTACCATTTTCTCGTAAACGCTGATGAAAACGAGCAAATGTGTCAGGACAAGGGAACCTACGTTTGGATATATTTCAGCATAAATCTGTTGAGCCATTTTTATTATTTTTGTCATTTACTTCACATAAGTATATATATATATATATATATATATATATATATATATATATATATATATATATATATATATATATATATATATATATAAATATAAATATGTAGATAAGTTTTTGTCCGTGTAATTTAAAATAAAATAGAATAAAATATTGGCGAAGCGGACGTGAAAACTTTGTCAATCTACATGATTCTCGTATTAAAAAGTGCAGAGCACTCCAAAGTATGGAATAACTCCGGGTCCGACAGATGGCGACAGCGCTATTTCGTCCTAATATGGGACTCGTCAGGCCACCGCAGTCGGTACAAACCATCATCTCGCCTTTGCATCGTACAAGCCATACTTATAATCAAAATACGGCAAATAAGACGACAAAGGCGACATCTCGATGGTCCACTTGATAATACAAGAACCATACAGATTAACAAAGTTTGTAAGAGAACCGTCATATGATGGCGCGACGGTGAATTAAAACAGAAATATGTAAAATCGAGTACACGAAACGCGCTGCCCAAAAGATAGGGGTCGCATTTTTCGGTACTGGCAAGCAAGCATACCGCTATTTAAGCAGCCAAAGCCACGTGCCGCACCAAACGATCCCACCATGAGAGCATCGTTTAGCGTGTTTCAAAGCCAAACAAGTAAATAAATATGTAGATAAGTTTTTGTCCGTGTAATTTAAAATAAAATAGAATAAAATATTGGCGAAGCGGACGTGAAAACTTTGTCAATCTACATGATTCTCGTATTAAAAAGTGCAGAGCACTCCAAAGTATGGAATAACTCCGGGTCCGACAGATGGCGACAGCGCTGTTTCGTCCTAATATGGGACTCGTCAGGCCACCGCAGTCGGTACAAACCATCATCTCGCCTTTGCATCGTACAAGCCATACTTATAATCAAAATACGGCAAATAAGACGACAAAGGCGACATCTCGATGGTCCACTTGATAATACAAGAACCATACAGATTAACAAAGTTTGTAAGAGAACCGTCATATGATGGCGCGACGGTGAATTAAAACAGAAATATGTAAAATCGAGTACACGAAACGCGCTGCCCAAAAGATAGGGGTCGCATTTTTCGGTACTGGCAAGCAAGCATACCGCTATTTAAGCAGCCAAAGCCACGTGCCGCACCAAACGATCCCACCATGAGAGCATCGTTTAGCGTGTTTCAAAGCCAAACAAGTAAATAAATATGTAGATAAGTTTTTGTCCGTGTAATTTAAAATAAAATAGAATAAAATATTGGCGAAGCGGACGTGAAAACTTTGTCAATCTACATGATTCTCGTATTAAAAAGTGCAGAGCACTCCAAAGTATGGAATAACTCCGGGTCCGACAGATGGCGACAGCGCTGTTTCGTCCTAATATGGGACTCGTCAGGCCACCGCAGTCGGTACAAACCATCATCTCGCCTTTGCATCGTACAAGCCATACTTATAATCAAAATGCGGTGGCCTGACGAGTCCCATATTAGGACGAAACAGCGCTGTCGCCATCTGTCGGACCCGGAGTTATTCCATACTTTGGAGTGCTCTGCACTTTTTAATACGAGAATCATGTAGATTGACAAAGTTTTCACGTCCGCTTCGCCAATATTTTATTCTATTTTATTTTAAATTACACGGACAAAAACTTATCTACATATTTATTTACTTGTTTGGCTTTGAAACACGCTAAACGATGCTCTCATGGTGGGATCGTTTGGTGCGGCACGTGGCTTTGGCTGCTTAAATAGCGGTATGCTTGCTTGCCAGTACCGAAAAAATGCGACCCCTATCTTTTGGGCAGCGCGTTTCGTGTACTCGATTTTACATATTTCTGTTTTAATTCACCGTCGCGCCATCATATGACGGTTCTCTTACAAACTTTGTTAATCTGTATGGTTCTTGTATTATCAAGTGGACCATCGAGATGTCGCCTTTGTCGTCTTATTTGCCGTATTTTGATTATAAGTATGGCTTGTACGATGCAAAGGCGAGATGATGGTTTGTACCGACTGCGGTGGCCTGACGAGTCCCATATTAGGACGAAACAGCGCTGTCGCCATCTGTCGGACCCGGAGTTATTCCATACTTTGGAGTGCTCTGCACTTTTTAATACGAGAATCATGTAGATTGACAAAGTTTTCACGTCCGCTTCGCCAATATTTTATTCTATTTTATTTTAAATTACACGGACAAAAACTTATCTACATATTTATTTACTTGTTTGGCTTTGAAACACGCTAAACGATGCTCTCATGGTGGGATCGTTTGGTGCGGCACGTGGCTTTGGCTGCTTAAATAGCGGTATGCTTGCTTGCCAGTACCGAAAAATGCGACCCCTATCTTTTGGGCAGCGCGTTTCGTGTACTCGATTTTACATATTTCTGTTTTAATTCACCGTCGCGCCATCATATGACGGTTCTCTTACAAACTTTGTTAATCTGTATGGTTCTTGTATTATCAAGTGGACCATCGAGATGTCGCCTTTGTCGTCTTATTTGCCGTATTTTGATTATAAGTATGGCTTGTACGATGCAAAGGCGAGATGATGGTTTGTACCGACTGCGGTGGCCTGACGAGTCCCATATTAGGACGAAACAGCGCTGTCGCCATCTGTCGGACCCGGAGTTATTTCATACTTTGGAGTGCTCTGCACTTTTTAATACGAGAATCATGTAGATTGACAAAGTTTTCACGTCCGCTTCGCCAATATTTTATTCTATTTTATTATATAAATATATATACATCTCTATTAATCAAATGAGTAATGATATTTATTTGGTTTTGTTATTCCCTTTCGAAAACAATAAAAGCCCATCTATGTTTTGTCAAAAATTAGAGATTTACGAAATCAGTGTTAACAAAACATCAATTAAACTGTTTTCGACCATTTTGAACATTTTACTAGTAATCTTCTCGAGGGGATCTCCTGTTTTTCATCTGGTTTAAGGCATCTAGAAGTTCATCTTTACTGATTTCTCCTATAAACTAATTTTAATAATATATGTATTGGTTCAATTTGTTGTAATGGAACAAACACTAATTATTTTATTCTGATTAACGTAAAGTATATTCCACTAAAAGGAACAATTATTTAATTACCCTGTAGATAGATTTTACCCATGAGAACTGATCTTATATTACCACCCAAGTAGATCTAAGAGAAAAATAAATCAATTTCGTACTTAAGCTTAAACTCAGTTTTATTACTTTTGAGTCATTTAAAAATATGTAAACCCAGAAAATTTATGACGAGATAAACTTTAAAAATCGTACCCTCTTTGAATATTTATAAATAAATCTGTCAAACAAATCCTATCCTGGTTTTGTAATTAAAACCCAAGGAGTAAGTACTAAGGAAGGTCTTTACATGTGGTATCGAAAAATACCAATAAAACGTCTTAAAATATTGGATGATTTTCATATTATTAGGACACAAAAGACTAACGAAATAAAATGACTATATGCGTTTGTCATCATATTTACAAAGAATTTATATAGTGACTGTTTTTCCTTATTGCAAGAAAGAATGATTTAAATACCAGCAAAATGAATAAAAGAGTAATTAATTTTTTTTCCAATTTTTATCGGTTTTCTTCTAGTTATTGGAAGAAGCAGATTCGTTTGATTAACAATTTTTTTGTATAAATTAAGATTAAGATGTTCATAGACCAATTCGGGGATTAAGTATCCGGCATTGAATGGCGATGAGGAGATCGAAACTTTAGAATTTTCGGGAATAGAATTGATTGGGTTGAACGGGGTAAAATAAGTACCAGCGGGAACCGGCGGAGTCCTGAGGGAATGCGAGTTTGGCTTTCAGGAAGTAATAAGCTTCAGTTACGATCTGAGATTCATTGGTTTTGGAATCTGCCAGAGAAAGGTATGCGACGCGTAAATTTCGGGGTGTTAAAAGAAGGTTTTTATTTTTGTTTTTTATTTAGCTTCGGTAAAATTAACGGGAAAATCTGTTTTTATTGCACTTGGTAAAGAGAACGACTATAGTACCGTTTGTTTAAACAATTTGAATAGCTATTTTTCGTGTTTTTACTATTATCTTAATTTTTATTTTAGAAAGATATTTATAAACTTAATCTTCAAATATATGTTGTTAAATTTTCTTTTAATAGAACAGCCAACAGGAGACATTATTGTAGTAATTTGAATTTGTTAATCATTATTAATTATATATATATATATATATATATATATATATATATATATATATATATATAAATATATATATATATATATATATATATATATATATATATATATATATATATATATATATATATATATATATATGCCTGATTTGAGTCCTGAAGTCCGGAATTTTGGAAGTGGTAAACTCTAAATAACAGTAGTTATACTAAAACTGTAAGTGAAAAGGAACGACCAGAATTCCAAAGTGCCTTTGTCACTGTGATATTTACTTATAGGTTTTTAAAATAGCTATTAACTAATATGAAACAGCAATAAATTGTGAACGAAAGGGCCAAATGCTACCGAAAATGTCACATTGTGTACTTAAATGATCTCATACAGTTTATTATTTTCAACGGCTTTAATAACACAGGTTTACAAAAAAAAAGTGGAAGCCTATTTGACTAGGCCATTTTATTATTATGTAATTTGAAGCCCTGTATCCAAATCTGAGGTCCGCTTACCTCTATCACATCATGTTCAAGGTCAGTTTAAGGTCAAATTGAGTCAAATGTACTAAATTAATCTGAACAAGAAGATACGTACGTTTTTGAGGTAGCTGAATTCGAATTCGTGGTTTATTTAAATCCTGAAGGTCGATTAGAACTCATTTTAGGGTCATTACAAGGTGAAATTGAGAAAAATCTACTAAATAAATATGAAAAACAATGTAGGTTTTTGGAGTCGCTGAATCCGAATTTGTGGTTTGTTTAATCCTACAAGGTCAGTCACAGTTTATTTCAGGGCCATTTCGAGGCAAATTGAGAAAAATCCACTAAATAAATCTGAAAAAAAGATATGTAGGTTTTTGGGGCCGCTGAATCCAAACTTGTGATTAGTTTATTCCCCCAAGTTTGGCCAGAGGTCATTTCAGCGTCATTCAGCGTCGTTTACGTGCCTGTGTAGGGTACGTGGTTTTAACAGCTTGAGTTTTGGCTCAAAAACTCGATTCGGTTACCTGTCTGCTGTGGAACAGGTATCAATCTAGCTAAAATGACTGAAATAACCTTTGGTTAACCTTGAGGTATTAAACAAATCACGAATTTAGATTCAGCGCCCCCAAATCTATTTACTAGATTTTCCTCAATTTGATCTTGATATGACCTCTGGCTGAACTTAGGGGATTAAACAAACCACGAATTCTGATTCAGCGACCTCAAAAACATAGGTATCTACTTCTTCAGATTAATTTAGTGAATTTTACCCCATTTGACCTTGAAATGACCTTAAGCCTGACGTGATAGAGATTATCGGACCTCAGATTTTGATTCAGGGTCTCTAATTACATAAGAATAAAATGGTCTAGTTAAATAGGCACCCACTTCTTTTTTTTTGTAATTTGTGCTGTGTCTGTTACAATAACTCCTTCAGTGTATTGAATTTTGTGAATGTTTCCTCGACCTCTTGATAAAGTTTTTCGGAGTACTTTCATATTTGAGTTATCTTCTATTGTTTTTGAGTCATGTTTGTATTGTATCTCGGATCTTTCCGTATGTATTTATTAATATTTATGTTTAGTTCCTTATATTCCGCTGTACTCTTCGTGTATTTTGCCTTTGCTTTATCAATTTATTTATCACTGTACCTAATTTTCTGTACTATTTCTTGTTACGTGTACCTACTTTTCTTGTAGCTATTTGAATGGATGATGTAATTTTTATTTTTAAATCGTTCATCTCCATATGATTTTTAGTAGTTCCATTGAGTTAAGTTTTTGTTCTTATGATGATGATTAGTATTCATCTAAATGGTGATTTAACTGTCCGATTGTAGGGTTTTTCAGACTACCAGCTTCTTCTTTTCTTTTTGAATATTAATCTGAAATGTAGCTCTTAAAAGCGCATGGTCACTCCCAGTATCAAATTGGCTTTGGACGGATACAGCTGTTTAAATACTTTTTTCTTTCGCCATTATTTACCTATTTTATTCCTTGTGTTACCGCCAAGACTTCTCCATGTCCATTACTCTTGTTTTTCAAAGGTGGTTAAACAGTATAAATTTTCATGCTGTAACTAATGGATTACTATTTCACCTCTTTAATTTTTGTCCTCCAGGCGAAATTTTCCAATACGGTTTGGATAATCATCCTTTACTTTTCCAATTTTTTCATGTTTTTAATTTAACTCTTGTGATATCCTCGTAGAATTGCTCGATTTCTCATCATCAGAATCGTATGTAGGTTCATATATTTAAATCTGAAAAATTTTTACTGAATTGTAAATTTACATATATGACGCGATTTGATACGGCTTGCACCCTTGTCCCCTGGTGTTTAATATTTCTCTTTATGATAATAGCTTGTCTACTTCTATGAACATATATATATATATATATATATATATATATATATATATATATATATATATATATATATATCGTATTAATTTTGGAATAAAACGTAGCTAAATTTCCATGTAGCAAATTTTTCTTTTTTAAACTTGTTTGACCAATATCAAGAATTCTAGTTCATTTTTAAGTCGTTCTTGCTGTTCATCTAATCTCGTAGTTCTTACGTTGTAGGTGGCGATGGTAATTTTTATAAGGTTTTTTAGATTTATCAACTTTTTGACCTGTCCAGAATCCATAGGGCTACCTGACAGCAAGTCAATGCGAGGTTCTGAGCATTTTACTCTATTCGCCTGGAATAGTTCTGTTTTAAAAACGACATTTTATTCTTTTGAAAGGTATCTGCAGTTAAAACGCCACGCTTGCCGAGCGGGTTGCCGAGTGGGTTGAGATTCGACAGGGATAGTATGGAGTGGGAAGAAGTTTAAAGTCGTGACATGGTTTTTCTGATGGAGATAGAAGGAAGAGGATAAAAGCCATACGTTTGCAGGGACAGAGTTGTCAGTCCCTGAATGAGGTTTGTTTGTTGGTGGAATCGCAACGAAGTATCTGCCGCTACCCAACTATATCACATCACATTTAGTGAATTTTTGCCGAAATTTTACAAAAACTAATTGATGAAATTCAAAGACACACATGAAATAACAATAACAAGGTGTGTTATTATAAAGTTTAAAGACGATTATGCCGGGGAACCAATAGCGAGCTTTTATGGCACGGTAGCAAAAGCTTACTGTGTAAAATCAGCAAATTGTTTCCTGAACAATTAAAAAGTATTAGGAAAAGCGCCATTAAAAACATTTAGAATTGACACATTATAAGGATGTGGATGAAAAAATTTCAAAAGCATTTTGTACTACATATTTGTTTAAATCTCTTCTATACAACATTTAGATAGAATTAGTAAACAAATTAACTCTTACTTTGAAAATTTGAAGTCACCAAGATATTCCTTTTTTTCAGTTCTTTGTAGAATCTGAAAATGATTTATAAAAAATTTTCTCTCCTAGGTTAGATATTTATTTCAAGATTTTTCTACTACATCAGGCTAAAATGCCAGTATTTAAGAAGATAGTAAAGTGGAAAATCATATCAGTGTGACATATATCTTCGTTAATTTCAAAGTATATGTATGTTTAAAATCTTTTGAAAAATAAATGCATTACAAATTTTACAAAATTTAGGAAAAAATCCTCGTTCAAATTCCAGAATTAAAAATAAATTCTGAAGTATATGCTCGTTTAAGAGTTTGTTATTTATCTCTACAAGTTATTCGTAAATGTTTTTACTGTGGTGTAGAAATATTTGCATGGAGTGATGATGATTGTCTATTTGAGGAACATTACTGGAGAACGTGTGACTGAATTATATGTTTGCGACTTCGTGAAAAAATTAAAGGTTATGAACCAACTGAAGTCAGAGAAAAAATGCCAGTACCATTTGTTGCGTTAACCATTATAATAACGGTATTTTGTATACATAATTTGTAAACTCATTATGTAACTATAGACAAAATGTTTTTTAGTTGTGTTTTTGCTGTTTTATTTTTGTCAATAATCTCTTATTTTTTGAATAGACATATAAAATTGAAAAGTATTTTAATATCAACCTTTAGCAACTGTGTACTTTTTCATTTCATTTTAAATAATACTCTATCCTCCAAAGGTATTGTATGGAATGGTATGTATCGAAAACAACACATATTTATGACAGTATTAAATATCAATAATTATTCTGCTGCTTACTCATATAAAGTAAATAAAGGTGAGAATAATAGCAATTTTTTCATAATTTATTTTTACTATCCAAATAATACAATTTTTGATACCAACTGGATTGAAAAAGGTAGAAAACGTTTTTCAATTTCTAACTGTACTCAAGCTAAAAATGAGGAGGGGAATAAAAATGCTTTATTTAATATATTTTAATCATAATGATTTTAATAGATGTTTTTACTTGAAATCTTTCTTGAAAATACTGTATTATCTTATTGGATTATAAAAGTTTATTAATCCTTCTCCATTTAATCTTAAATGCATATAAAGTAGTGAGGAATACAAGATAAATTTAGACAAGGAATTTTAATTGTAAGTTAGCATAAATACATCATATTTAATAGGAGACAAATTATTAGATATAAATCCAATTTTAGTGAGTCAAAGTATAAAAATAGTTAATATATTAAAAAAATTATTTCCATGGGAATTGGTTTAAATGATTTTACACCAAAAATTATAAACATGTGTTCTACTAAATATACATTTGAATGTTAAATTTTCCAAAACTCGTCTTCATATAAACCACCTTCAATATATTTGGTTGCAATATTTTAACAAATAATTTTTTGGGTTTGGTAACTGAACATTGGTATTTGAAAAATTTCAGTACACTCATTTGAAGTATGTTCTTTTTCAAAAGCCACTCTTTTATTTGAAATTGGAAAAACATCATATTCATTAAATTTGGTGTATTTTAAATATATTACTTTATTTTTAAATAGATCAATTCACCAATATAGTGTTCTCATTTCTTTTCTTAATTTGAACAAACTTATGTGAAGAGTGTTATTTTATTTTTTCCATTCATTTACGTTTCACTAAACTTCCTGTATTTTTATTGAAACTACTATAAAGATTAATTTTATAATAACTCATAACTTCTTAGAACTGTTTATTGAAAAATTATTTTCCCAAATGAGTTTGTAAGTTTTTAGGTTTAGTTAAAAAACTATTATTAAGTGGGTTTGTAAAATCTTGAAACTGGCATTAAATTTTTTAAAATAATTCGTTTATTCCAATTATTTCTTTTTTATTTTTGATTTAAACAATTGTATTTCATTATTTATGTTGTTTTTAAAACTCTCAATCTCAACATACCTGCCTTTTGTTGTTTTAAAATCATTTTCCCATTGTGAGTCTTTGTCTATGATTTTTTACTAGTTGATCGTTGTCTTTAACAACATTTTCTTGATATCTTTCTGTAGTATTCTAATACAACATTTTCTGCCCATAAGTTAAGTTTTTTAAGTTTGTACATTCTGATCATTTCCTTAGCTCTTTTTTAAAATTTCCAATATCATTCTTTAACATAGGTTCCAAATTTTGAAATATTTAGTTTTTTATATATTTGCTATCACATTTAAGATTTTTTAAATATTTTATTTTCAACCTTTGCCAATGATGGTACATTTGCTGCATACTTCTTTGAAATACGACGTCCAAATATATCAGTCGCCATTTCAACAATATGTTAGTTAAAATTTACCACATACCTTTATATAGTTATGTTGACTGTTTTTAAATTCTTTTATAGAAGAAATAATTTGTTTGATATGTTTTCTATGATTAGCTATCATAGATGCCAGCAATAGTCGAAGTTAGTTTATGCTAATAGACACAATCGGTGTTAGTCTTATTAATTTTTTAAGTTGTCCCATATCTGTTATTTTTTTGAAGATAAGCAGCTTGCTTTGTATGACGCCTTGCAAATTGTAGATACTCCTGGAACGACATCATGGGATTCGGGATTCATATTTTAGTTTTAGTAATTTTTCTGTTCTGTAGATAAGATTCTATTATATAAATGTATTTTTGTGATCCAATTTTCAGGTTCTTTCAATCATTGATTCGTGCAAAGATGATGCACGTCTATAAATTACCATTTCAATTTTTATGTTTTTGCCAATGTTTTCAACAGATTTTTGAGTTAGACCACTATTCTTTCACACCAATGTCACGAAGTAATTCATAACGTCTAACTTATTGAGACTACATTGATATCCTTATTAATTGTTGTTGTCGTGTCTGCCGGAAAAAGTGAAGTTTTTCCTGCCATTCTTATTTCTGGTTTTGCTATTATGCGTTTTTCTCATGTTATTGTCTGAAAAAAAAATCTTCTTGTAACGAGTTAGTTTCATAAACTTCTGTAATTGAGGTTTGTAGCTCTTGCTTTACTTTAACTGGCTTTAAAAAACCAGTTGTTTAAATTAATTCTTGTAAGGTGTCGTCTATAAGTTTCCTACAATTTAAATTAAGGCTCAAATTTTCAAAACTTTGATGTTTTCTTTAAAAATCTTTCTTGATTTGACAAGTCTGCTTGCTAACTGTTTGATGATAATTGGTATAATTTTTCATATTACCAAAATTCAAATTAATTTTTCAAACACAGCAAACACAACTCACTAAATTGATTTAATGACATATCAGCTTCAACTATGATATTCATAAATATACTTTTAGTTTGATCAGTCCATTTGAAAGAGATATTGGCAAGTCAGTTTAATCCAAAACCATGAAATGAAATAAACACACAGGTTGTCACGAATTATTTTGGAATCGAAGAAGATATAAATAAAATGTATTTTTTTGTCTTCCGAAATAAAAGTGGTCTTTACAATTATCTGATTACAGGACACTATATCATAAAGTATTATTATAGTTTGGTATTATTTCTTTTGGTGACACAATCTTTTCTTTATTTCCGTATTCATGTCTTTCAATAGTTTAAAAAATATTCTTATATATTCGTGCTTGGGTAGATATAACGATTCTGAATAAATGTCAATATGAATATTTATAACAAACAAAATTTAATTAGTAACAAATTGAACTTTCAAGGGTGAACATCTCCAAACTAGAAGGTTCTTATAGATATAACGATTCTGAATAAATGTCAATATAAATATTTATAAAAAACACAATTTAATTAGTAACAAATTAAACTTTTCAGGGTGAATATTTCCTAACTAGAAAGTTTTTATTAATTTGGAGCAGATGACCTGTTTATTATTAATATTACGCTATAATAATCATTATTTTTATTATTAACGGCTCTTTATATTTTTTAGCATAAAATATTGTTGATATACGTAAAAATAGTTTTTGGCTTAGAAACTAGTATTCAGATAATTTGTCAGTAAGCATCTCGCATTTCCGAATACAAGTTATTCCTTTAAAGGGGTTATACTGGTACATAATGATATTTATTTAATAACTTTTCTTCTTAAAAGTTACAAAGAAGCAGTAGGATCGGAAGTAGTCAATGGCACACACTGAATCAACGCATATTTTGTAAAGGCGAATTTGTGAGATAGTGGTGTGAATAAAAAAGTATTTGAATTTTGCTACTTTCCTCGCTTAACAGTGGCACATAACGGAACACTTTATGGTTGACAACAAAAGAAAACAAAATAAAATATAAGTACTAATTTAGTTTATTGAACTTATTAAGCATCGTTTGTATTTCTTTTATATTTATTATACTTCGAGAGTGAATAGTTCTGTATCGTTTAGAAATACCGTTACCACTTTAATTAGTTTTGTTCGTTTACGATGAACGTCGGGCACAAACTTAGCTGGTTCGCTATGTTCCACTCCACGATTTCCTATGTACTCATCTCCAGTATCAAAACAATTTGCCATATTCTTTTAATTTAGTTTGAGTTTGTCACTAGGTAATTCAGTAATTAAACTTACTGTTTCATGATGCTTCGAACTAAAAAGATAAAAGAGGGTCATGGCCATCTCTTCGCCTTAAAGGACATCCCAGGACATTTAATAATCGATAGTCATGAAAATCGTATTAAAGGTTCTGGATCTTGCTAAGTCTTCTGGTGTAATAATATTCACTCCGCCTCCACACACTACAGTAAAATTTCAAACGTTATTTGTTCAATTAAATAGACCTCTTAAAACTTATTATAACTCGGTTGTTGACTCGTGGCTGCCCAAAATTCCAGGCCAAGCAGTTACTACATACCTCATACCTGATGTATGTGACAATAACGCCAATTAATATGCCTGCAGACACAAAAATGTGAAATCCAGCCATTCAACGATTCTATATTTACGGAAGACGATTTTTTAATGAACATTGTCATAGAGAGTCTATAGCCACAAAAAAAATTGAATCAGATTTAGAGGAAGGATTGGATGAGCTTTATTTTTTATCTTCAATTTTATTGAAAATTGAAGCATTTTCGAGGGAAATTACTCATTAATAAGAGGACGCAACTTTTAAGAGAGAGGGAAGTTTGGTTACACCAAAAATATTTAGAGCCTCCCTAAAAGCCAGCTCTCTACTTTCCTTCTGGATTGGTTCGGTTTCTTTATTTTTACTATGGTTTTCAGTATAATCCATAATTAAGGGGGAATAAAAATAAGATGATTGTTCAAACATTGATAATATGATAATTATCAATAAAGCCCATTATTTTTAGTTTCATGATAACCATAAAGACTGAAAGATAAGTTAAGAAGTTCAATGATAACAAAAAATATCGTTGGTATTAGTTCTTTGGTATGGTTTTGAGAACAAAACTTTTTCCTCATTTGGTAAGGTATTGTATGTCGTTTTGTTAACCAAATTAAATTTTCTACAATTAATACATATTACAATTACAGTCAAATTAGGAGGGATCGTCCAGTATGTAACTTGTGGTTTTCTGGGTTCACTGAAGCCCAACCCCCGGGTTCACTGTATACTTAGAGTTAGAAACGAGGAACCATAAGCAATGTATTAAAAAAACAAAAACAAAATTATCGTATTAGAATTAGGGCTGAAACTGATAAACAAAATAAAAAACATTTACACAAAGATTCACCTAGTCAAAAGTCCTTTATTACATTAGTATACGTTTGAATTATGAGTGCCTAACTTGTTTGTGATTTACAGTTGGCTACCTATCCTGATATTAGCGCGTACTAGTAAATTTTTTTAAAAATTGGCCTAATTTTATTTTTTTTTCTACAAAGGTAACAGAAAATCATATCAATCGTTTTCATTTACAGAATTCAACTAAAAAATGACGATGTGCTTGGTGATATTAAATTCTGATAGATCTGGGATTTTTGTGGTTTTTTTTTGATCTTTTAGTACAGTATATATATTTTTGTGTTCATTTATAAATATTATAAGGTTGTTTTGTCGCAAAATACTCTGTTATATATTATCTAAAGATATAATTATTTGTAGTATAATCAAGAAATTATTTTTCAAACACAAATATTTTTGATATATAACTCATCTCTTCTATTGTACTTTTATCCTAACTTTATTTGATATTTACTGAAGTGAAAAGCTTTCAAGCCACTAATCCAATAAAATTTCCTAATCTGATCTCTTTGAACTTACGCTTACGATTAAATAAAACCATTCCCATCGGAAATATTTAGATTGGGCAATGTCCGCAAAAATTCAATATCAGATGCAGTCTTAAATTTCTTGTAAAGGGAACTATTTGAGAACACGAAAAAGTTTGTGACTAGCTTATACTCTTTAGCAGAGGAACACTTTTTGATATTTATCTAGGGGTCAAATTTTATTTTAAATGAATTTGTTAATTTCATATTGATCGAGAAATTATATATAATAGGAAAAAGTTTATCCGTTTGTTTGATAGTTTGCTCAAGTAATGTTCGGAACTATCAAAATGTATTATGACAACTTTTTAACTGTTCAAAAGATGACATTCCCTGTTAGAAAATAGGCTATATTTTTTCAGACGGTGGCGCAAAGGGGCTAAAAATTAAAAAAAAAATAGAAAGAACGTCCGCACTTCGGAGTTTCTTCCAGTATTTATTAACGACTATGCGAGCCGTTAGATGAAATTTGGAATAGTTCATTGAGCAATAAAATTTTTATAATAAAATTGAACCGCTTTCTAAAAATGCGCCAAAAAGTGAAAAATAACTAGAAATTTTTATATGAAATTGAAATTTTTCATATAAAAATTTCTAGTTATTTTTCACTTTTTAGCGCACTTTTAGAAGTTGGTTCAATTTTTCAATAAAAATTTTATTTTTCGATATTTAGTTTTGAATCCATTATGATATCCATAGATTATTTGCACTAAGTGCTAATCGAGATTAGTGTACCACGCAAAGTACTCATTTTATCCAGAATTGTAAATCACCCTAAAATGAACCACTAAAAATTCTTTGATTCTTAGAGTTCTCCAAATACCATTGAAATTTGTCAAACAATATTTAGTCTGTCATAGTAAATCCACTATCATAAATTTTAAATTAATTTTAGATTGGTAATATATAGCTGTAGAAAATTAAATTCACATTCGTAATACACCACCCCCAACCCCTTAATACCAAATTTGAAAAAATGCGAATAAGGTAAAATTTTTAACCCATCAAATTGGATCCACCATATTGAGTTTCAAAAAAATAATTTTAACGTCTTAATCTAATCTAAATCTAAACCCTTCAAAACCCCCTAGTATAAAATTTTAGATAAATCCGGAAAATGTAAAATTTTTAGTCCCTCTTATTGTATCTAATCAACCTAATAGTTGTAAAAAATTAACTTCATATTCGTAAAACACCACCCCCAACCCCCCAATACCAAATCTGAAAAAATGCGAATAAGGTAAATTTTTTTCCGCCATATTGGATCCGCCATATTGAATTTTTTTAAAATAATTTCAGATTCGTTTTGTGAGGCCTCGAAAACTCCCCCATACCAATTTTGGAGAAAATATGACAAAATAGATTTTTTTCGCCGTATTAGATCCGCCATATTCTTCTTCTTCTTCTTCTTTGCGAAAGCCTAAGGCTTGTTTCTACCCATTTCTTTGTCTCTCCTGAGATGCCGACGACCAGCTATCCTTCCACCTCTTGGGGGGCCGTCCCGGCGGTCTGCCGGATGCTGGTTTTCCATTTCTGGCGATTTTTACCAGTCTGCGGTTCTCCATCCTAGATATGTGCTCGTTCCAGAAGCGTCTCCTAGCGCGTGTCCATCTTACCACGTCTTCCGTCTTGCATTCTTCCCTTATTTCGCTGCTTCTTCTTTGATCCCAGAGTGTGTTTCCTGTGATCGTTCTCAATATTCTCATTTCATTGGTTCGCATCATCCTCTTAGTCTCTGCTGTGTCAGCTCGTGTTTCTGCCGTGTATGTCATTACGGGCCTGACACATGCTTTATATATTCTAACTTTTGCTGGAATTGATATGTGTGCATTTTTCCATATGGTTGTTCGTAAGGCTCCCGCTATCCTGGTTGCCTTGTTTACCTGGTCTCGTACGCCCCTCTTGAGTTCACCATATGGTGATATTGTTGTTCCCAAATAGTTGAATTCGAAAACCTGGTCTATTATTGTGTTGTTCAGTTCTAGTTTGCATCTCCGTGGTTCCCTGGCGATCACTATACTTTTTGTTTTGATGGTAGATATTTCCATGTTGAATTTCTCGGCCTCTTTTTTAAATGCCTGTAAAAGCCATTGCAGTCCGTCCTCGGTGTCCGCGAATAGCGTTGCATCGTCTGCGTAGCATATTATCTTGATTTTTTGGTTTCCCATCTTGTATCCTTGCTCCACCCTACACACTCGCTCTATTATTCTGTCCATTATTATGTTGAACAGCAGTGGACTGAGACTTTGCTCTATTTTTTCTGTTGTTGTTGATTTTGTTCGTATTATTGTGGTGTTGTTTGTGTTGAGCTTTCTAACCGTCTCTATGATGCTTAGAGGCACTCCCCTGCGGTCCAGCTCGTTCATTACGTCCTCCAGCCTTATTCTGTCGAACGCTTTCATCAGATCTATAAAGCACAGGTATGCTGGTTTGTTATACTCTATTGCTTTCTCTACAACCTGTCTGACGACGAACACTGCGTCAATCGTTGAACGGTTTTTCCGAAAGCCTTGTTGCTCCTCGCTGATTGTGGTGTAACTGAGAATACGCTGCTGTAGTATACGGGTGAACAGTTTCATGGTCGTGTCTAGGAGTGATATTCCTCGGTAGTTCGCCGGATCTGAGGTTGTCCCCTTTTTAAATATCGGGACTGTAATGCTGTGTCTCCATCTCGTTGGTGTGTTTTCGTCCTTCAATATTTTGTTGAATAGTTCGGCCAATTGTCCAGCCAGAGCCTCTCCTCCGCACTTCAGCAGTTCGTTTGGGACATTGTCCGGGCCTGGAGATTTACCGTTTTTCAGGTGCTTTAGTTCGGCTGTTACTTCCTCCACCGTGCACTGTTCTACCTCCTCGATGTCTATGGCTTCTCCTCGGTTCAGCCTCCCTCGCTCCCTGGGCCTTAGTTCTTCCTGTTTGTCCTGGTCTTTATACAGGCCCTGAAAGTAGGTGGTCCATTCGGCTGTCGAGATGTTGTTTAGTTGCACTGTCTCATTTATTTCCTTCCTTGTTGCTCTGAGCATTTTCCATATACGTTTTTGGGTTCCATAAAGGTCATTCTCCATTTCTCTACTAAAGTTTTCCCAATGCTCTCGCTTTATTTCCCTTATGCGGTTGTTTACTCTGTTCCTTGTTTCAGTGTATTTGATGTAGTTTATTGGGGTCTTGTTGGCTGTGTATGTTAGGTGGGCTTTTTTTTTCTCTTGAGCCAGTATCTTCACCTCTGGTTTGAACCATGGTTTTTTATTTCTGTTTGTTGTCGTTGTGTTGATTGTTCTTTTGCCTAATGCTTCCTCCGCTGCTTGGTTTATGTTGTTTAGTAGGGTGTCCCAAGCTTGGTTTACTGTGTGTTGTTGGAGAATGGGTTCCCTTTCAATTTTCTGGGATATGCGCCGTTTGTACAGATCTAGTGTGCTCTCTGTTTTTAATGACTCGATATTAAACTTTGTTGTTGGGTTGTGCGGTTTTTTCCTATTGGCTGGCGGTCTTGCCATGGTAATTATTCCCATTACTAAGTGATGATCCGATTCGATATTTGCCGATGTTAGTGATCTTACGTCCTGTATTTGTTCTGGTTTTATGGCTCTATTCGTTATTATATAATCTATTGTGGACGTGGCCCCTCTATTGCCCTGAAACGTGACTTTGTGTTGGGGTTTGTGTTCAAAGTATGTGTTGTTAATCCTTAGTTCCTGGTAGGCGCAAAATTCAACAAGTATCTCACCTCGCTCGTTCACTGTCTCCTCGTTAAATCCATTCTTGACTCCAGGTATCACCTCTCTCCCTACTCGTCCGTTCAGGTCGCCCATTATTATTATGCCCTCATGTTGTGGTATTGTTTCTATCATGAGTTGGAGTTGTTCGTAGAAGTCGATTGTCTCCTGGACCGGCTTTCCAGTGTCCGGTGCGTAGACGGACACTATATGAAGATTGTGTTTGTCTAATTTCAGGGTTGCCTTCATTATTCTGTCGTTTGTGTACTTAATATCGGTTATGCAGTCCCTGAATTTTTCGTTGATCAGCATTCCAACTCCCGACGTTGCTCTTGTGTTTTTTGGTTTGCCTGAATAGATTAGAAAGTAGTCTTCATATTGTTCTGTTCCTTTTCCTCTCTTTTTTGTTTCCGATATTGCACATATATCTATTTTATGGTGTTGCAATTCTAGAATGATTTCCTGGTCCTTTCCACTGAATGATCTTACGTGCCAGCATCCCAGCCTTATTTGCTTTTCGTGTTTTTTCCGTCTCATTTTCCTTGTTCTAGCCCGTGTCGTCAACATTAAATCCGTCCTGTTCCGAGGCAATGCTTGGGTTCTGTGAGCATGTCGGCTGTTTTATGGAGGGTAGGTTGCTAGCCTCGCCCTCCAACCCTCCTCCTTTATCCGGGCTTGGGACCGGCAGTTGCACCCTCTGAGTTACTCAATTCACCCAGAGAGGTACCCCAGGCGCCATATTGAATTTTTTTAAAATTATTTTAGATTCGTCATGTGCGACCCCGAAAACTCCTCCATACCAATTTTGGAGAAAATCGGACAAAATCGATTTTTTGTCCGCCATATTAGATCCGCCATATTGAATTTTTTTAAAATGTTTTGAATTCATTATCTGCAACTACGAAAACGCCCCCATACCAATTTTGGAGAAAATCGGACTTCACTTAAACTATGGAATTCACGGTTGGTTTGGTTCTCGATGCCGGATAATGCGACCACATTTCCTGTGTCGAGTTTTGATATATTCCTTTTTTAATTCACCGTCGCGCCACCCCATGGCTGTTTTATATAACATTGTTGGTTTGTGTTATTGACTGAGTCATCGATATGTCGCCACTGTGACTTATTTACTATTTCTCAACCACGAAATCTGTTTATAGGACATAGATGCGAGATGATCCGAATGCAATGGCCTGATGAGTCCCATACTAGAACGAAACAGCGCTGCTATTATTTTTCAGACCCGGACTTTTTCTATGATCTTGGAGTTCTCCGCACTTTTTAACACGAGAGTAATATTTATCAACGGTCTTTGTCTGCATAGCCGAGAATTTCTTATTATATTTAAAATTACACAGACGCTAACTTCTCTCTTTTATATATATATATATATATATATATATATATATATATATATATATATATATATATATATATATATATATATATATATTTCGGACCCGGAGCTTCTTCATTTTTTTGGAATCCTCCGCACTTTTTAACACAAGCTTATGACCGCACAGAATTTTTTTTATCTTATTTTAAAACTTCATGGACTTTTTTCTATATATATATATATATATATATATATATATATATATATATATATATATATACATATATATATATATATATATATATATATATATATATATATATATATATATATATATATATATGTTTATGCGGATTTCACGGATTCCTCCGTATGAGATGCAATAGCAGTGGATATATCCACATTATGCCGTTGTAGTGCTAAAATCACATTCAGCAAACGTACAACTATATGCAGCTCCGCGTATGAATGAAATAAAATGCGAACAGTAAATGCAAACTTCTCTCCATCATATCCTTTTTGTGTTAGAGGTTGCACAGTTAGAATAAATTGTTATAAAACGCAATTCATCCTATTCCACCACCATCGAGATGATGGCCTACCTGTACCACCATACCGAGAAGAAAGTCAAAACTTACCCTCCCCGCCACAGTGATACGGCAGAGATACATGTTTCGTCTCTACTAGACTCATCAGGGTACCGACATGCACCTGGCTGTGCAAAGGACAGATCGGAAGGAAGCATGCAAATACTGAACGCGGCTTCTCCGACCTCCCGCCGGATGGCGTATATATGTTTATGCGGATTTCACGGATTCCTCCGTATGAGATGCAATAGCAGTGGATATATCCACATTATGCCGTTGTAGGAGGAATCCGTGAAATCCGCATAAACATATATACGCCATCCGGCGGGAGGTCGGAGAAGCCGCGTTCAGTATTTGCATGCTTCCTTCCGATCTGTCCTTTGCACAGCCAGGTGCATGTTGGTACCCTGATGAGTCTAGTAGAGACGAAACATGTATCTCTGCAGTATCACTGTGGCGGGGAGGGTAAGTTTTGACTTTCTTCTCGGTATGGTGGTACAGGTCGGCCATCATCTCGATGGTGGTGGAATAGGATGAATTGCGTTTTATAACAATTTATTCTAACTGTGCAACCTCTAACACAAAAAGGATATGATGGAGAGAAGTTTGCATTTACTGTTCGCATTTTATTTCATTCATACGCGGAGCTGCATATAGTTGTACGTTTGCTGAATGTGATTTCAGCACTACAACGGCATAATGTGGATATATCCACTGCTATTGCATCTCATACGGAGGAATCCGTGAAATCCGCATAAACATATATACGCCATCCGGCGGGAGGTCGGAGAAGCCGCGTTCAGTATTTGCATGCTTCCTTCCGATCTGTCCTTTGCACAGCCAGGTGCATGTCGGTACCCTGATGAGTCTAGTAGAGACGAAACATGTATCTCTGCCGTATCACTGTGGCGGGGAGGGTAAGTTTTGACTTTCTTCTCGGTATAGTGGTACAGGTAGGCCATCATCTCGATGGTGGTGGAATAGGATGAATTGCGTTTTATAACAATTTATTCTAACTGTGCAACCTCTAACACAAAAAGGATATGATGGAGAGAAGTTTGCATTTACTGTTCGCATTTTATTTCATTCATACGCGGAGCTGCATATAGTTGTACGTTTGCTGAATGTGATTTCAGCACTACAACGGCATAATGTGGATATATCCACTGCTATTGCATCTCATACGGAGGAATCCGTGAAATCCGCATAAACATATATACGCCATCCGGCGGGAGGTCGGAGAAGCCGCGTTCAGTATTTGCATGCTTCCTTCCGATCTGTCCTTTGCACAGCCAGGTGCATGTCGGTACCCTGATGAGTCTAGTAGAGACGAAACATGTATCTCTGCCGTATCACTGTGGCGGGGAGGGTAAGTTTTGACTTTCTTCTCGGTATCGTGGTACAGGTAGGCCATCATCTCGATGGTGGTGGAATAGGATGAATTGCGTTTTATAACAATTTATTCTAACTGTGCAACCTCTAACACAAAAAGGATATGATGGAGAGAAATTTGCATTTACTGTTCGCATTTTATTTCATTCATACGCGGAGCTGCATATAGTTGTACGTTTGCTGAATGTGATTTCAGCACTACAACGGCATAATGTGGATATATCCACTGCTATTGCATCTCATACGGAGGAATCCGTGAAATCCGCATAAACATATATACGCCATCCGGCGGGAGGTCGGAGAAGCCGCGTTCAGTATTTGCATGCTTCCTTCCGATCTGTCCTTTGCACAGCCAGGTGCATGTCGGTACCCTGATGAGTCTAGTAGAGACGAAACATGTATCTCTGCCGTATCACTGTGGCGGGGAGGGTAAGTTTTGACTTTCTTCTCGGTATGGTGGTACAGGTAGGCCATCATCTCGATGGTGGTGGAATAGGATGAATTGCGTTTTATAACAATTTATTCTAACTGTGCAACCTCTAACACAAAAAGGATATGATGGAGAGAAGTTTGCATTTACTGTTCGCATTTTATTTCATATATATATATATATATATATATATATATATATATATATATATATATATATATATATAAAAATATATATATAGGCAGCATGATGGGTAGGAGTATGGTATGCTAATTCAGGTTAGTTCAGGTTTCCTTGATAGCTCGACTAATTCGGAATAATTCAGATAATGAAGATATATGGTCAGTATCCAGACGGCTCTGAATATATGGCAGAAGGTTTCGGCGGACCAGTTGAAGCTGTACTGCTTCCGAAGGTGGGTCGGGTAATTTACGGAACAAATTTTGCAGAGCAACCACAAAATTGAGGACACGTTCCTGAGATCCCTGAGTTCTTTTACGAATCTCATCCCAAAGACTAAACTTGTAATTATAAGGTTGAAGAGCTTCTCGTAATTGTGAGGTTAAATCATCCCAGTCATTAAATAAACGGGTTCGATACCACAATGGTGCATCACGGGTGAGTAATTCGGGTGCTGCACGGAGTAAATGATCTTTAGATACACTTCTTGATAATCTTAGCTCCTCAACTCTTTCAAGAAAATTAGTAACGCTAGACTGGCTATCATATATTAAGTTCCAATGACTGATATCGTAAAACTGAAGTGGGGTCGCACAAGTAGGCAAATCATTGCGGTTAGAATTACGGATGGGGGAAAACTCAAGATTATCCCTGGAGAAAAGTTTCTTCGCAACTTTTATTAAAAAAAAATTAAACAATAAAAAAACCTTAAACTATTTTTACGACTAACTTAAAAATATGGTATATAAGGTTGTTAATTATCATTATCAGGCGGGTGTGCTTTGAGGTCTTTAGCATGCCAAATGCCTAAATTTCTTCCTGACTCATTAGAAGTCTCGTAGAACCATGGTGATAAAATGTTAGTGATGGCAAAGAGTCCAGTAAGTTTAGGTGCAAGTTTAGCAGTAAACTGATTAGCCTGATTAAAGACTACGTAATTTCTCTTCCAAACTTTTTGGTTTAAACTAAAACGATCATCACGACGTCGAAGATTGTACCGAGGCTGAGCTTTCTCGTACGCCTTGCGTAGTCGCTTATGGACGTCGGAGAATACTTGTTCTAGAGCTTGTGAGTAGTGGATATATGAGAGAAGGAAAGAGGAGGAGGAGTAAGAGTAAATCATCAACACTTTTCATCCTCCTCCTCTTTTCTTCTCTCATTATACTTTTCAAATCTCTCATTATACTTATTAAAAAACCTCGTATCATCAACACTTTTCATCCTCCTCCTCTTTTGTTTTCTCATTCGAATTATCTCGTATACATTCGAGTTACTTCGTATACATTCGAGTTACTTCGTATACATGTTAACATGACCTTGTATCCCTTCTTTAAATTTTGATTATAAAAGCAACACTTTACCAGCTTAAAACATACTAAAATGAAATATGTCTACTGCTTCTAACGAAAGTGAATTAAATTTATTAATTCAAAAATTTTATAAAAAATGTAAAAGTTCTGCTTTTGAGTTCGAACATTATGCAGTTGATAGTGGTCCATCTTGGTTTCAATATTATTTGGATATATCCAAAAACCATACAGAGGCTGTGAAATTGTGCGAACGTTATTTTCAAAAGAAAGATATTGTACAGTTTATACGTGAATTAGTGAAGTTAAGTTGGTTTCATCATGAAGTTCGTCATTTAAATCAATATATTAGAGATCCTGTTGTATTACAAGAACTAATCAAATTGCGTGGTGAAGATGATGCCTAAAATTGAAAATTTTGTGAGGGACCTTTATGAAGGGTTCATTATGAACGAAGCATGTTCCAGATATTTATCTTGTTTAGTTGAAGAAGAAAGTGAGGGTCAAGATTTATTGTTATATATAAAATATGTTGATCATGCAAATTGTTGTAAAAAAGCAGCAGAATTGTGTAGTGAATTTTTGAAGACTAAAAATGTGTTAAAATTCTTTGATGAACTTAAAAAAATTGGACTCAATAAAGAAATAAATTTATGTATTGATTTATTGGTTAATTAAAGTTAGTGTGAAATAAAATATTTAAATTTTTATAGTTGTTTTATTATTGTGTAACGGCTGTTATGTTTAAATATTTGATTATGTAAAGATAGGAAAATATAATTTTCTGTTAGTAATGTGGGGATGTGGATAAATAAAAAAAATATTATAACATTCATTGTTAATTTATTCATTCATAAAAAAAATTTTATACATAAAGAATACATTAGAAAGGGCACACATTGAAGGTGATTGAGAATGATAAAAACATTTAGGAGATGATTTAATTAAAACAGGTTGTTCGTCCAATTCAATTATTGGCTTAGTACAATATTTTCTAATAAAATTAGCTTTCTCTTCTCCTTTAATATAAATGAATTCTCCTTTTTCTGTTAAGTTTTTTACTATAGATGAAAAATTATGAAGAGGAATATATCCTGTATTCCAATTGATGCAGTGATGAAATTTCATTAACCATTCTGCTTGCTTGTATGTTTCTGGTGGAAGCATTTGTAGTGGATACGGTGGTTTAAAAATATAATGACTCATTTTATGTCCATCAAACATTGCAAGTTCTTTAGGAATAAACTTGTTGTGTTCATCCTTAAATCCTTGAACATCCATAACTATTCTCATTTTTATTTAGCAAATTTTTAAAGTACTAAATTTTTTTATTACAAATTGTTTTTTCGAATAGTCTTCAATAAGATTTTTGAGATGTTTAATTTTTTTTAAAAATAGTTCTATTTTTTCTTTTTGTATTTTGTACATTCCATTTGATGTGCAACAAACTATGGTATAGAAACAACTGATCTTATTCGATATATTTTCATTTTAATAATGATATTTGATGTGGTGGGAGAAGTTAAAGTTGTTTAACAATTTTTGTTAATGGATTATAGCTAAATACTTTATCATGTATTATAACACAATACGCAGCTGTTTTTCCCGATATTTTTTCTTTTGTCTCAAATTCAATTCTCATGGTTACTGGGCCGGATTGTAATAAATCTCTCTGATGAGAGCAATTAATGTAAGCAATAGGTGCATTATCTTTAAATTCTTTGGGATTAAATATTGGTTCTATTGGAAAGTTATAATATACTTGACGAAATTCAGAAAACATTTCATACAGGGTAGCAAACTTATTATTTTTAAAATCAAGCTGAAGATCCTGGTAAGGATATCTTTCTGAATTTAAAAACACATTTATATTCCTTAGGTCACAATGATCAAATTTACTCATATCTGATTTTAAATTACCGCGTCTATCCTTTTGAAAAGCAATTAGTACATGTCTTGGTGTTTCAATTTTTGTGGAGGTTTTGACAGGCCAATTATGTCTTGTATTTTCTAATAACTCTGGATATTCAATTAATTCCCAACTTCGGAAAGTAAGAAGAATATCATTGTTTTTATCAATAATTTTCGTTAGTGCCAATTTTTGGGGAATGGCCACAGTAAGATGTGGAACTCGCCAACAAAGTTTGGTTATTTTAATTTTCGGTTTTTCATCATCACTTGTGGTTACTAAAGCATTAGTGTCATCATTGCTTCTTATTAGTATTAGTTCTTGTTGTGAATTTAAAATTATTTTGTTATAATCTTCAAAAAATCCCGAGTACATTTTTAATGGGACGCATAGGGAAACGTTTCCTTTTTCATCAGTCATAATTTTTTCTTTAGGTTTCGTTTTTGGATACCATCCAGCATTTTCCAATTTAGCACTTTCGTTTTGATTAAATGATATGTATCCTTTAAGAGTTGAAGTAATTCCTACATCTCGAACTGAATCAATTGTAACACCATTTAAAATATAACGTAATTCTTTAAACAAGAATGTTGGAGCATTGTTGATTAATACCGTATTAGCCAATGGAGTATCATCTTCTTTGGTAACTTGAAATTCTAAATATAATTCACTTTTGCAAGGTAAAGGATATTTTCCTGTTTGTTGTAGAGCAATTCTAATTTCATCATTTAATCCAAGTTTTGTAGGATTGAAAGGTTCAAATGATAGTATTTCCCAGCTTAATATTGATTCATCTACAAGAATATTTTCTTTTACATTTAAATATTCCATTTTATTTTAGTTTGAAACCTAAACTTATCAGAAATTTTTTATTAGAAGGTGTTAACCTTTGAGAGTTTAATTTATTACTAGTTAAATGTCGTTTAGTATCTTTCTTATTAATGTTTTTAGAGTAAAATTTTTTTGAAAAATTATAATTTGAGACTTTTTTATTATATAAAATAACCATTATTCATCTATTTTTTTAAGATGTAGTCTTACTGTTACCGTTTCTCCTCTGAAATTGATGAGATCACCATCTTGATCTACTATTTTAATGTTTATATTGTCTATTACCTTTACAGTAACAGGAAAGTAAAGGACATTTTGTGGTGATTCTATTATTTTAAAACCAGGAGCTACACTAGGAAAAAATTGATGTATTATATGAACAGGTTTTCCATTTAAATATGATCCTTCGGCAATATTACAATCGATGTTTATGGCGTTTACTTTAATAATTTCCGCTGGAAAATCTGAAATGTGCTCCTTAAGACCTTCTAATTCCTTATTTTTAAAACCTAATATTTTTCCTATAGTTCCATCACGAAACGAGATAGGAATATCTGTTTTAATATGTGTTCGTAAAGTATTATTATTGGCATAAATATGAAGAAAAGTACGATTGTCCAAAAATTTTTGAATAAAATTATTTACATCATCTATTTCATAACTACCTGGTGGTATTCTTATTTCTTTATTTGAGTCATAAATGAAAAGATTATTAGTCTCATCAATATTTGGAATAGCATTAAAAGTTTCAAAATTTACAAGTCCAATGGAATATTCAAAATTTTCATCTAAATATATTGGAGGATGAATATTAACAGAAAGCGTGGGGGAATTACCACTAATGACAAAACTGTACGACATATCTCTTTAAAAATTTTTAACAAAATGAATTAATATTGTTTTTCAACCATTATTATAAAGAAATTTAAGACAGAGTTCACCACAATTTGTTTTGTTAATTGATTGATAATGATCGTAGTTATATTTCACAATATTTTTCTTTTTATCGCTGAAAAAATATTTTGTTAATTCGGTAGATGGTCGCAAATTGCCATAACTATCAAAATATAAAATATTTTTCCCTTTTTTTATGTATGCAGTCCAATGAGTTCCATCACCACTATTCTTATCGAGATTAACAATACCACTTTCATTTTTATTAATTTTTTTTGGTAATTTATCTCTCATGAATATACCTCGAAAGTTGGGAATTTTAAGTAGATTAATATATTTACTTAAATCATAATTTGTAAGTGGTTTTCGAGGTATTTGTTTTAACAGTTTTTTGAATAAGGTTTCAGATATAATCCACATCCAGTTTTATATGGTTTTAAATAAAGACCACTTCCTTGTTTTCCTACTGCTATAGATTCCATCATTTTATTATGTCTTTTGGACTCTTCTAATTTTTCTTTAGCAGCTTTTGCATCGTTGACAGCTTTCGCAATACCTGCTGCTCCTCCAAGAGCACCTAAAGCGGACAAACCAGCAAATAAAGGAATAAGAGGTAGAAATCCACCAGTTTTTGGAATTGGTATGATTCTATTTTTTGGTGATAATATTCTACTATCTCCGATAGATCTAAGTGCGGTTTGAATAATATCAGTCAAACTTTTAAATTGTTTTCCGTTTAGTGCTTGTCTTGCTTTTGAAATAGCTTGAGATAAAGTTATTCCTCGTCCTAGACGAGTTTTTCGACTTCTGTTTTTCCTTCTTTTTTTTAATCCCATACCAAATTTTCTTTTAATTTTCATTGCACCTCTTATTCCAAGTGCAGCAGTTTTTTCTCCAAAAGTGGCGTCTTTTGCTCTGAACCTTTCGGCAGCTTTGTCACCTAATAATTTATCAGCAGCGTGTCGGCTTTTTATATCATTTGATTGTGCATAGGCAATATCATGCTCTTTACAAGCTTCATCCAATAAGTTTATGCCTTTATCGCCTCTAGCTAGTCTCTTTTCTAGTTTGGTTCCAGGTCCACAAAAATTATACCCAGGTAGATGTAATTCAAAAGGTAACTTATTTATTAGAGTATTAATTAAACCACTACCTCTTTTTCTGACTCTTCTTTTATAAATGGATTGTTGCTTATATGAGATTGGCATTATATAATTGAAATCTTGGAACAAACTGACTAGTTTTAAATTAGAACTTACCCTTTATACATCCTCTTATATATGAAAATTGTCAAACAACCTTATTCAATTATTATTAAAGACCATGAGACTTCAAGAAATAATTTTAGAAAACATGGAAAATTGTTTGAAGGCTCTAGTAAAAGGGGGTTAATTATTGGTCCATCAGGGTGTGGTAAAACTAATATCATTATAAGTTTAATTGAAGATCCCAATGGTTTACGGTTTGAAAATTTATATATTTATTCAAAGTCTCTATATCAACCAAAATATGAATATTTGAGATTACTTTTTAAACCATTGAGAGAAATTGGATATTATGAATCCGAAAATGAAGAAAATATTGTTTCTCCACAAGAAATAAAACCAAATTCCATAATTATATTTGATGATATAGTGTGTTGCAATCAGAATGTTGTAAAAGATTATTTTTGTTTCGGAAGACATAAAAATACTGATTGTTTTTATTTGTGTCAAACGTATTCTTCGATTCCAAAACAATTAATTCGAGACAATGCGAATTTGATTGTTATATTTCAACAAGACAAAACGAACTTAAAACATATTTATGATGATCATGTTAATGTTGATATGTCATTTAATCAATTTAATGAGTTATGTTTGATGTGTTGGAAAGATAAATTTGGATTTTTGGTAATAGACAAGGATTCGAATTTAAAATCCGGTCGATATCGAAAAGGATTTGATTCATATATTTTCTTATAAAAATAAAAGTTTTGTGAAAAATTTAACTAATCATGAATGAACGCTTAGCAAGAGAGCTTGTTAAGTCAAGGAAAGCTGTTAAACAAAAATATCAAAGTTTAAAAAATGCTGAATTTGAAGCACAATCCAAATTGGAGGAAACCTATAAACCAATAACTCAACCCCTACAACAATTAATTTCAACAATTGGTAAAATTGAATCGGCTGAGGTAAAGGAAGAGCTACAAACACCCATTAAAAAAAATTATGAAACACCAGAAAAAAGATTGTTTCCAACACTAACACCAAGAAAAAAACTACAGTATGGAACATCAACACCAGAAAAAAGAATGACAGGGAAAACTCCAATTCTTCCTACAGAAATACCAACAATTATTGATTGGGAAACCAGTATAGCTTCACATAGTCAGATGCCATCTTTACAACAAACAAGTGTCATAGCAGAAACCACCCCTTCTTCAATTTCACAATCTACGGTAGGAAATCTTTCGGATATATTAGAACAAACACGCCAAACAATTCAAACATTTGTCAGTACACCTTTATATCAAGAATATTTATCAGGATTTCATGAATTACCTCGTCAATATATTGACGGAGGGGTAAAAGATGTGGAACATAAGTTTGATCACCTCTATGGAATAGTACATGATTTTGAAACTGAGAAATTCTTTTTGGGTTTAACACAAAGACCTATAGAAATTATCGGTAAAAACATAAAAGTTGAAGGTATAACTTATACAGGTACACCAGGTTTATATGAATTATTATTTAAAAAGGAACCAGTAGGTTATAAAAAACAAGATTTGGAAAATTATATGGATATTTTAAAGAGAACCAATGCATACCGTAGAAATTATGATCCAAATGAGCAGGTACAGGGAAATGGATCACAAAAATATATTTCTATAATAGGGCCTTATTTACAAAATAAAGGAATTACAAAAACTAAAACCATAAATCCCGAAACGCATAATATAGTTCAAGGATTTTTTGACAGACGAAAAGCTCCATACAGGGAAACTCGAATATCTTCGAAAAGAACAGGATCCGGAATAACTTTAAAAGTTAATAAACCTTATACCGATTACGTATATTGGGATAACGTAAATGAACTTGTTGATAGACTTCGACTGTTGGTAGCATCTATGATGGCTGGGAATACAGGACATAACAACGAAATTATTTCTATTATTGAAGAATTGAAAGAAGCCAATATAATTGTATAAAAGAATGTAGTAAATATTGTTACATAACATTGTTAAAATGACCATTGATAAATTTGGACGTCATATTTCTAAAAAGTATACAGTAGATATACCTACAATAGAAAATAAAATACTAGCCAATGTTGAAAATGAAATATTAAAAAATTTTAAAAGTGATGATATTGTTCAAAGATTTGAACCTGTGTTAAAAAATGATATTGTAAATTTAAAAAAGAGAGTTAGTGAAAATGATGAAAATGTGGAATCTATTTCGAAAAAAATTAAGTTATTTGAAGAAAATGTTGTGTCAAACTATGATAACAGGATATTAAATATAAAAAATATTGTCAAAGACAATGATGAACTATTAAAAAGTTTTTCTCAAAAAACATCGAAGTGTGAAGATGATTTTAAAACAATAAAACAGAAATATGATGAAGTAAAGAATTTTGAAAATAACATAAAAAATGAAATAACATTGGTTAAATCAAAAATAAATGATACTTCTGCAATAGAAAATGTTAAACAAATTATTATAAAAGATATGGTATCAAAGTTCCAAGAATTTACGAACAAACTTAATAATAGGGTTTCTGAAGAAATAGGTAATTTTCAAAACATTCATGATGGTATGAATAAAAACACACAACAAATAGAGAGAGCTATGAATACACACTTTATAATCCATAAAAAAGATAGCGATAACATTAATGAAATAAATCAGAAAATTAATTCAATTGAAAATAATGCTGAAATAATTCTATTAAACTTGAAAAATTTGGAAAAGAAATTAAACACAGATTTACAAAATGTAGATGAAAAAATTGAAAATAAATTTAAAAATGAAATTTTAAAAAATAGTGAACAAATCATGGAGATAATCTCACAATTAAACAATCTAAAAACAGAATTAAAAACCACTGTTGATGATGAATATTTTCAAAAGATGTTGAATAAAAGATTAGAAAAAGAATTAGAATCTTTAGCAGAACTAATACAAGCTATGATTAACACCTCTATCCATGATTTAAAAAAAGGACTTGCACAACACAGTTCAAAAATTGAAGAAATTTCAACAAAGTTAAATGATTATGAAAAATCTTTGAACGATGTAAGAATTGAAATTGAAAAAGCGATTTTAGATATAAAGAAAATAGAAAAAAAATTGGTAGAAATAAAATTAAATTTAACAAATGTAGAATTTCAATTAGGAAAAGATATAAAAAATCTAGAAAATAAATTGGTAAAAGAAATAAAATCACTAAACGAATTAGTTCAAAGAGCAGCCGAAGTTTCTAGAAAAGAGTTTAATGACACAATGGCATATGCTAGAGAAGAATTAAACGCAACAGTAAGAGAAATGAGAAACGAAAGTATAAAATCACTTGTTGTTTTTGAAACTAAAATTAATGTAAGAATTACCAACATTGAAGATGAAATCAAAAAAGTCAAAGATTCGAATAATGCATCTTTTAAAAATTTGGAATATAAAATCGAAGATGAAATCAAAAAAGTCAAAGATTCGAATAATGCATCTTTTAAAACTTTGGAATATAAAATCGAAGATTTGCTAAAAAAAGATAACAAACAAATAAAATAAGTTATTTAAAGAAGGTATTAAGAAATTTTATTCTAGTACTATGAGTAAAAATATTAAAGAAACAGTTGTAGATGAATTACATAAACCGGCAAGAAGAAGATATAGAAGAAGACGAACTATTGTTAAAAGCCTAAATGACTTATGGCAAGCTGATTTGGTAGAGATGCAACCCTATTCCAAATTTAATAAAGGTTATAGATATATTTTGGTGGTGATAAATGCATTCTCAAAGTATGTTTGGACTCAACCACTTAAAAGTAAAAAAGGAAAAGATGTAACTGAAGCTATGAAAAAAATTTTAGAAAAAACAAGTAAACCGCAAAATTTGCAGACAGATTTGGGAAAAGAATTTTTCAATAAAGATTTTAAAGATCTTATGAATTATTACAAAATTAATCATTATAATACTTACTCTAATCTCAAAGCGAGTATTGTAGAACGCGTAAATCGAACTTTAAAAAATATAATGTGGAAATATTTTAGTAGTAGAGGGAATTACCAATGGTACTCTATTTTACCCACTATTATTGAAAAATATAATAATAGTATTCATAGAACTACCGGATATAGACCTGTTGAGGTTAATAAAAAAAATGAGAAAACTATACTGCAAAATTCTTTTACTTTTAAAAAAACATTTGATTTAAAGCGCACTACATTTAAAGAAAATGATTTTGTTAGAATTTCCAAACAAAGAGAAGCTTTTGAAAAAGGATATACTCCAAATTGGTCAACTGAAATTTTTCAAATTAGAAAGGTTCAGTTAACAAATCTACCCACCTATTTATTAAAAGATAGTAAAAATGAATATATTGAAGGAGGTTTCTACCAAGAAGAGTTACAAAAAGTTAAACATCCAGATGTGTTTTTGGTTGAAAAAATTTTAAGGAAGAAGGGGAACCAAGTTTTTGTTAAATGGTTAGGATTCGATAAATCACATAATTCATGGATTCTTAAAAAAGATGTATTGTAATTAATTTTAAGTAATATTGTATATCAAATTTTTAAATAAAAGACCTATTTATATAACATATTTTTTATTTACGATAATCCTTTTTACAACAAATACTAACAATATAATTTTTAAGATGTTTACAACTGAGATTAACAATATAAATTTATATTTTTACATTAAATATTTCAATATATATTTTTTTTCTATGATCTACATCAAAAATACTTTTAAGAATACTTTCACATTGTTCAACTCGTTTTTCAAATCTTAGTCTGTCAAGATAAAATTTCTGATATTCACTTTTTCGAGCTTGTCTAAATGCAAAGTCCCATGTCACTAATATATAAACTTTATTATTGTTCTCACTGATTGTCACTGATTTCTTCATATTTCTATTGTAATGCACCGGATTTTCTTAACTTGTTTTCTAATTCCTGTTTATGTAGAGATAACATTTCTAAAACAGTTCCGACATTTTCACTGTTTAAATTCTGACATGGATCCAAAACACTATAAATATGAGACAACACATCTCCTGACTGATAATTATAGTGATGAAACAAATTAAAATATTTGGAAAATTCTTGCTTTTTAATTATATGAATTCTGTAGTCAACAAGTTCATCGATTTCAACTAATTTATCTATTGATTCTTTTCCCAGAATCACATAATGTTCATCCTTTTGAATTCTGATAACAGGAGAATGATTTATTTTTTCAAAAAACACTGTGATTTTTTCAATTTTTAGTGGGTATGCATATGCTTGAGCAGAATAAAAATAATTCACCAACACTCCTTGATTTTTTTGAAGTTCTTTCCATTCTTCTTCATTCAAGTAAATGTGAAATCCATTTCGACCTCCAATTAGAACTTTTGGTGTAAAATCATTTATACCAATTCCAACACAAACAAATTTTGATAAGGAATTGTTAAGATAGTAGATTTTTGAATTTAATAATTTTTCGTTACACTGACTAATTTTATCATTGGTTTCACTAGAACTGGATTTATATCCATTAAAATTGCTACTATTAAACATGATGTCTTGATGCTAACTGAAAACTAAAATACTGAGTCTGAATGTATCTTATCCACCCCACTCCTCTATAAATTTCAAGGTCAAGCAAGTTTATTAAATTTTTATGACCTATCTTGATAAAACAAAATTGTCAAGAACGACAAAAGTGAAAAACTACCTATTGATAAAATTATATTGAAGATAAATAGAATTAAACAGTTTTTACCTTCCTCATCATTTTTAATATGAGCACAGCTAGAAATCGTAAATGGTTTTTTATTTTTTTCAATCCAGTTAGTGTCAAAAATTGTATTATTTGGATAATGAAAGTAAATTTTGAAAAAATTACTATTAGATTGACTATTATTCATATTATATGCGAAAGCAGTTGAATAATTATTAATATTCATAGCTTTCATATAATTACATATTTCAGGTTTAATAGTAGAGGTTTCGTTTTCAAAACACACCATTCCATGTAAAACCCTTGGAGGATAAAGTACATATAAAGTATTATTTAAAATTGAATGTAAAACAATGTAGTTGATAAGGGATGCCATTAAAACACTTTTCAATTTTAAATGTCTATTAACAAAACAATAAGAGATTGAAATAAGACTGAACAGTTTTAATTAATTTTCTACAATATATAGACATTTTTTTTTCAAAATATTAAATAATTTGTTTACAAATTAGAGATACAAACATGGTTATTAAAACTATTAAAAAATGAAAGATGTTGACATATTTTCTTTCATTTTAAGGACATTAAATAATTTGTTTACAAATTAGAGATACAAACATAGTTATTAAGACTAATAAAAAAATGAAAGATGTTGATATATTTTCTTTCACTTTAAGGATAACAGGTTCACATTTTTTATTTTTTTCACCTAACCACAAACACTCGATTAAGTCACAGTTCTTCCAGTGACGATAATGTTCCTCAATTGGACAATCATCAATTTTCCAGGCAAATATTTCTGCACCACAGTAAAAACATTTACAAACATCATGAATAGCTAAATAATAAAACCCTGATTGGGCTAACACTTTAGGATTTAATTTTCCATTCCAGAATTTAAATGAGGAAAGTCTTTTTTCATATGTTCTATATAATTTGTTATCAATTTCTTTTTCAAAAGATTCTAAACACATATTTATTCTAGACGGTGGTATATTTTATACTGATATAATTTTAAAATTTACCATGTTCTTAAATACTTCAAATTTAGCCTTGAAGAGTAAAACTTTTAATCTTAAAAGAATTTTTTATAATTCATTTTCATGGTCTATTAACCACTGAAAAAATGGAATATCTTGGTGACCCCATGCTAATGTATCATAACTATTGGGAATTTTAAATCTTTTATCATCATTAGAAGTGAGAGCTAATTTGTTAACTAATTCTGTATAAATATTGTGAAGTCGAGATCTAAACAAATACATTGTACAGAAAGCTTTTGAATTTTGTTCTACAACATCTTTATAATGTGTTAATTCTAATTGTTTTTTAATGCTACTTTTCTTTATCCCCTTGGCTTTTTTAAGCAACCCATTTTCTGACTTAACACAATAAGCTTTGGCCCCTGTGCCATAAAAGCTTTCTATTGGTTCACCAGCATATTCATCCTTAAACTTTCCAACAACAGATTTAGTTATTGGTATTTCATGAATATTATTAACATCATAATTTGAAGTATCGAATTTATCAATATTAACCCTAATGTCTTCATAAACATTACTTGTCTCAATTTCCAAAATAAAGGAATCTGTATCTGTGTACAGAAGTTTAATATTATTCTTATATAAAGGTTTTAAAAACCCATAAAAAAAGTCATACATCACCGTTTTTGATATATCTAAAATACTAAAGCCTACATAGACAGGTTTATCATATTGCACTAACACTTTACGCATTTGCACAGCTACTAAATTCTCTGAAAATATTGTTACATCTTTAAAGGATGGTTTAGCAATTAAATTTTCTGCCCCATCTTTTCTATGATTTTTTGCCCATTGTGTAACCAATCGTATATCTGTCCTTTTATCCACATTTTCCATTGTTTTACCGTAGATGCTATTATTTGCCAATTTATAAGAATTTTTCTGAAATTGATTTTTAGATTGATTTCTTAAATTTGTATTTAGATCAATAAATTTTTTTAACCATTGAGATTGTGTAAACTCTACAACCCTATGAATTTTAGTTAGTTTAATTCCATATTGAATACATTGTTTTAATAAAGTATAGTGAATTACATATTTTTCTTTATTTTTTAAGTTTGGAATTAATTTAAAAGTTTTAGAATTTTGGGGCTTATAATTTTCTGGACAGAATGGAAATTCATTATGTAAATTGTGTAAATTTTCAGGATATTCTAAATCAACCTCTAGCACATAACCCTTGTCATTAGTCTCAGATATATTCATTATATCTAAATTTTGAATTTGTTGATTTGATAACCAAACAAAATCTTTTTCGGGCAGATACTGAGACATCGCATATCCGTAAAGATTAGTTGCATCAAAATACATAATATATTTAGATGGTTGTAATGGATCATAATTTGAAAGAAATAAATTGTTTGCTATAGATTTCCTACATACACAGGTACTGATTCCTCCTCTTACACTACCTTTAAAAAAATGTAACATATCTGGGTCTGTTATTAACTCCAATTCGACTCCAGTATATCTTAAACAAGCGTCAAAACTTAAACCTGGAAAAGTATAATAATGTGCAGGATCAAGTTTGTAAGTTTCCATACACGTTTTTCTAAAATTTTGAAAAACATCTGCCAAAAGTAATACATCAGATTTAAGATATAAATCGAAATATTCACCGATTGTTTTACATTCAAATAAATTCCAAACATTTTTAGCCCTCTCATATTCTTCATCAGTAATGTGTTCATCCGTGAGGTCATTATAAAATTTTTTTTTATCTGGTAACTCCGTTTCATTTAATTTGGCGATATTATCAATATATTTATAAGGGAAAACGCCTTTTTGACGGATATACTTAAATTTTTCTTTTTCATTAAAATATTTGAACACTTCTTTGCATTGTTCATCATTAAGAATGGAAGCTAAATTTGACAAAGAATATGGTAGGAACTGAAATGAATCAATAAATTTAAGATATAGAAATTTTGACTTGGTGAAACCAGTTTTTTTATCTAAATATTGATCTACTTCAATAGATTTTTGAAATGAAATGTATTTCTCTTTATTCTGGGCTATGACAAATAATTGTTCATGATTTGGACATAAATTTGTTATAAACAGATGAGAATCATAATTACGCAAATTGTGTAAAACTACTGGAATGGAATTAGATAATTTATAATTTAAGTTGCATATAGAGTGTGACGGACCTCTATAGGAACCTGTTAAATGACAATGATCAGCAACCTTATCCGAAATTATAGGTTTATCACATATATGACAATCATTCGTATATTCAAAATGTAATTGTTCCAACACATTTAATTTTTTCATTGGTATTAACTTTTTCATATATTTATTGTAAATATTAAGAACGTCTCTTTCTAAGTAAGTTATAAAAATTTGTGCACAATTGGGGCCCATATAATTTTGAAATTTGGAAATTGAATCATCAAATGAACACTTTATATAATAAGCAAACGAATATGGAATATGTTGACATTTTTTTTCAGTATATGGAGAACTTGGATCTACATCATTAATTTCATTATTTAAAGGCTTAAGAATGCATTCAAAATCTGCATATATAACAAATGGAACTTCAATTTGTTTTTGTATATTCTGAAATTTTAAAATATTTTCGGGAATAATATTTCCAAATCTATCTATTTTGGTTTCAGTTGAAGGTAGATTTATTCTTACAAAATCGCAATCATATGTGTTATGCCTGACTAATAATTCTTCAGTAGTAAAATATTGTAAACAACCGTCGCATAAAAATTTTTTCCCATGATGTTTAGATAATTGTTTAGAAATTAATCTAGATAAATCCGAAATATAACAGTAATGGAAATTTCCATTATCATCTTCAATTAATAATAAATTAAGGTGACGTTCTCGCTTATTTTTTGTATAATGTAAAGGTCCTATAATTTCGAATTGAGTTTTAAAATTATTCTTGATTTTTTCTAATCCATAAACATTAACCGAAATATTGTTTAAATTTTCAAATTTACTTATGTCTTTTAAAGTTAAAGGAAAATTGATACCTTTAAAGTTTAAAATAGTGGTGAAATGTGGATACGACTCCACCTTTTCAATTGGTCCGTTAGGTGAATGAAAAGCTGCAACCACAGACCAGGCGAAACAACATTCATCATTGTTTTGAACGTTGACTACAGCATTTTTCAACTTGATCTCTGACGGTAGCGGTATATATGAAGAAGCTTTTAAGGGGTTGTACTTGTTGATGTTAAGCTCAACGTGTAAAATTTTTATTAAAATCCATCCTGAAATTAAAGAAGAATAATTAACAACAAATTTATTTTTGGTTTAAGTTTAGTTACTAAATATTTAATAAAAAATAATTTACCCGAATCTTTTTCTGCCAGTTCATCAGCTTTCCTGTCAATAATTTTAATAATATCTTCTAGTTCTTGCGTTAATTCTGAACTATTACATAAAATCCGAAATGGGGTATTGAAAGACTTAACTTCATGACTTTCATTGGAAGGATTTAAGTAAAGACCAAATAACTCCATGTTGAGTTTGATGCAGGTGTGTCTTTGGATTTCATAACTGATTACCTCAATTATTTTTTGTTGTATTTCGGAGAAAAAATCATAAATGTTGATTTGGTATTGAGTCGATGATATTTTATATGAAATGATTCTTTCCTTAAATGCCGATTTTATTACAGACACATTTTCATCCCTAACCACTATTGAATTGGTTTTGTGTTTATTTGTTCTCAAATGACAGAACCATAATGACTTTTTTATAAATATTTTGCAGAATTGACAATATCTTCTTTCACCTAAAATTTAATAACTTCTTTATTAAATTTGCCTCTAATTCATCAAATTAATAACTAATTATTAAATTGAAACAAAATTTCTATTTAAAATTAAACTTACAGCTTTTCTTCTTCTGTTCTAACTGGGGGCCATTGTTAGAGTGAATTATCTTCTTGTGGCGATTCAAATTGTCTTTTCGAGTAAAAATTTTGAAGCACTCTTCACATTTAAAATCCATTTTTCTAAAACGAATCTCTTATTGTGAAGCCCAAGTCGATTTTAACACACTGAAGGTAACACGGTCAGGTATGAATTTAAATGGTGGAAAAGAAGTAGGAGGGGAGTTAAGGAATGGGATGGAAAAAGCTAAGAGTAGCTTTATAAAGTTCTATCGCCCTTTCCCACATCTTCCTTTTCTCCTCAGCTGTTTTATTAGGATCGCAATTTAAAATAGAATCCAAAACAAATCCTAATGATCTTTGATAAGACAAATGTTTATTTTTAATTTTGAAATTTGATTTTGAATGAAAGCTTAGTTTCGGATAATCGTTTTCGAAGGGGATTGACACTTCCGTTTGTGTTAAAACAGAATTTTGAACTGTCTCTGTTTGTGTAGAAATAGAATTTAAAATTTCATCGAAATCTGGTGGCGAGTTTTCAAAAATTATTGGAGAATTTGGAAAATTTAATTCACAGTAGGTATTTTGGCCGCACGGAATTGAATTTTGACTAAAATTTTCATTTTTTTCAGATGGTTCACTTATTATTGGAAGAATTTCTTGGGAACCACCACCACTAGTAAACGATGCTCCCAAATCTTCACTACAATCTGAAATTTTGTAACTATCACGTGAACCATCCTCCTCCCCCAAAACATCAACCCCCATATTTCCACTACTAGTCGATTCCGAAATTTTTTTTTTTTTTTGATTAGTTGAAATTTTGAACAGAGATAGAGGAGAAAATGAAGAATTACCCGGTATTCCTCCAGAATTGTTTTCACTTTCAAAATTTCTAGTTTTCAACATTCCAAAAAAATTTTGTGATTTATTTGAACTCGAATCATTGTCACTGTCACTGTCACTTTTACTCTGATAATTTGTTAAATTTTTATTAATTTTGGGAATCCCCATTAGCTTTTTAAAATTGTCGATATTATCTAAATCTTGAGTTAATATGTCGGGAGTATTTGTAATGGGAGTGTCCGTTGTTACATCTAAATCTTGAGTTAACAAATTTGGGGTTTCCGGCGTTAAAATATTATTAAAATCTAAATTTTGTGATAAAATTGAATTTTGAAAGTCAAAATCTGTCTCCGAAATATTCTCTAGTTCAGGCAAATATTCCAAATTTTCTAAAAATTTTATGTTCGTTTCTGAACAACTTTGGAGTAATTTGTTTTCTAAATTTTTTTCTTGCATCGTATTAATCATCGCGTTAAAATTTTGGGTTCTCTGACTTAAATTTTGGTTGCCACTTTCATTTTCATTTTTCAAAAAAGCAGGCTGAATTATTATATTTGAAATTATATTAATTTTGTTCACCACTCCTGACTGTTCAGTGGAAGTTGAGGCAAAAGGAAAAGACATACCTTTAAAATTTGAGTACACTTGACAGCAACAAACTAAAACACACTAAAACAAACTAAAACAAACTAAAATTGGAGACTTTAAATTTAAAGCGTGGTAAACTCGACTTAAGCTTGCTATAAACTGATCCTCGACCGTTTTATATGAAAGCAGACCACGGTTTGTCCTCGTACGTATAGTGACCTCAATAAAGGTCAATGACCTCAATTCTACGCGTCACACCCCGCGGAGCCCCCCTTCCCCCTCCTTCTCCCCCGCAAAATTTTTTCCCCGCCCCCTTCCCCCGCAAAGCCTCCTTCCCCTTTTCTCCCTTCCCCCCGCTGAGCCTCCCAGCTGAGTCCCTCTGCTGAGCTGCTTAGGGAGCTACGTCCCCTATAAGTCTCAGTGAGACGCCCTAAAATGTGCTGTAATTATAAAAACTCGAGAGGTTTGCGGGCGTATAAAACACAAAATTCTCTTCGGAGCATCTTACCTTAGGGTCCCCTATAACTCTCAGTGAGACGTCCTAAAATGTGCTGTAACTATAAAAACTCGAGAGGTTTGCGGGCATCTCGACTGGGGAGGGGTCCAGGGGGCGGGGCGGGGGGACCTGCCAGGGGGCGGGAGGCCGAAGGCCCCCGTCCCCTGGGAGGCAGCGCGGGCGGCCGAAGGCCGCCCTACCCCGCCGCCCCCGCCCCCGCCCCTCCCCCTTCGGGGGGCGGGGCGGGGGCGGGGGGGTATAGGAGGAGTATAGGGGCGGTATAAGGGGCCCTCTCCGCGATTTAAAAATCGAAATTTTACCTTGACCTACTTTCATAAAATGACTGTTTTGCGAGGTGACTTTTTCATTTTTGGTTCATCACCAGTGCTGTCTTCCTAAATTTTAATTTTTATTATTTAATTTTTTATCAATATGTTCAGGAACAGAAATTTTGAAATTCAGGTTATGGATGGTAATAGACTTGTAATAATAAGAAGAGTCAACGTTCCTCCTCCGGTACAAGTACCATCCATAACCTCCTCGACAAATCCAGAGGAAAATGAGGATCCTCAAATGGAACATCAGATAAATCCGGAGGAACCAGTCCAGTGTGACGAAGTCGATTCCACTACAAAGTAAGTAGCTTATATTAAGCTTATATTAAATTTATTATTAGTCTTCCTAATATCAAAATACTAATTGATTTTTTTTTTCAGTTGACAGATACAAACAATAGACCAAGTTTAGGGACAGTGTTAAGTGAAACTATTTTTAGGTTAAGTTAAAGTGTTTAAGTGATAGTGAATAGTAACGGAGACGATTTAAGGTAATGTAAATTTTATTTAATTGATCTAATTATAAAGGAGTATGAAGATAACTGTACCTAAATTTCCTATAATATTTTTTCTTTCATATTTATAAACTTATTAATTTTAGATTTAAAACTCTCTAAAATAAGAAAGGATTAAGAATTTTGAACAGGGTGGTTAATTTAAAATATTTTTTCAATCTATTATGAATAATCAAAACTCTTGTATTTAGTTGTTATGTTTGTTCGTTATTCTTATAAATAAAACATTTTTTTTTCGAAATTGTTCAATTCTTTATTCCAATAAGATAAGAATAAATGGATAAATTAAATACAAACAATAATAATTTTAAAATAATAAAAATTAAATAATAATACATTTTAAAATAAATATTCTTGGATTATAATTTCTTCATTTTCACATTTATGAAGTGGTTTGCAATACATAAATATTAAATAATACATTCTAATCTAAATATTCTAGGACTACAGTTTCTTGATTTTCACATTTAATTACACATAGTTCATTGCGACAGATTGGACATGTTTTATTAATTAACATCCACATTCCTAAACAAGGGATGCAAAATCTGTGATTACAAGGTTCTGGTGACATCATTTTATTAGATAATATATCTTCAAGACATATAGGACATTCTTCGGTTTTATTTTCAATTATTTCATTAACAACTTTTTTTTTTACCCTTCGCGACTTCCTACCGTTTTTATATATTGATTTTTTACCAGGCATTATATTGGCACTACTGGAACATTTGCGTCCCAATCTAAATCAATTTTTTTAACACTACTATTGCAAATTAAACAAACTTTGGGGGTAATAATTTGATACAACTGTCTTGAACACATATCGCAATGTAAATCATTGCTTAAGCGTTTTAATTTTCTCTTATTATGAGTATTTACATGTCTATGAGCCCCTGCCCTTTGATAAAATTGTATAATTTGATAGCATGCGTGACAAAGAGTTTTTTCTTGATTTTCCGTCACTACAAACACTACGATATAACTCTGAGTAATACAGAACACAACTTCTTTAGGATCAGTGTACTTATGTTTCACTAAACAAAATTTAGCACTAGCACTGTCTTCTTCATTATCTTCTTCAATATCGGAGTCACCAGAGTCAGCTTCAATTTGTTCGAAATTATTTATATCGTAGTTTAAACAATTTCTGAAGTTCTCCTGAAATTTTTTTTCGTTAAGATGTGTATTGTAATCCAATACTCCAATTAATTCATCTAGATCTGGATCTTCTTCTTCAATATTATTATCCATAAATTTTTGAATGAATTTTTTAATATTTACTTTGTAATATTTACTATTAAATATAAAATTATTTACTTATTATTTACTTATTATTTGTTGGTATTTAATTTATCATCTTTTGTTGCTCCACGTATCTATTTTATAAATTTACTGAAGTGAAAATTCATTGGTGGTAGGACTTTATATCGACTTCATGGTCAAATAAGGTTATCCACCTCAAGGTCAAACATAAGGTTAGATCTCCTACTATAATCGGATTCGATGAAAGGTTAGCCATGTTGTTAACTTTAAGATTAAACTCAAGGTGATGTATACGAGGCTTTTTGAAAAGTATAATGAGAGAACAAAAGAGGAGGAGGATGAAAAGTGTTGATGATACGAGGTTTTTTAATAAGTATAATGAGAGATTTGAAAAGTATAATGAGAGAAGAAAAGAGGAAGAGGAGGATGAAAAGTGTTGATGATTTACTCTTCTTACTCCTCCTCCTCCTCTTTCCTTCTCTCATATATCCACTACTCTTGTGATCTATTGTGAAGATCACAGCCAGTAGCACCGTCACCTGTTGGTAAGGAAGCACCCGAAGAAAACTGAATTTCTCTTCCAAAGACTACAAAATTGAGAGTCAGATCGGTGACCTCATGTTTAGCAGATCTAAGGGCACAGGCTGCCTTAGGAAGAATCTTATCCCAATTCCGGTGATCTTCATTCACGTAACTCGATTAGATAGTTTTAGGAATACGATGGAATCGTTCAACGGGATTGGCCTGAGGGTGATATTTGGCCGTATATTGAATTTTGATGCAACATCGTCCCATAGTGTCTTGGAAATTTTTACTTCGGAATTGCACTCAGTTATCAGCGATATTTTATAATTTTATCAAGTCTACCATAAATCAGAATGACGTGATCTTCCAGCCACCGAAGCATATTAAGTGAATTAGGGGCACGTAATGGGAAAAGAGGATGTATTTACTGAAAACGTCCAGAACCGAGAATATGTAGGAATAGTGAAAGGGATCCAACTATGTTGATATTAATGATTTACCATGGTCGAGTAGCGGTAGGTTGTACACTGAACATGTGTCCTGCGGAAGCCTGTTAGATAGGTTTAGCTTGAAGACATGTATAGCAGCGACGAATATATTTTGCCACATCAGCTCTCATACTCGGCCAGTAATATCTCTAATCACTAATCCTAGAGAATCTTTTAAAAACACCAAGATGATCACATGTAGGTGGATCATGATGGGCCTTGATGATGGCTGAACGCTGCTCACGAGGAACGAAATTAGCCATGTATCTTCAAAATCGGCTAGTGAAGGATAAGGAAGTTTAGCTCGTTTATACAATGTGCCGTTTTCAAACCACCACAAAGGATACTGAGAAGGATGTTCTTCAACTTTTTTGATCATTTCCTAGTACCATCGGTCAGAGGATGAAGAGGACCGATCTATTGGCACAGGACTGACAGGTTGGTCTACCGTTGCATCAATAATTAATACTGAGCGAGAAGGAGCATCTGGGATGACGTTCTCTTTATCTTTTCGATGGACGATATCAAAATGGTACTGTGGCAACCTTACGGCCCATCGCGCTATTCGACCGACAGGATTCTTTATCGAATTCGACCATTTTAAAATGTAGTGGTCCGTAATGACCGTAAAATGGGTACCCCCAATATATGGGCCGAGCTTGTCGATTGCATATAGTACAGCTAAACACTCTTTCTCAGTGGTACTAAACTTTCGTTCGTTTTTAGTGAGTGATCGGCTTATATAGCAAATAACCCTTTCTTGATCATCAATGACCTGGGAAAGAATAGCTCCTAAACCAAAATCTGAGGCATCGCATTGAATAGTGAAGGGCTTTTCAAAATCAGGACAAGAGAGTACCGGAGTCCTAATAAGATGTTCTTTTACTGACTTAAAAGCGTCCCAAATAAATTTAACGTTTTTCCTGGTCAGGGCAGTAAGTGGCGATACAACAGATGAAAAATTAGGTACGAATCTTCGGTACCACGATGCAAGTCCGATGACTCTTCGCACCTCAGAAACATTCTTAGGGGATGGGATTCGTAAAACAGCATCTATTTTTCTATGTCAGCTGAAAGTCCAGATGAATTAAGAACATAACCTAGATATTTCAGCTCGGATTTGCAGAAATTACATTTTTCGCGATTAAGTGTTAGACCAGCACGTAGTATACGCGTAATGATTTCACGTTATACTCTAATATGTTCGTCAAACGTTGGCGTGCATATAACAACGTCATCTAAATAGACAAAAACATTGCTCTAGATTGACACCAACTACGCAATCAATAAGTCTTTGCCACACCGCAGGGGCATTGGTAAGTCCGAAAGGCATACGCTTAAATTGAAAAAGACCTCGTGATGGTAAAGTAAAGGTAGTTAGTGATCTAGACTCTTTGGAGATGGGAATCTGCCCATAAGCTGATTTAATATCTAGCGTTGTAAGAAATCGGGCGTCTCGGAGTTTATCTAGTGTGGCAGATACGTAGGGAATAGGATAGGTGGCTGAAGCGGTTACTTTATTAAGCACACGATAATCTACACAAAAGCGCCAGCCATTCTTTTTGATCATCACTATGGGAGATGACCATGGAGAGTCAGATGATTCAATAATATCGTCGGTTAACATCTGCGCTAACTCTTTGTTTACTTCATCTTAAAATGCTCGTAATAGCGTTGTTTTAAAGGCCATGAGTTCGTCTTGATAACTAGTTCCACTAGATTCGTGCAACCAAGACCATTGCTCATAGTGGAAAATGTTTCGTCTATCAGTGCATCTAGTATCTGCTTTTGTTCGGGTGAAAGCATTCCTACCGAATGTATTGCAGAAAGCTGTGGCGTTTGAGTTTCTTCAAATCTAAAGAACCATTCGCCTGCATAAAGATCAGGTACAATTTCCATCCGTGTCCAAAAATCAGTTCCCAATATAAGCGTGTGAAGTAACGCGGGGATCACTAAAGTTTCTAGCAAAATAACACGGTTACGCAACTGGATAGGTAGCTGTACTACACCTAAAATTGGATAGGACTGACCATTAACCACAATACACTCGGAAGTTGGCGACGGATTAAGTTTGCTTAATGGCTGCAATAAGTTCCATCCGATAGAGCCGAGGATAGTTCGAGAAGCTCCACTATCAAGAAGACCTAGTAATGACTTAGAATAAATTTACACGTTCAAAAAGGGACGCTGATCACCCTTAGCATATGCTAATACATAATTTAATACAGCATTTCGAGATACATTGGCCGTAGAATTCTGGTAAGGAGTACGGCCTATGACCTAATTCTTCTTATTAGTTTCCAATCACAGGGGAAAAAGAAAAGTATACTTTACAACCAGTAATATCACTGTTTATTACGAAGTTCTAATACCTGAAAGGCAGTTTTGTCAGTAAATCTAAACACTTTCGGTAAGCTGGATAGACGATGGCCTCTATGGAGCAGTGATGTGTTATTATGCCGGCTTTGGCATGCAAATCTAATTTTAGACAGGAAGGCAACGTCCCAGTATATTAAAAACTGTTTGTGGTATATACCTGATTTTCTTCAAAGGTGCATCATGTATTAAAAGTCACAAAGATGGTGTTTTGACTCCTTAAGTGAGATAACTTTCACTACGGTGTACTTAGCGAAAACGAATACAATAATAACTTTATTTATCCTCAGTATCTCGCAAATGATGCCTTAACATACTAAACTATGGTCTTAGCTGAAAACAGGAATAAAATTAGTATTGTATTCTTCGGAAATCAGCAAAAAAACTGCTTTTTGGGTTTCTGCCAGGTTTCACGACCAAGGCTTAGCCCAGACTCTCTCTACTGATGCTTTTAGAAATCTCAAAAGCGCCAAAAGCAAAAAAAAAAAAAAAAGATTAACTATACCTTTGATGAAAGTGGCATAAATGGAGTGTTTGATTCATTTCTAGACACACTTGATTTTTTACAAAACCGGTTTTTGATATGACAGTGACAAAAACTTTTAGCTTTTATTTTATATGTATTATAGAAACTACTTGATGAAAATAAGATTTTAATTTATGGTTAGTATTAGCTTTATTGTAGGTATTATTAATATAAATATTTATAGTTTTTATTGTAACTATATATATATATATATATATATATATATATATATATATATATATATATATATATATATATATATATATTCTGGAAGCGCTTGCTGTGCGCGCCTCCTGCCAAAAGTTGATAATTGGGACGAAATTTACGACCGCATTGTTTAAATAAGTATAGGGGAGTGTTTTCCAGTTGTACCTAACCTCCAAACGCTAAAAATCATGATTTCATGGCATGAAATAATGGCAAGGGTTCTGTATATCCTACTAAGAGGTTTTTGGGGTCGCTGAATTCAAATCTGATGTCTCTTTTCAGAAATTCAAGATGATGGATCGGAAATTGTGGTTATTTTCGTAAAAACTCTTAAATATTATTCACAAAGAGATATTAAAATGTCAATAAAAATCAATTTGTCTCGATATAGGAGTTTGGTGATGTAATCTAGAAAATAATTGTTAGAACCTAACCTAAAAAAACAAAAATCATTCTCACACAGGCATAAAGTCAATGACATTATATACTGTACAAAATAGTTTTTGCGGTAGCTGAATTCAAATATGACGTTTGTTTTCAAAAATTCAGAAACTCCATATAGCAGCTCCAAAATGACGGATAGGCAGGGAAAAATTGTCATATAACATCAAGGCCTATTTTTGTAGGACAAGGCTCTACCCGTTCTAAGGCCTACTAGCACAGGATTTAAAAACCTAGAGTGGAAAGGCCCACGAATTTGATCCTAGGGCTTACGAGATCAAGATAATTGGGTCTATAAATGAAAAATCCATAAATCTAGGGTCTATGTGTTTAAAGTATATAGGACGAAGGTCTATAGATGTGGGTTCTATAAGTTCAAGGTCGATGTGCTTAACGCCTATATTTTGCCCTCTCAACAATAATAAATAATCTATAGACATAAATTTGGTGGGTCCAACATAAGTATTACAGTGTAACTTTTGGACCTAACCCATTAAACTTAAACGTTCTAATATTAAGCGCTTAAATCAGAAACTCATAACCCTTAAACCTTAACTCATTAATCCTTACCCTTAAGTCTTTGAATCTCACTTCAACTCTTTAACCTTAATACAGGATCTTTGAAGCCTTGAACTCTAAATTTTTAAATCCTTAGCTATTAAACTCTAAATAACTGAGCTCTTGAACCTTAAACCCCTTCTAGTTGCCATGAAAAATAATCTTTTAGAAGGCCAGTTTTGTTTGGTTTATGATATTGCCATAATTTATATTACATATGCCAACAAACGCTTACATAAAGATATTAGGGATAAGAACCAAGCGATAAAAACTTGAAATATGTAAGAGAAATAGTTATATCCCGAAAATAAATAAAATTCTCCATTTTTGCCGGTATTGTAATAAAAAAAAATATTTTTTTATACTTGTATTTTACGGTTTACGGTTCAATATTTAAGTGTTTAAGATTTGACTATAGAGTTAAACCAATTTTGGGTTCAAATATTTAGGGTTAAAGGTCTTAGGATTTTATGGTTTAAAAGCTTGGGGTTATACGTTTCAGGATTATTGAATTCAGTTTCAAAGGTTCAGTGCTCAAGGATCTCGGGGCCAAGAGTTCAGGATCAATGGCTTAGGGGTTAAAGACTTTGGTGTTTAAAAGCTTATGTACTCTTTGTGTTTATTATTTGATAATTTTCACCTACATATCCCCCATTTTGAAGCTGCGATTTAGAATTTCTGAAAACACCGAATTTTAATTCAACAACCCCACAAACTCTTTTGTAGAGTATACAATGCCGCTGACTTTATTTTATGCCTATGGGAGAACAATTTTTGTTAATTTAGGTTAGGTTCTAGCCGTTATTTTCTAAATTAAATCACAAAAACCCCTAGGTCTATTTTAATATATCTTTGTGACTAACATTTAAGAGTTTTTACGTAAATAGCCTCAGTTTGGGATCCGCCAGCTCGAATTTCTGAAAATGGACATCGACTTTGAATTGTGTGATCCCAAAAACCTCTTGGTGGGGTGTATAGAATCCTTGCCTTTTTTGTATCACTAAAATGAAGATTTTTAATCTTTTGAGGTTAAGTACGACCAGAAAACATTCCTCTATACTTATACAAACAATGCAGTAGTAAGTTTAGTGCCAATAACCAACTTTTGGCAGGAGGCGCGCGCATCAAGCGCCTCCTGGAAATTTATATATATATATATATATATATATATATATATATATATATATATATATATATACATGTTTACCGTAGCTTATCGCGACATTTTCCAATATCTTTAGTACTTTACCGCAACATCACGGTGTTCAGCGCGACGTCGCTCTAAAATTTCGACATCTACCGTATTTTAGCGCACCATTGCGATGTTGCGAAATAAAATGGTATTGGGGAAATTAGAAATTTAGTGCGATTTCCTAAGTTGTGCTAAAAAACGGCAGATGTCGAAATTTATATATAATTTAGAGTGAAGTAAATTAACTCTAATAATGCTAATATAATTCGGTTTTAGATACAATATTTCAAGGGAAAAAGTTGTTTTATCTCATTGGGTTCTGTGAAAGAAAGAAATTAATTCAAAGTGTATTTTCTCTCTTTCTATTATATAATAAATATGTTGCAAATATGGTAACTGCAGTATAACAATGCTTGAAAGAATAACTCCTAATATGCATAGACCACGATAATATCTATTAATGTATCGAGTTCTATGCAAAATTGCATAGAATTTTAAATATACATCAGAAAGTAAAATATGCAGGCTATGTCATTTTGAAAACATGCAGTAGCCGTTTTTCTTGAAAATGAATACTGTGGTGAGAATATCTCGTTGAAAATGAATATAATCAAGATATTTCGTCATTTGTTCAGTCAAATAATTAAAAAAATTAATTTTACAAATAACGTATTTGGGTTTGGTTCCTTATCTCGGTTTATAGATATTCATCTGCTACCCTTAACACATGACATTATATTATTAAATTATCATTTTTATTATATATTAATTTATAATATATACAAAGGCAGTTTTTCTATATAAATTTAACATAGTTCTAATTTATGTGAGGTGGGTGTAAATGATGTTAAGTGGGATAAAGAAGGCATGATAATTGCTGCGGTCAGATTGCGAGGGGGATCACTAGTGAAAAAATGTATGGGTAAGAAGATGGCTTCGGAAAAACAAGTGCAGAAATTAGATATTCCCTTAGAACAAGTTAATTGAATGCTCAAGTAAAATTGAAGAATTTTATCGAGCGTAATGTCTCTGGGGGGTTAAAGTTTTAATTATTAAAATGACTTGTTTTTTGGATTTGAAAAAAATTTGTTTACAAAAAATGTATGGGTAATTCAAACTTTGACACAAATTGTGTGCAAAAAAAATGTATGGGTAACTGTACACAAGTTGGAAAAAAGTATGGGTAATAGATCGCTTTCCGTAGAAGCAAGTTCAAAAATTAAATAATCCCGAAAAACAGTTAAGTGGAATGCCGCAAGTAAAATTGATGAATTTTAACGAGCGTAATGTCTCTGGAGGAATGAAGTTTTTCTATCTAATTTCTTGATTTTGACGAAAATTAAGAATATAAGGAATACCTGCTTACGGACTCCTAGGTAAGTTTCCTGAAGGAGATTGCGGTGGAACGGGATCTGGCAACTAAAGATATCCTTATATCATAACTTGAGATTTCCCATACTCAACCAAACAAATAACTTTTCAAAAAAACAAGTCATTTTTTTCGCGAAAAATAAACGACCAAAAGCATTCTTATTTTTCGTCAAAATAACAAAAATTGGATAAAAAAACTTTAACCCTCCAGAAACATTGCGCTCGACAAAATTCTACAATTTTACTTGCGGCAACCACTTAACTTGTTTTCGGGAATATCTAATTTTTGTACTTGTTTTACCGAAGCGATCTTCTTACCCATATATTTTTTGCGATCGAATTACCCATACATTTTTCACGAAAATTTGAGACTTTTCACGGATTTTTGCGAACAGAAACAAAATACGTCTAAAGAGATGAAAACTGCAATTAAAGGGGTTACATTTTATTATGAGAAGCAGATTCCAACCATCGACAAAATTCTAACTAAAACAAATGAAGATCGCGATTTACCTGAAATTAAAATAACTGAATTCTGGAAATTGCTCAGAGAACTTAATTTTTGCTGGGAAAAACCAGATAGAAAATCTGTTCCTATAGATCATCCGGGAACTGTCCGTTTTAGAAGTAAATATCTCTCTCAAGTAAAAGGTGGAGTTGTTGGAAATAACACAGCCTACCAAATTAATAATTTAACTAAACTTTTGATAATTTTTTTTGAATAAAGTAACTGCGGAAAATTGGGAAAAATCCATATAATAAAAAAATAAAACAAAATGTGAAAACATGATCGGTAAGATAGAGAAACCAATTATAATTAATTTGAGCGAACTGACTTTTATTAGGAATTAGATATGTTTACCAGCGTAACCACAATTTATTATTTAAATTTTAGTTTTTGTTGTATTTTATTGTTTAATGTTGTTTATATATTTTTTTTATTTTTTTATATATTTTTATTTCAGGGTGTCCCACCCTTTAATTTTATATGTATTTAATTCCAATTAGCCGTATTTTTTTTTTATTATTTTATTATTGTGTTTTTCTTAAGCGTGTAGAATTAACATGTTTATCTTATTTTTTTGGGGCTATCGGATTTCCATATAATAAAGTAAATTAAATTAGGATATAAGTACAATAGAAATAAAAATAAGTAGTTCTAATTTTAACTGTAACATATAAAAACTAATTACATTTGAATCCCTTTTTAGTGTTTAATTGTAATTCTGCAGATGGTTTAAGATATAAATAAACTGAATCGTCAAATGTCCTAAAAATGTTTTTAATTAATAATAAAATGACCGATAGCCCCAAAAATATTTTAATAACATATTGACGAATTTATTTTTTTATGTTTCCCTTTTTGCATTTTTGACAAAGGGTATTTTGTAACTATTTAAATTATAACTTAGAATTTTTTGAGAGAATAAGGCTACGTTTTAGTCTGAATGTGCCTAAAACAGTTTCTATGACAAAATTAAAAATAATAGAAATACAGTTGTGATTTGTGTTAAATCTGTCAAAATTATTTACATTTTTTAATGTATGTGAATTATTAAAAAATCATAAGAAATAAAATAATAATATAAAAACTTGTTATTATAAGTTTATTACTGAAATAACATTTTATGTCATTAATACTTAGTGATAAAATACGCCAACGCCTATGAAAAGGATTAAAATCCTTTTTAATATTTCACACTTCCAAATATCTATTGTTATCCAACCCAAATAGTCCATTATTTTAGACCGGTATTTTTGATTATAAAATTTCTAACTCATTCTTATGAAAAACATATGTATCTAACAGATTTTGCCAAAGACACCGGACTAAAGAACACACGTAGTTTCCGAAGAGAAAAAGGGTAAAAAATAATTTTTTACTCCATCTAGTTCTTGAATAAACTATAGTATAAGAGAAAAAAGCGGGTCTATTTTCCTAAACCCAAAGCTCTTGGGGGGGGGGATTGCCCCCACCACCCCCTGGATCCGCGCCTGTATATATATATATATATATATATATATATATATATATATATATATATATATATATATATATATATATGTCAGTTCGCTCGTGGACGCCATACGGTGAGCTTTGAAAATGGTGAATGAGATTTCACCGAAACGTCAGCTCCTTTACAGTCCTGAGAGGGACTCAGCATATACACGGGATGCCCGAAAACCTTCGATTACACATCACACCCGACAGAATATCCGACATAACATATATATATATATATATATATATATATATATATATATATATATATATATATATATATATATATATATATGGTGATCCATTTTAAAAGACCAGCGCAAATAACTGTAATGGGAAAGCCTATATCAAAAAAGTGCAGGGTCAAAGTTTTCCTATTTTTGAAGAAGAAATCAAATAATGACCCTCAATTTGAGTTTAGGCTTGATCTTTAAGCTCATTTCAAGGTCAAGTTGATTTTTTAAATGAAATTTTTAATTTTTCACTGCAGAAATGGAAAGTGGAAAAAATTTCCTAGCTAATGGTCCAAATAACATAGGGGGTCAAATTACATACAGAGGTCATTTTAAAAGACGCGCGCAAATAACTATTATAGGAAGCCTTAAATCAAAAAAAGTGTAGGGACAAAAGTTTTTAATTTTCAAAAGGAAAATCAAACAATAACTTTCAATTTGATTGGGTTTCATTGGGAAGTCATTTAAAGGTTAAAAATGCATGTGATTTGACTCATATGTTATTTATATGATTATACAGGAAATTTTTTCCACCTTCCATTTCTGCTATGTAAAACGAAGAATCCCATTTGAAAAAATCAACTTGATCTTGAAATTACCTTGAAGATCAAGCTCAAAGGCAAATTAAAGGTCACTGTTTGATTTTTCGTTTAAAAGTAAAAAACTTTTGTTCTAACACTTTTTTTGATTTTGGGCCTTTTCATTAGTTATTTGCGTGCGTCTTCTATAATGGGTGATCTTCAAATGACTTCTGTATGTAATTTGCCCCTCTATATTATTTACACGTTTGGATAGGAAATTTGCTCCACATTCCATTTCTGCAATTAAAGATGGGGTATCTCGTTTGAAACAACCACCTTGACCTTCACATGACCTTGAAAGTCAAACTAATGGACAAACTGAAGATCATTATTTTATTTCTCCTTCCAAAATAAAAAAAACTCTTGTTCCAACACTTTTTTTGATTTAGGCCTTCCTCTTAGAGTTATATCGTGGACAAGGTGTAAAGTTTTATCAAACACATAATGTGTATTATAAACAAGACAGCTCACTCAACTGTAAGTTTTATAATTTTAAGGTAGGTAATACTCGTAGTAGATTACTTGATTAAGTAGTGCAGGTCGAGTGCACGCATTTATACCTTCGTTGGAATGCAATGTGTTCGATCTCACGCTATATTGGGTTTCTATAGACTCAACTTGTCTATTCCCACGCTACATCAGATTTCCATTGAAAAAATTGCTTTGTCTGTGCTTCCAGACTTGTTTATGAAATTTGAGAAAAGTGTCGTTGTAATTTGAATAAAATCAGCATTTTTACTAAACACCTGGATTCGTTAGGATAAATAAATATTTTATGTTCTAAAAATCATTTACTGTACCTGTGCAACGTCAGCATTTTATAGATATACAGCTTGGGGTAATTTACAATACGGGTTATATTTTTGCTACTCCAAGTAATCTCAAGAACTACTAAGTCGATTTTAAAAATTCATTAACTGTGGGAAATATTACATTCTCCATATGAACATAAGCTTCATTTTATCTGGTTTTCCAATAAATCAGCTGCACAAAAACACCGAAAATGAAGAAAATTGGAAAAAACTTCTGTACTTCTAAACTTCCATCGATGCTCATCAGCGTAACTAGATGAAATTTGACATAGTTAAAATTTCACCTAGACAGGGAATTAAAATACTGAAGTCTTCAAGAGCAATTTTATGAGGATTTTGGATTAAATTAATCATATTTTTTCTATTCGTGTGCAGTATTAAATCAATAAATAAGTTCAGCCGGATATTTTGTCAATCGCAAAATAAATATTTATGCGCAGTATTATGCGACGTGCCGTCAACGAAGGCGATATATAAAGACACGCAGCGAGTGAAAGAAACATATGGAGAAAGTCTTCCAGTACTAATATATTATTGCTTTGTTAATATAAAACTTGCTTACATCTTAAACAATTTTTGGTTTATATAGAATTGCTAAATGTCTTAATTTGCTGCTAATGCTCTCTGTAGGTTTAATAAGTATAGGAAGTTCCTGAAATGAAATGATATGATATATCTCACAAAACATATATTCAGTCTACTGCATTGGAGTAAGGAGTTTTTAATATAACTTTCCTATCTTGAGAATTGCTAAAATTTAAACTGAACCACATCTAAGAAAGGGCTAAAATGCCAAAAAACATTGCCGCCTTAGCACATCCGCTATTTTTAATATTATGAAATTAATTTAAGGTTTGTAACTTGCGCCCGTTAGTTAAAATAATTAGGAAAATTTCTTAGTTGGTCATATTTTATCCAAAACATCGAATTTTTGTATTTTATTTTATATCCATAATAAACAAATTTTGGATCAAACTGATAAAATAAAACATTTATTTTCTATTTTATTGAGAAGGTATTATCAACTTTTAATTAAATACAATATATATTTCTAGATCTAGAAAAAACTTTGTAGTTTTTATTTTAGGTTTTTGCTAACATTAATGGCAATAATTAAAAAGGGAAATTCTTAGAGAATTTAGGTCTAGAATGTCTTATCGAAATCCAATGGTAAAAGTCTTTGTTTTCGATACATTTAGAAGATATTAAGACGATCGATTTTGTTTTTCATTAATAAATAATACGTCAATTGTTTGTTTGACTACCGTCGAACTATTACATTATTAAAACTCTCTATTATAGAAAGTATTTTCGCCATGACAATAATTGTTAATGAATTTTTGCTTCTGTGATAGTAGCCCTAAGTTTTGTTTTTTATGGTATCAATTTTAAAAATTTAAATTTTTTCGGGATCTTATATATTTCCTGATCTATAAAAGATTTCTAATTTGACAATATGGTAATGAAACTCTGCTTTTGCACTCTACACTAAATTTTTAAAATAAAATATGAACTATATAATAAATAATTTAATCATTTAAACCTAATAAGTTTTAAAAACAAACTAGTTCTAATTATTTTTAATTTTTATTCCAGTTTTTTTTTACTAATTTAGCGACGATAAATTTCTAATTATGGATATACGAATATAAGGACGATAATCGAGTTTATTCGTAACGGTTTCAAAAATAATGTTTCGCTGTTCCTCATTAATAGTCTAATATATATCTTTTTTTGTCAAAACTACTATACTTTTTAAATTGCTAAGAATATTTTTAACTATGGCTTTAGATGCAGTCTATTTGAGCAAAACGTAAAATATGTCACTAGTATCTTGTGTATTTCCATTGAAATCGACCATATCTAGTCTTTCTGAAGTTGTAAATGTACGCACTAAGATTATAAACGTTCTGAGTAAATCGAAATGCATTCCGACAAGTTTGTAATGTTGTTAAGAAAACAATTTCTAAAATAAAGTCCGTTAGATCAGAAGTTTAGATCAGAAATAATTGGTTTGTTTTCTAATTTATTAGTTAGAAATAATAAAATCTCGGGATGTAGACTTTTCGGTGAGATCTAGTATCTAACTAATAAAATTTTATTATGGCGTTCGAAGTATCGAAAAATGATTTCTCACTGAGTAGTGAACATTGGCTTGTACTTAAAGTTATAATTTGGTATCATCTTTTAACAGAAAGTTTTTAATTTAAAGGGATGTTACTATTTTCAATGAATGATCTTTTGACGGGCCCCTCGTTAGTTGTGATGTAAGTCAATTTGGTGTTCAGAGAGTTTTTGGATGTTGTTGTGTAAGACTTAATTATTTCAAACAATTTTCTATAGCAGTATATAGTCCTCCCACTGGTAACTCTATTTCCTTATTGGAATTGTGGAATAGTGTTGTATCATACTTGGGGAAACATAACTACGATTTCATAATCGGAGGAGATTTCAATGTTAATTTTTTGAACCCTAGTTTTAATTTGTTTCTCTACTTAACTTTATGATATTTATACTTTAAACCTTCATATTAGACAACAGACTAGAGTAAGTATAATGTCAGCCATCTGTATAGATAATTTTTTTGCAAATAATATAGTTATGTCTTACAGCAGGATTGTAGACCTGATCATATCTAATTATTATACTCAATTTCTTTGCCCTGAAATAGATTATTGCAATGCTGATAATGGAAAGTAGAGCTTTTATCGTCAAAATTTTATGATGAAATTATGGTTACTTTTTTGAACTTTTTAAGACATGAAGATTTCAAGTTTTAACTGTGATACCTCCAAATGAAGGTTTTTGTGTTTTTGTAAGAACTGTGTATTTATTATTTCGCATTATCCTTTCCGCTTAAATACTATTATTGCTCAAAGCATAAAATAACCAAACTTTATTTTAATCCTGAGCTTATGAGATTAAACGAAAGAATAACTATGCTCACAGAGGTAGCTACATTTCATAGAAAGCATCCCAGAATTAGTAAACAACTTAATGTTGCATATAGAGAAAAACTAAAACTGTGCGTGAAAGAATGATAATAGAATTTTAGGTGCTAACAATAAGTCTAGAGCAATGTGGAAATTTATCTATAAAAAGTATTCAAAAAACTTATGTGGGTGATAATATTAAAATTTTTGTTGAAGGTAATGCATTATCTAATGATGAATTAGCCACTAAATTTAATAATCAATTTTTATTAACGAATAACAGTGTGCCTTTGGATTTTGGTTTTCTTGAGAACAAGATACCCTTTTTAATAAATACTTTTCCTTGTATCGTATTGTTAGAATCGATGTTTTGAGTTTTATAGAAAAACTTAAGAATTCTAACTCTTGTAGTCACTATAGTATATCTAACAATATTTTAAGAAATATATATTTTATATAGTGGATATATTGGTCAATATAATAAATTTTTCAATAGAAATTAATCTTTTCCTGACTATCTGAAAATGGAACGGGGTATTCCTATACATTTAAAGGGCGATATAAATAATCTTGATAACTATCTTGGAATAAGTCTCCTGATCAGCATTTCTAAAATATTAATAACACTACTACTACTACTCCATGGCTTACAACCCTGGGTGGGTCTTTGCCAACTTCACAATACTCCTCCATTGCTACTTGTCTGCTATGGCATCTAGCGGATTATCAATATTTATTGCCTTTAGATCTTTGTCTTTCCATCGGAGGCGAGGGCGTCCCAGTGGTCGTTTCCCTACCGGTGCTTCCTCCCACGCGAGTTTGACTGTGCGACTATCTGGTAGTCTTCTTGCGGGTCCCACCCAACAGTGGATGCAACAACAGGACGATACAGAATTCGTACCAAAAAAGAACTGGAGGATCTATATGGAGACACTAATATTAATAACACAGGTTTACAAAAAAAAGTGGATGCCTATTTTACTGAACCATTATATTCTTATGCAATTAGACGCCCTGAATCCAAATCTGAGGTCCGCTAACCTCTACCATGTCAAGTTTAAGGTCATTTCAAGGTCAAATGAAGTAAAATTCACTAGATAAATCTGAAGAAGTAGAGATGTACATTTCTGAGGTCGCTGAATCCGAATTCGTGGTTTGTTTAATTCCCCAAAGTCGACTTGAAGTGATTTTAGGGTCATTACAAGGTCAAATCGAAAAAATTCACTAAAAAAAATGTAAAAAAAAGTGTAGTCTTTTGGGGGCGCTAAATTCGATTTCGTGGTTTGTTTAATCCCCCTAAGGTCAACCAGAGGTCATTTCAGAGTAATTTCAAGGTAAAATTGAGAAAAATCCACTAAATAAATCTGAATAAGGGATTATATAGGTTTTTGGAGCGCTGAATCCAAATTCGTGGTTTGTTTAATCCTCCCAGGTCAGCCAAGTCATTTCAGCATTGTTTCAAGGTCAAATTGAGGAAAGTCTACTAAATAGATCTGTAAAAAAAAAGATAGGGCGCTGAGTCTAAATTCGTGGCTTGTTTAATATCTGAATGTTAACCAGAGGTCATTTCAAGGCAATTTCAAGATCAAATTTAAAAAATTCACTAAACAAATCTACAAAAGAAGAGAACCCACGCACAGCTAGATCAATATTCGTTACAAAGCGGACAGGACAGCGGATCAAATTTTTGAACGGAAACTCAAGCTTCCAAAACCTCGTATCCAACACACAAGTAGATTGATGCCCGTTATACAACACATATGCAAGCGGAGTTAGTTATTATAAAATATCAATCCAAAACCGAAGCTCTTAAACTCCCGAGTTTTTAAGGCGAAACCCAAGCTGCCAAAACCACACACTCTACCTACAGCTAGATTGATTGCCACTAGATAGCAGACAGGCGACCAGACAAAGTTTTTATAAATTTGTGAAAACGTAAGCTCCTATAACCACTTATCCCATACGCTACGAGATCAATCCCCGTTACTCAGTAGACAGAGGCGAAAAGGATTTATGAGTATATGAAACAAAGCCCAAGCTCTCCGAAAACAATATACCCCAGGCACAGCGTGTATGAGAGTTTGAGGTTTGTGTTATACACTTACAAAAACTCGTTTCGCTAACCTAGCTGAACTTAGGGCATTAAACAAAACCACGAATTCGAATTCAGTGACCTCAAAAACGTACAGTAGTGAACATAACCCGATTCTCTCAATCCCCCCACTCCTCGACCTTGACCTTGACCTTGCGCCACCCCTCTTTGGCCCCGCCCACATGTCCTTGTCATTGACCTTGAAAGTGCACGTGTGCTTTGGCCTTGTGTTCAAGGGTGTGTGTGTGACCTTGACCTTGACCTTGGTCGAGACGACCTTGACTTTGTTGAAGGTTATCTTGGGTGTGTGACCTTGAAGTAGTTATTTGTGCATTGTAATAGTGTGGGATGATCTTGAAATGATTTTGACCTTGCAAATTGTTCTATAAATTGTGTGAGTCTATTTGCATTCATTCAGTGTGAAATGTCAGATACGGAACTATCTAAAGAAAAAATTATAGAGCAAGTCGGCAGAGTAATTTGTTTATATCAGAGTAATTTAAAAAGTTTGTGTGATTTTGAAGAGAAGGATCTAGCATTTTTTCCTCTCGAATATTTAAAAACTTGCGTTGATACGCTGAGTTTACGGCAAATTTGGGATAAGCCGCCAGCATCATATCGGTGTAACAAGGAACTACAGTTAAGCTTACCCTGTTACATTCACTATGAACAAATATATCGTCATTATATAGATGGGCCACCACCAGCAATAAAAAAGTGTCGTGAATGTAAAAATGAGTGAATAATATGAATAGTGCTTTGCAAGAGACAGTAAAAAAATTGGGCGATGAGTTCACTGAAACGGCTAATAATTATTTCAATGATGCAATGAAAAGTCGAGCAGAATGGGCGTCGCGCTATTGTGATTTGGCTTATGAATATAAAAAGGCTGCGAGTGCATGTCGTAAATATTGCAGCAAAACAATAAATTTACAAGACTTTGTTCGTGAGATAAAAAAGTTGGGGTTTAGTGACTGTTTGGAAAAACTGATTAGGTTCATTGCAGATCCGGTTGTGTTAGATGAAATTAGAGTGTAGGACTTAAGTTTAACGTAGTAGTAGTTAATATGGAAAGTTTAGTGCGAGAAATGTACGAGGAATTTCTAATTTATGCAGCCTGTTCGGAATTTTACGCATATGAAATGCAAGATTCGGAGGCTCAGGACTTTAGTGTATTTTTTAAGTATATGGACCATGCCGAAGTGTGTCTTTTAGCTAGTATAGTTTGTAAGAATTTTCTAAGAAATAAAAACAAACAATTATTATTGAACAAATTAAGGAAATTAGGTTTAGGTGATAATGTTACACGCATAGAAGAATGGCAGAAAAAAATCAATGAATAAAGTACATAAAATGTAGTTATTTGTTTCATTATATTTTGTCCTTGAAGTTATCCTTATACCAATTTAAATGTGTGACGTCATTTGACCTTGAATACTCCTCCCACTATTTCTATCGTTAAGCTACCCCCACCATTGTTACAATTCGACCTTGAAACCCCGCTATAAAGGTTCGTGGGAAAAGAAGTGACTTCAAACAGTCGCAGATATCAGTGGCATAAACATCAAATATTGTGTTCGTGTAGTGTTCTGAAAGTGCTTTTATATTCACGGTAATTTTTGGATTTATATACCATTTTTTCAATAATGAGTATTGCAAAATAAACTCTAGATGAAATTAATGAAATGTTTAGCAAAGATTTCGAGGTTTTAGAGAGAAAAAAGGTTACCGAAATGATTGTAGGCAAAGTGTATAAAATTGTAAAGATGGTTTCAATGACTACACGATTTGGTAAAACTCTTTTAGTGGCTTTACACGATGACGGTGATAATAGCACATTTGAGACTTTTTTACCAAAACGTGTGGCCGAAACACTATCTGACGATATTGTAGATATTATGAGTAAAACTAAAGATAAATACACTCTAACTTATTTGGGGCAGGGCACTAGAGTTTTTGGAAACAATACTCGAACATTATTACGTTTTGGCTCATTGGAGTAAATTGTATGTAAATTGTTTAAAAAAAAGGATGTAATTAAATTTAAAATATAGTTGCACATGTCAGAATACTTACGCGTGTTCGTTATTTCTGTTAAAGATGTCTGCTGATGCGACGACGACGACGACGACCGCCAACGAATGTGTAGATAGATACATATTTTGGTTGGGGAGAGAATTAAGAAATAGGGCTCACGATATGTTAGATAGCGTAAATGATTGGTCGCATATTGATGTAACCAAAGATCAATATAAGAACGAGATCAGGGATACAATCAATTTTATGGCTGGGGCACATTTGTGCGACAAATTTTTATATGGTTCCATAGACATGGATACATTTTGTGCTGAAATGGTTGAAGAAGAATTAAAAGAATACCTCGTCAATATTCCACATTTACCAGGTGAGCTTGCTGCAAAATATGAATTGGTTTCTGCAACAGCAACAGCCCAAGAAGTTGACGATCGAAATAGTGTCGGATGGGATAGAATTTTGAGCAACGAAAACGAAGACATGGAAAATTAATTTTTTATAATTTTTGTATTTGTGCAATTAAATAACTATAAATAAATATCTGTTACAATCACAGTTTTATTTTATTTCTTTTATAAACATACCAACCCAGTAGATCATAGTCAGTGTTTCTTTTTCTCAGCTGAAATATTTAATATAAGTAGGGCAAATAAAAATAAAATAGTTTAGTAAAGATTGAAAATGAGTCGAGGAAACAACACAATTGATAAATTTGGTCGTCAGAAATATAATGAAAAATATCATATATTATCTGGGCCACAAGGGACTGGTTTTAAACTTACAGCGGATGGGCAGTATGATATGGGTGGAAAAATCATAACCAACTTAGGCGAACCTAAAGATGATGACGATGCTGTGACAAAACACTTTGTTAATAGAAAGTTTTACAATTTTGCAGTTGTAATATGTGACATATTTAACAAGGATGTCCTCCCCATGATATACAAAAATAATAGTGAGCTTAAAACAAAAATTGAAGTTATGCAGAAAATACTCTATCATCAGCCTTTAAATGACTAATTAAGCGCACTGTCGTACGACTCGACTTCAAAAAAAATCTAAAAAAAAAAGGGAAAGCAGGTTAAAGAATAGGAGAACGCACTCCGAGTGGCATAGCCTTGAAGATAACGTCGTAGTCGTCGGTGAATTGGACCTTCCCTCCAAGAATATTGAAATGTTATTTATGTGTATGATGTTTTATTGTCATTGTTTTTAATGATGAAGATTGAAATAAAAAACTTTATTTTACAATATATTGTTTATTTATTTTACATTTTAAATAAAAAATATAGTCATACAATACGTTATTTAAACAATATTAGCTTTATCTATCCAAGAGTTGAAGTGGTTGGGAAATCCTAGCCATTGGACAAATAATTGTTCGATGTGATTTTTCTTGCGTTGTCTAAGGACCTTTTCTACTAGATAAACGTCAGGACTGCTTGTTTTTTGTAGTTCTGATTCGTAAAAACACCCTCTTATAGGCTGACCTTCTAACGATTCCAACAAGTAAGTAGGTGGATTTGTAACGTTAACTTTTACAACTTTAAACAATTCGGTTGACCAAGAGGGCGTATATCCTTTCTAGAATAAGCTTTTGTACTTGCTAATACGCACAATGTCACCCATGGAAAACTTAAATTTTTTAGGTACAATTTTTAAATAATCATATGCTTTAATATGGGTTTTTTCTTGCACGTCTGCAGGCTTCATTCCAATGGTGCGATGTTTCGAATGGTTATAGGTTTTTGTTACTGCCGATAATATATGTATCCATTTGTAAGATCCTCTTGTCGAGAATTGTTTATATAAATTATTTTTTAAAGTCCTTATGACTCGCTCAACAATTGCAGCTTTCTTTGTGCTGTAAGTGGAATAATGATTTATATTATATTTTTTCATCAGGGCTTGAAAGTTTGTATTGTAGAACTCCTTTCCTTGATCACTTTGCAGATTTGTTGGTGTATATGATGCCTTTTCAATGATGCTTTTCATCGCATTAGTAACTTCTATACCAGTCTTGTTTTTTATGGCTTTGGTATAGACAAATTTCGAGTAACAATTTATACAGACCAAAATATAACGATAACCATCGTTTTCATCAGCATACTGTTGCATTTCAGCCAAATCAATTTGCCACAAATCTCTGTATCCTTTTATTATCGTGCGCCGTCTTACAAAATTTTTTCTAGCCGTTCTATGTAGTTCATTAACAATCTTGATTTTTTCTAGACTGGGCTCCATATTATTAGTAATACTAAAGGTTTCAGATCGAAGGAAGAACTGAATAATATCATTAAATATTGAGCTTAATATATTATATCTTCTTCTCGTAATTCCTCTATGATTGACATAATTTCATTTTCGTGTCCAGTGTGACCGGCCATTTTGGAACTTCACAACAAACGTAAACGATCCACCAACTCTTTAGCTTTGTTCCAGTAGACATATTGAAATTTTTTCGAAGATAATTTCTTTTTTGTGGGTAACTGTAGTTTTTCCGAGAGATTTTTTCTTGTAATAGTACCACCTAATTTTGTGCCCATTATCAGAGGTTTAATAATTCGTAAATATTTGTTCCATCTGGTCTCCCGTAAACCATCACTTTTTTTAAAATTGTTGTAGACAGCATTCGTTGATTCCAAAATTTCCTTGTACGTTGAAAGTACATTATCACTTAATTGTTGTTGTTCCTTGCCTACACTTGGGGGTGTTTTAAGAAATAACAAATCATAAAGTGCCGGTGATTCACCATATTCTGCAATATTTTTCCCTTTTTTGTATAAGACAATATTTCCATTTCGAAAACGCACCTCTAAATTACCAATAAAATTTTTGTTATAATCTGTTTTTGAACCAAAACGTACACCATATACAGTATCGTATAGAGATGGTTTCGAACGTAATCCTTTCAGGTGTGCGTTTAAAGTATCGGAAGTTGTGGTGTCAGCGGATGCGAGAGATGTATTAGTTGATGTCGAGGGTGTATCAAACACCGATTGGCTAATATCTTCTTTTGAAATGCGATGCTGCTGCTGCTGCTGAATAGGTGTGGAGGTTTGAAAGGAATGTGTAGGTTGGGGAAAACCTGATATTTGAGTCGACTGCACTGATGTACTGAGACTATGTGACTTTGTAGCTGGATAATGTTGTTGCTGTTGTTGTTGCTGCTGCTGCTGCTGCTGCTGACGTTGCTTAACCACATCAGATATAGTTGTCAATGGCTTAGAAATGGGTTCGTAAAACTTTTCCAATTCCACAACATTAAACTCTTTAGCCGCTTTAATTTGTTTAAATTTTTTTCTGACGGCATTGGTAGCTTCCACTAGTTTACGTTTTAAGTCGATCGCGTTATTCATGATGTTAACAAAGGACGTTTCAACAATCAAATGAGCGTTTCCTCTTATTATTACAGTAATATATAGCTATCAAATCCTTTGCGGTATCTTCCCGATTTCACATCGCTGTCTTTATCAATTACTAAAAATCCATACTTATTATCCCAACATTTTGAGCACATTTCTTGAAATTGAGTAAAAGTTAGATCCGGTGAAACGTGGTCGGAAAATATGTGTTTCATATTCAACTCATCTTGTGTAAACATAATAATAAAATTGGCGTTGTCTCGCACAAGCTGTTTAGGCACTCGCGAATATGTTTGCGCTAGGTAAAAGAAGTCGATATTTTTATGACGTCCCATGCTAAAGTACGATCTTATAACATCTTGTTTTTCACATATAACATCATCAAAGATAAATATAGAGTTTGGTTTTGCATCGGACGGTTCCACAATATTACTGGAATCACTAAAGGCATAGTAGCCTAAACCTTTGATGGGCGCTAAAATTTTCCTTAAATACTCATATTTCGGTTGATACAGAGATTTCGAGTAAATATAGACATTTTCGAAATGTAGCCCAAGGGGGGTGTGTAAGCAGCGAAATCATGACATTAGTTTTTCCACAATTGGATGGACCAATTAACAGGCCGCGAATAGAGGAAGGAAGTAGAGGACCGTGTCTCTTCATTATCTTCTTTTCAAATCCAAGTCCGACTTTTTCATCGAGATTGTCAACAGGAAGTTTTTGTTTAAGATCGATAACGCGCATCTTAGGAAAATTTGATATTTTATAGGCAATTTTTCACAAAAACTGTCATTCAGATGCCGAGCGTCAAACGAAGTGGACGGTCTCACGTTTCCAACAAAACTGGATACGGTATTGTGAATTCGTTAATAAATAAATTACCATTCGAGGTACACATTCCTGGTTATCAATATTGCGGACCCGGAACAAAAGTAATAAAACGTGTAACAAGAGGTGATCCAGGCATTAATCCTTTGGATGCCGCATGCAAAAAACACGATTTAGCCTATTTACATAATAAAGACAACATAAGTGCGAGACATCGAGCGGATTACGAGCTCGAACAAAGTGCTTGGAATAGAGTAAAATCGAAAGATTCCAGTTTAGGTGAAAAAACAGCAGCTTGGTTAGTTACAAACATTATGAAAGGAAAACAACGTTTTGGTATGGGTGTACCATCATCATTATCAACAAAAAAAACATCTAGTAAAGGCACGCGTCATACAAAAAGGAAAGGTGTTAATAAAAATCGACATGTTCGGAAAGCCAGTTTCGGAACAGCTATTCGACAAGCAGTTCGAAGGGAATTATTAAAAGCCGGAAGTAAAAATGTGTTGGAAAAAAATGTCATGAATGCATCTAAAATAGCTCTGTCGGCAGCACGTAGATCGGTAAAAGCGGCAGGTGGCAAAAGGAAGGTTCGTACACCGAGAATAATACCGATTCCTAAAACTGGTGGAATATTACCATTAATTCCAATTTTTGCCGGGTTATCAGCTTTGGGTTCATTAGCCGGTGGGGCAGCGGGAATTGTGCGCGCCATAAAAGCAGTAAAAAAAAGCAGCGAAGATAAAACCGGTGTCGGCCTGTATTTAAAATCGAAAGGAAATGGTTTGTTTCTAAAGCCATATCGTAAAGGTATGGGATTATTTTTAAATCGTAGATCAAAAAACTAATTGAATCCCTACCTCGAAGACCACTATCTAACATCGATATAGAAAAATATGCCAAAAAGAAAAGAATAGGACACTTTTGAGGCGTTTATATGAGGGATTTATTACCTAGACAAGGTCCTCGACGTTACGAAGCAGCAATAGTGAATTTGGATAGTACGCGTGGTGCAGGGACTCATTGGGTAGCTTATAGAAAAAATAATTCTAAAGTAACATATTATGACAGCTTCGGTGATTTACCCCCACTGATCGAATTGGTACGATATCTACAAACGGGATCGGAACCATCAAAAATTATTTACTATACATACGATCGTCAGCAGGATTTTGGAACAGTCTGGTGTGGACATTTGTGCTTAAAGTTTCTTGTCGAATCATCAGCGTAAAAGATGTCATCATCATCATCGTCACCATTAACACCGCAAATGGATCGCAATAACTATACTAAAATGTTGCAATCACTGAAAGCATTTCATCTAGCCGGTGGATTAAGGAAAATGACCGTGAAACAGTTAGAAAACATGCCCAAGGAAGTAATGATTGCATTAGCCCCAAATGAAATTCCATTCGTTTGGGAAAAGTTGCCCGAGCACATTAAAAGCGATATCGATATATTAAAATATCAGTGCGGTTGCAAACATTATTTCAGCAGCAGCAGCAATTTAAACGAGGTTATGACTGATGAGGATCTTACGGCTAGAAAAAGATTTTGTTGTTATTGCAAAATCAGCGATGTGCGCATAAAAGCAGAAAATAGCATAAAAACATCACTATCTAATGCAGTGAGAAAAGGTGTGAAGATGAATCTTTTTAAATGTTGCCGCTAAGAATAGAACCGAGATGTGTGATGTTTTAATGGTTAGTCATGTCTTATACGTTCACACTAACAGGACACTCGAGCGTCTTAAGCGCCGATTTTTATCCACCAGTCGAATTAAATAGAGAAAACAAATATGGTCTGGCATTGCTGGGATTTTACACATACAATTCAATTTTTAATGTGGACGAAAGCAACAATAAGTTTGCCTACATGAAGGAGGGTTACACCACCGAGTCGATACAATTGCAGATTCCACCTGGGGCCTATGAAATAGATGAGATAGGTAAAGCTATGTTGGAGGCTTTGAGGATTTCAACTGAAGAAAAGAACGATGGAATCTTTTACTTGGTCGCTAATAATAATACGCTGAAATGTGAACTGAAATCCCAATATACTATAGATTTCCGGGGAGAGGCGAGTATCGGTAAAATGTTAGGATTTAATCATACAGTGTTAAAAAGAGACAAAAAGCACGAATCAACCGAGATGGTGGAAATAATGAAAGTACGTATCATACGCGTAGATTGTAATATAATTTCCGGAGCATATATGAATTCGGTGGAAGGTCATACCTTGTTCGAATTCGATATCGACGTGGAACCCGGTTAGAAAATCAGTAAAGAACCACAAAATAATATTTATATGCCGTTAATGCCGGCAGGACGTCAGTTTATCGACAACATTACTCTTCGCATCTTGGACGATAGCGGTGATCTAATCAATTTTCAAGGCGAGAAAATAATCGTGAAATTGGAACTGAAGAAACTTTCATAGAAATGGGTTTTTGCTTCAATCGTCAATTGTGTGTGCTGTCGACTAAGATGGGGGAACCGCCGAAACATAATAAAAGTAAAAGAAGAGTTAACGTCAAGGTTAGTCGTCGTCCAGACGTTAGATCACAAACATCTCAACAGTTATCTGCCGAAGACTATAAATTTTTAAAATCAATCGGTCTTAAAGTGCAAAAATGATTTCCACCACCAGCGATAAAATAGAGGTTTTCTCCGAGCCCATCTTGGACAATTCCATTATTAGTCTAGAAGAGCATACGTATAAACCATACGGATCTCCATCATTCAACAATTCAGATGAAGTCCGTATCCCCATTAATTTTCAAGTTATTATACTGGATATCGCCGAAAGTTACATATATATCGAAGGAAAATTTAAACCCATAGACGCAACGAAAAGATGTTTTTTATCAAATAATGCCCTCGCATTTTTGTTCGATGAAATTCGCTACGAGATGGGAGGTGAGCAGGTCGCCGTGGTTCGTAAACCTGGAGTTACGACGACATTAAAAACCATGGTTTCATTCGGAAGTTTGCAACAAAGATCTCTCATGACGTGCGGATGGGGTCTCGACGAAGCAAACCAAGATATCGTAGACACGGCAAGTAACGTATTCTCCGGGAAATTACCCTTAAAATATCTTATGGGATTCGCCGAAGATTACGCAAAAGGTGTTTTCAACGTAAAACATAAGCTTATTATGATTATAGCTCGCACTTTTACCAATTGTTACGTCGGCGAAGTAGAGGCAGAAATTAGTATCGACAAAATCGAATGGAAAATTCGTCACATCATTCCAGACGACAAGCAAAAATTGAAAATACTGTCTCGCATTAATAAAGGAGGAAACAATGCCAGTATTCAAATGGCATATCGTAAATGGGATCTGTACGAATTACCAGCTTTAAGGCAAACATCTTCCGACGTGTGGGCCTTGAGAACGAGTACAAGTCTGGAAAGACCGCGCTATATAGTCGTCGGGTTTCAAGACAGCAATAATTGCGACAAGAAAGAAAAAAACGCAACCCAGTTTACCCACGCCGACGTATGCGACATTAGACTGTATCTGAATTCAACCGTTTATCCATACGAAAGATGGAATTTAGATTTCGCCAAGAAACTGTACGCAGCAGCCTATTACAATTACGAAAACTTCCCAAGCAGCTACTACGGGCGCGAAATAAACGATCCGATGATAACGTTCGCGGAATATATGAAAAACCCCGTTTTTATTATCAATTGCAGTCATCAACCAGAGGCGATTAACTCATCGACAGTGGATGTAAAATTGGAGTTCCAAACGAGAAAGAATAAATTCCCCAAAGACACTAAAGTGTACGCATTAGTTATTCACGACTCATTTTTTAGTTATAATGTATTAAACGGTTCGGTGACCAATAAATCTATATTTTAATGTATCTATTATATGTAACACAAAATAATGTTCTTGAATCAATAAATTTGTAATGAGTGAAGTAGTAGTTTTATATTTATTTGAAACCCAACCAAAAAAAGGCTGGCGGAAAAGCCCGCTCTTTAAGAAAAGAGTACGGGAATTTAGAAAATGGTGGTTTATTAAGTGGAAAAAAGAGCTTAAATAACACAAGAAAAAATTTTTAAGGCAAAATATGAAAACAACGATTTTGAAAATTTGTAGGAAAGTAACGGTTAGGAATAGGGAAAAAAGTTATAAGAAAAAATTATAGAGGAAATCGAGTACTATAAGAAAGCATTTTTCTCGATAGTAAAAACGTAAAAAAAAAAAATTTTTTCAAAAAAAATTGAAAAATGGTGAATGCGCGCCAAAGTTGAAGTTTTGGAGCAAAATGATATTAGGAAATTAGAAAGAGAATTTTTTTCTACATATGGTGGTACTTTTCAAAATTCGGAAAGATGAAATTTTAAGAAAAGGGTTATAGTAAGTTAGTAATTTGGATTTTTTAAAGCGCTGTAGCTCGGGAACCGTTCAAGATAGAAAAAAAATAAAAGCACTTCGATAGTCCAAAATTTTGAGGAGAATGCGATGGTGCAAAAAAAATTATATTTTTTTTTTTTGAAAATGCTGAATACGCGCTAAAGTTGAAGATTTAGAGAAAAACGGTATTGGGAAATTAAAGAGAGAATTTTTTTCTACATATTGTAGTATTTTTGAAAATTCGAAAAAATGAAATTTGAAAAAAAGGGTTATAGAAAGTTAGTAATTTGAATTCTTTAAAGCGCTGTAGCTCGGGAACCGTTCAAGATAGAGAAAAAATAAAAGCACTTTAATTACCTAGAATTTTGAGTAGAATACAATGGTGAAGTACTATATGCTAGAAAAGTGGAGGGGGGTAGTTTGTGTCCATACCAGAGATACGGTGAGTTATAAAATCATATTATTCTCAAACTTATATAATGCATATATGCACTCCACCTTACCCCCTCCAACTTTTTGAATGTATATAGAGGCCGGTATTAGAATTATTTCATCATTACACATTCGATCGGCAAGATGGAAGATATACCAAAAAGGATCATTGGCATTGTCAGGCCATTCGTGCCCGGCAAAATATGCAAGTGTGAGGAGTGCGGGGGTACCGCACCAGGAGCGGCACCTTCGGCACCGCCTGCAACGCCGACACCACCAGCGACGACGACGGTGCCGCCAGTGAGAAGACCAAGGGCTGCACCTAGGTCGGTGTTAATATCGTTGGGTATTACTCCACGGTAGGCACCCCACCCTCCCCCCAGGCCCTTTTAGGGCCACAAAAACGGTCCTTTTCAGGACCACATTATATTTTGATCGTAGTTTAGTAATCGTCACTTATGGGGCGAGATATTCGTTTAACGACGATTTGTCTCGTAGCTTAAGTGCCAAGTTATATGCTTGAGAACCTATGAAAATGTTAACAGTCCAAACAAGGTTTCTATTATTTTTTTTTGTAATGTATTCTTCACAAAATATTAAGAATAAGTCTTATTGTCTAAACAAATCTAATTCCTTATTTAAAGTTTTTGAAAAAATCAATAATTCTATAAGCTCTCACCAATACATAACATTTAGAATCCGTTGGTGGGGTGGGGGTAGTTCTATATATATGAGACTGGGTCAGTTACACAGTCATATATTCATCAACCCTCATACGATGAACATGGAGGAAGAAAGACCCGCCAGCCGAGGCTCATCCATCTTTAGTGATGACACCGTAGCCGACAACGTTGGAGACCTGCAAGTCTTCGACGACGACGACGAGGTGGATTTTGAAATTGACGTCCTACGTTGGGACGACTTGGATGAGCCGATTCCGCTAGTATATGACCATGATCCGGGTCTAGTGGAATTAGACGATGCGGGCGATTAGGTCTTACAAAGACTCGAAACTCCTTCGCCGCAGCCAGAGCCGGACTCGACGGAAGATGCGGTGCTGGAAATTCCAGCATCACCAACACCCGACGACCCGCAAGGCCCCTGCGATTCGTCAAGCTGGTGGTCGACCAGCGAGGATGGGGCACCATAAGCCCCACACTCTCCCTGGCCCTTTTTAAGGGCACACAACAACGGTCCTTTTCAGGACCACAAAATACTTTGATCGTAGTTTTAGTACATATTAGTACTTTGTTACTAATATTGTATGTATAGAATATACAATATTAGATACAAAGTATTAAAACTTTAAGTGCTGGTGGAACCCAGCTAAATCGTTCGTTCGTATTTGAGACCACAAACAACTTTTGGTCTCAATACGTAATACGACATTTGTTTTCACCCCCCACCATTAATTTGTCTCCATATATACGACCACCAATACTTATTACAATCATTTTAGTTCAACATGTCTGCGACTCAACAACAACAACAACAACAACAACCCATCCAATGCCCTGTGGTAGATTCTACCACAGAGAATTGTTTGGAGTGGGAGTTGAACGATCCCAGATGGGATGAACTTTGGCGGTTCATCATCGAATATACAGAGGACAACACCACCACCCCCGCTGATGATGACGGGCCGTGCGACTCCACAACACAATAAAAGAGTCGCATGTTTTACAACCAAACGGTCCTTTTCAGGACCACAAAATAATTTGATCGTAGTTTTAGTTGGTTATAATACTTTGTAACCAATATTTTATGTTTTTTTCATAAAAACATACAATATTGAGATACAAGGTATTAGAAGTTCTGGCGACAGAACCTTAACTTCATAAACCGAACCATGTTTTAGCATACTTGTAAATATTATCAGAAAATATTTACAACTATTGCTATTGCGTAGTTTTAGTGGATTATTCACTCTTTTTTTTTATTACCTAATATTATGTGGGACAGGGCCTATATGAAATAACACACAAAAATAAATTTTCAAGTCATTTTTATTCTCATTATAAAATATAAAAATTTGATCAAACACTTTTTTTTTATTAACTACAATATATATATTTACAAACTTAATACTATAAATTAAAAGCTAATATCTACAACTACCTAACACCTACTACATAATTTATTAAATTCCTCTAATTGTCTTTTTAACCGCGCAGATTTCACCTTTTTATCTCTAATTGTCTTTCAAGTTCTAAAATGTCACTGTCACACTCGTTCACTTCTTTCACTAAGCGTTTTTTCATTTCGTCAATGTCTGTCAATTTGCTCTTCTGAGAGTTGATGAAGTCTTCGACCCACTCCGGTTGCGATGGCTCCGAATATATTAACGAAGAAGAAGCGGTTTTATTTGGTGAAGACGATGACGATGACGACGACGACGACGAAGCAGCGGAAACTTCATCGCCTTCAAAACACCGCTTAAACCGCTTCTTCATGGGTTTCCGGCACCCCAATATCGGCGACAGTGGCGCTGGGGAAGACTTCACCTCCGACACTATTTCCTTCTCTACGCTGGCCGGTGTTGGTGGCGTTGGTTGTGTCGGTCCATCGGGGCCTTCTATCACTTCAACTTCTACCGACAATGGCTCTTTTGGTGCTGTTTTTAGGAAGTCGGGTAATGGAACAGGGGTGGAGGGACGCTTAAAGTTAAACTTTTTCTTCTTCCCTTGTCCCACACCTTTAATCGCCGAATAAAATGTTTTTTTATCGGCGATTTCCGACTTCCGCATAGTTAAGAGCTTTTTCAATTTCGAAGCTTTCGGAGGAGATTCCCTAGGCCGCGATGCTTTTCGCACAACCACATCACTAATCACATTTATCTTTGGCTCCTTCTCCTCCGTCCAGCATTCGAGGAATTGCGCTGCCGACTGAACTATCTCTTCGTCGCGACCATCATTGAGGGCTCGGTCTTCGGCATCTTCATGCTCCACGCCATTCCAGTTCTCGAATACCCCCGGACTTAACACTTTCAAACCACTCATGTTATCCAGCATGCCTTGCTGCGAACCGCAGCTCACGTCAAGAGCATCTAAAAGAGACCTTACACTCGACATCTTCGATATTAAAACTCACACTATTTACTTTATCTTAGCACTGTACTGTTTGGTGTTCTGACGAACTGTGAAGAGCTCGAGCCAGCAAGTCTGCTTTTATGCCCATTTCCCCCACTACACCACCTTTATTCCTTTTGTTCGATGCATTAAGTATAATATTTAAACTTGTCAGATGCAAGGCCAAGGCCAAGGCCGACGTAACCGGCAATACCAGGGTCGTTTTCAAGGTTGTAATTTTCATGGATTTTTTTTTTGTCCCTGTCAAGGTTATTTTAAAGAAGCAGAAGCATATAAATATAGTACTAAACTTGTCAGATGCAAGGCCAAGGCCAAGGTCAAAGTACCCGTCAATGCCAGGGTCGTTTTCGAGGTTGTAATTTTCAAGGATTTTTTTTTTTTGGTCCTGTCAAGGTTATTTTAAAAAGTAATACATAATTAGAGTACCGCGATTGAAAAGTACAACATATTCAAACATCATGTTGCCAACTGATGAACAACCTAGTGAAGCAGCCAAAAGATACAGTCATATACCAAAAGCTTTTTATTTAACTTGTCATCATTGTAAAAGACTAGGTATCTGCTGGCGAAATGATCTTACGTACGACTTCAACTACATTGACCTTTTCAGGGTTAAATTTGTACAATGCGGCTTTTGTGGACTAGTTTACTACCAGTTCAAGGACATTAATGAACGCGCCATCCAGAGAAGAAATTGGGTCATAGAAGAAGCTTACCTGTACAGAAGAAATTAACATGTATTTTATTTCTTAATTTTTAATTTTTTTGTTTGTTATATTTTTTATTTTTTAATAATAAAAAGTAAACTCAATCTTTTGTTATATTTTAATTTTTTTTTTTTCAATAAAACAATAGTAAAATGAATCTGTACGTGAATTTATTAAACATCACCTAAAATACGTTTTGCAATCCATATTTTTCTGCAGAGTCCGTTTATTAATGAAATAGAACCATATATTAGGGTGAAATCTAATGGTTTCAAATCAGTCTCACATAACAATGTCAGAAGTAAACACTATTGATAAGTTCGGTCGCAAAAGAAAATTTAAGGATTTTAACTTTATGCGAGGTCCTTCAGGAATAGGTTTTAAACTTACACCTAATGGAGATTACGACATGGGAAGCAAAAGATTGTGCTATTTAGCAGAACCTCTTGAAGGAGACGATGCGACCACACGAAATTATGTTGATAATAACCTTGCTCAGTGTGTGCAAGATACGCAGAAAGCTTTACATGACTCAACAATTGTTATTAAAGATATATTCAGAAACCAACTTGAAGGTTACGTACGCAAGAAATTAATTGAAACCGGTCAAGAACTTAGAGGATACATTGATGATACTGTTATTGCAATATATGAACTTAGGCAAGACGAACTGCGTGATGAACTTAACTCTAGAATGTTGAAAATTGAAAAGACTATGGAGGATCTTGTCAGCAAACCTGTTTCACATTAAACACTTACTCGTAGACCTGAGCGTTTAATTTACTATTAGACAAATTTTTCAACAATAACTTATACAGTTTGTTATTTGTCGACACTTCATTATATTTATAATTTTAAAATAAAGGTTCAATAAAAAAGCAATCAAGTAATGAATACATGTTTTTTATTTAAAAAAAAAATTACAATACTATCGTTACATATTAATGTTGTATGTTTAATAGAAATAATAAAAACAATACAAATAATGAAATATGGATTTTCCAGATTACGTGCTGTCCTGACTTAGAAATGATTCCAACACGGTGACTAAATTTGCTAAGTTTTCTTCCGGGTCTGTTTTGTAAAAATCTATGTCTGCATGTCCCCAAGGTAGAGTTTTGGTTGAACTGGGAATTACATAACGTTTATCATCGCTATGTGACAATGCCACTTTATTTATTATGTTGGTATAAATGTTATGTAATTCACTTCTAAATGTCTTCATCTTTCTTAATATCAAACCACCCCGTTCAACAATTCTTTGGTAGTCTTCCTGATGAAGGTCTTTCTCGATAACACATTTTTTGATACCTTTGGCTTTTTTTAATTCATTATTAATGGACTTTACATAATAAGCCTTCGCGCCGGTACCATAAAAACTTATTATCGGATCACCAGGAAACTCATCTTTCATTCTACCAACTACAGAATTACTTTTAATTATGTTGAAATTATTAATTTCGGGGTAATTTGATGTATCAAATTTTTCGGGGTTTTCTGATATAGTTTGATAAAAGTTTTCCGTATACACTTTTAATATAAGCGAGTCAGTATCGGTGTAAAGTAACGAAGCATCATCACCAAACTTGGATTTAATAAAATTATAATAAAAATCGTATATTACAGTCTTTGATATATCTAATATGGAAAAACCGATATAAATTGGTTTATTGTACAATATTTTATCTTTATTCATATGTATAGCAACAAAGTTCTCGGTAAATATCGAGCTACTATTGAAATTGGGGCGGGATATTAGTGCTTTAGCTCCATTTCTGCCTACACTTTTATCCCAATGTGTTACTAATTTTATATCCTTTCGATTTTCCACATTTTCCATAGTTTTACCAAATATCGCGTTATTTTTTAATTTAAAAGTGTCCTTCGCAAATTTTGTGGTGGCCTTGTTACGTAAATTGGTATTAAAATCAATATACGATTTTAGCCATTTTGATTGCTTAAACTGTAATACTCGATGGGTTTGCATTACCACTAAGCCGTTGGCTTGTTTTAAAGTTCTATAGTGTACAATGTATTTTTTTTTATCTTGTAAATTAGGAATTAATTTCGGTAATTTAGCGTTTTCTGTTGGCGGTATGATATTTTCTACTAGAAATGGAAGATCAGAATGTGCATCATGCAACTCAGTCGGATAATGCACATCCACTTCCAAAACGTAGCCATGTAAACTATCATCACCAACAGCCATAATATTTAAATCCAGAATTTCGCGCTCGCTTAACCATCGAAAACCACCATATGGTAATGCTTGTGACATACTATGACCATATAGATTTGTAGCATCAAGGTATGTTATAAATGAAGAAGGTTTTGTTGGGTCATAGTCTGGTAAAAAAATATTATTAGTGATGTGCTTCCTTTCTGTACACTGGCTTATGCCGCCGCGTATACCTTTCTTAAAAAATGTATCATGTCTATATCAGTTAAGAGCTCTAACCTTAGTCATACGAAGCATACAATCAAATGATAAACTTGGAATGGTATAGTAATGTGCTGGATCAAGTTTATCGAATTTTAAACAATTATTCCGAAATTGCTCAAAAACATCACACAATAGCAACACATCTGATTTTAAATACACGTCCGAATAGTCCCCCAAAGTTTTACACCCAAACAAGCGCCATACTTCTTTTGCTCTTCTATAGCTTTCATCGCTAATATGTTCTTCCCGTAAATTATCATAAAATTCATCTTTACTTGGAAGACATGTATTTTCCATTTTTTCTATAGAGTCAATAAAGCTATAGGGAAAAATACCCTTTTGACGCATCAAATTAAATTGGTTGATATTTGAAAAATGTTTCCGCGTTTCAATAAAATCGTCGTCGTTTAAACCGCTGCCTAAATTTTCCAAAGACGTTGACAGAAATTTAAAACTATCAATAAATCGCAACTTTAAATATTTCCTCTTGACTTTTCCACATTTACTATCAAAATAATCGTGCACATAAATGCTTTTGGTAAATGATATGTACTTTTCCTTACTTTGAGCCAAAACACCAATTTTATCCCCATATTTACATAACTCTTTTATAAATAAATGGCTGTCGTAGCCGCTTAAGTTATGAAATATGATAGGGATAAAAGAGGGTAATTTATAATTTAAATTACAAACGGAATGTGCAGCACCAAATCTTTTTGCACCAGTTATGTGACAGTGGTCTCGTACTTTAATCTCACCCTCTTCAAAAGGGCCTTCACATATACCACATATTTTAGCACCATTAAACTCCCTTTTTTCTTCAGGCGTTAACGGTTTCATAGGCTTAATGTCTTTTAAATATGTGTTGTATAGAGCCCTTAAATCACACTCGATACGATCCACAAAGACTTGAGCTGCATTATTCCCCCGAAATAGCTCAAATTTCGAAAGTGAGTCGTCAAAAGAGCATTTAATTAAATAAGCAAAAGAATATGGTTCATGTTTAAAACTTTTTACAGTGTAAGAATTTTGTGGGTTTGGTTGTACCGTTTCAACGGGTTTTAAAACAGATTCGAAATCTGCATAAACCACGAATGGAACGCGCATTTGCTTTTCTATACCCTCGAATTTTAAAATATTTTCCGGCACACTCTTTCCAAATTTATCGATTTTTAAATCCACTGAGGGTGTTTGCGTGAAAATGTGGTTAAAATCGTAGCTTTGATGTAAAGTTAAAGCTGACGGTGTACTAAAATAAATGAGGCAACCATCACAGAAATATATTTTATGTTGTTGACAACTAATTTGACTTGAAACTAAACGTGATAAATCCCGAATCCAACAATAATGACTCTTTGAACAAGTCGTATCACAAAAATGTTCACCGCCATCTTTACTACTACAGTCTTTTGTAATTAACAATAAATTTACATGCCTATCCAACTTTTTTGACGCATACCTCAGTGGACCAATAACTTCATGTATTACTTCATTATTTTCATATTTAGATTCCAGACCGTATACGTTAATTGATATGTTGTTCATTTCCTCAAATTTTTTAATGTCACGTAATTTTACTGGAAAATCCATACCTGTTACATTTAGCACTCTAGAAAAATGGGGGTAGGATGTCTTCTGTGAAGGCTCTGCTGTTGGAGGAAACAATGCTGATGTTACAGCCCACGCAAAGCAAAATTCGTCCTGGTTAATCACATTGACGACAGCTCCTTTCTTTTCAATAGAACACGGCAACTTGATGTATGATGAGCCACCCATAGGCATATACTTGTTGATACCAACTTCCAAGTATAAAATTCGCACAAGAGCCCATCCTATAACAAGAAAAATAATATATAAAAATCAGTTTAATATATCGGGTTTTGATTTTTCCATACCTGAATCTTTCTCCTGGAACTCTGTCGCCTGCGTTTTTATTAATTCGGTGAAGGAATGGTAAACGGCATCCAAATCACTTTCTACACTAATTATTTGATTAGCAGTGTTGAAGGATTTTTCACTGAATATTTCTTGTGATGGAAGCATGTACTCGCCAACAGCTGTCATGTTAACTTTTAAAGCATGATGCACACGCAATAAATTATTAACAAGTTCCACCACCTTGGATTTAATGTCTGCAAAGAACATTACGTAATCGGAATGCTCCATATCACTGCTAACCCGATAGGTTGCAATTCTCCTTTTGAAGGCACATTCAACGAGTTGCACACCATGACATACCGGCAAACATGAATTATTTTTATGTTGTTGTGTTCGTTTATGCGCTGACATGTGATTTATTGGAACATCTACATTACATGTAGCGCAATTAATTACCGGAATCGTCGATGTATACTCTTCAATTCGGAGCCGTTTTCCTCCAGGCACTTCATTAAATCTCGCCGCACACGATTCTCTTTGATGACGTCTCATATTATAAATATTAGTAAACTTAGAACCGCAATTTTCACAAACATATGCCATGATTTGTCAAATATTAACACATGTACTACCTATACAAGTCAGAGCCAACTGATGAATGAAACTGCCCCATACCTTATATAAAACCATTCAAGGTCATCCCCAACCACGTAACATATCTTCAAGGTCACACACCCAAGATGACCTTCAACAAAGTCAAGGTCGTCTCGACCAAGGTCAAGGTCAAGGTCACACACACACCCTTGAACACAAGGCCAAAGCACACGTGCACTTTCAAGGTCAATGACAAGGACATGTGGGCGGGGCCAAAGAGGGGTGAAGCAAGGTCAAGGTCAAGGTCGAGGAGTGGGGGATTGAGAGAATCGGGTTATGTTCACTACTACGTACCTATCTACTTCTTCAGATTTATTTAGTGAATTTTACTCCATTGACCTTGAAATGACCTTTAACCTGATGTGATAGAAGTTACTGGACGTCAGATTTGGATTCAGGGCGGCTAATTACAAAAGAATAAAATGTTTTGGTCAAATGGGCATGCCTTTTTTTTTAAACCTGTGTAATTAAGGGGCAACTTGTCGCATTCTTACTAAATTACAATATTGTTCCTTTCACAACATGGTTTACATTAAATAAAAGCACTAAAACTGCACTATGTGATTTTCAGCTCATAATTGTAGAGTCACTTGATAAGTAACTATCTGTTGGTGATCTTATTGATTTTTCTCAAGCATTCGATATTCTAAACCTAAACTTTTAATTGCTAAGCTTTTTCGTCATGGTATGAGGAATAATCTGTATAATTATATCAGGCCATATTTACAGAACAAACAACGGTCTGCATTTGGTAATCGATCACAAAATAAATTAAGAATTATTGAAAAATTAGTGCTGCAAGATTCCATTTTGGGACCTTCTTTATTTTTAATATTTGCCAACGACCTTGTAGAATAGACTGTTGCCTTATCGAAATCGACTTCTGAAAAAATATATTCAAATATACTGAGCGGGTCAGATACAAATTGACTTAATTTAAATAAAAATAAAACGACTATCGATAATTTTTCTCTGAGGTCAAATGATCTTGATTTTGAATTGTTTGAGGTATTTGATACTAGTTTGAAATTGTCAAATAATTCCATATTGTTGAACTAACTTTTGATAATAAACTTAAGTGAGTTTTTCCCATAAAAATATTTGCTCTAAGTTGCGTGGTTGTTGTCACGCACTGCAACAAGCAAGTGCTCTTGACTCTTTAATTTGAAATTATTGATTTACTAATTATATATGGGATTTTAAATTGAGGTACTAGTGTTAATATTAATAGGGTTTTTATTTTACAAAAATAGACAGTAGGCATTATTGTTGGTCTAGGATAAAGGAAATAATGTAGGAATTTTTTTCAAAAGCTAAAAATTTTTGACGGTATCTTGTATATGTTACAGTTAAAATCAGTTTTTAGATAGAACGCGTTTTCCCTAGTTAGAACTAGTTTTTACTAAATGCCTTTGTAAAAACTAGAATTAACTAAAGCTCAAAATTGAATATCAGGTAAAACTAGTTCTTACTAGAGAAAACGCGTTTTTCCGAAGCGAGTCAGTTAAAGTTCATCGTACCTTCTGATTGGTCGCGAGACGTCACCTGATTCGACAAGTGCGGGGGAATTCCTTTCCGAACGCCGTCCGCGCGCTGTACGTTCGCCCCGTTCTTTCCCGCTTTGTTTTTATTCTGATAAGCACGTATAGATTGATTCGAGCGCAATTGTCATGGCAAACTTAAATGATTGAACGCAATGGAAAGAGGAGTTTTTAAACCGGTTATTAGCGATTCGGGATCTCGAAAAAAAAGAGGACCACTTTTATATTATGACAGAAGAAACCTATGACAATTTAGTGGACGAAATTGAAGAAGCACAATTAGCTGTTCAGAAATCTCAGAAACAGTACAGGAGACTGAAGCGATTTAAGGTAATTAATATTTGTGGAATACGAAAATTAGCGACTAGACAAGAGCCCATGAAATACTACTTGTATGTAGATGAAATTTTTGATATAATTGAAGCAACTCATGTGGCCGTTGGTCATGGTGGTCGGGATAGACTTAAAAATGAAACTTCACGAAAATATGCGAATATAACTTTAGAAATGCTAAATATTTTTCTCTCTATGTGCGAAACTTGTCAGCGTAAAAAGAGTATGAAGAAAAAAGGACTTGTTTCAAAACCCATTCTACATTCTGAAATGAACAGTCGTTGCCAAGTTGATCTTATCGACATGCAAACTCAAGAAGATCGGGGATTTAGGTTTATAATGGTGTATAATGTGTAATTTGTTTGTTGCGTGCACTGAAAACTAAAAGAGTCACGGAGGTGGCGTATCAGTTGACTGATATATTTTTGACATTTGGTGCTCCTTGCATCTTACACTCCGATAACGGCAGAGAATTTGTAAATTCTGTCATAAATGAGCTCGTTTCATTTTGGCCCGAGTGTAAACTGGTCCATGGAAAGCCAAGGATCTGTTGAAAGGGCTAACCAAGACATAGAGAAAATGTTGGCTTCATGGATGCAAGATAATGATACTACAAATTGGTCAAATGGTATTCGGTTTGTACAGTTTATGAAAAATCGGGCACTTCATTCCGGTATTAAACAGTGACCATACAAAGCAATGTTTGGTATAAAACCGCGAGTAGGGTTTATGACTTCGACTTTGCCTCGAGATGTTATTGAGAATATACGAGATGAAGATGATCTCGAAAATGCGTTATATAAAATAAATATGACGGATAGTACAGACAATGCAGAAACTGAGCCTGTCTAGTTGCAGTGGACAGCATCAGATTATAACCGGAGCCAAACAAAAAGACACAGAAAGTTGATCCAAAACAAGTTAAAAATCGCCAATCGCAGCAGAAGCCAGTGAATATGACCTTGAAGCTGACGCATCTGCGACTGTAGAGCCTCTTATAATACCACCAGATGACAAAGATCTCGAGGTTGTAACAAATGTAAATCGACAAATAATGGTATCCAGAGAAACAGCACATCAAAACTTAAAAAAACAGGCCAAGAGAATGACATTGGCTTCAGATGCAATACACGTTCCAGTAGAAATCGGCAAATCCCTGATGTCGACATAGCAAAAGCAGATCTACGTAATATAGTAGGAGGGGTTCTTCAAAAGGATGATCAGGGGTTTCACAAGATTGGAACGAAATATGGAATGCTCGACAAATTATATTGCAGGTATGTATCTATGTATTGCTTAATTGTTTTATCCAATAACTATATCGCTATTAGGTAAAAGCTAACTATTTAAATGTGCTTTTCAGGTCAGAATTCGACAAGTACAAAGAAAAATTTTTGCATGAAGAAGATGTTCCAAATACAAATTTACCTTTGAGAACTGTTGCTAAGGAAGCAGCCATAGGAACAGGCCAAGGATTTATGCGCTGTGTATGTAAGAAAGGATGTATGTCAAAAAGGTGTCTCTGCAAGAAAAATGGTTATCTTTGTAACTCAAAATGCCACCATAGTTTGTCTTGCAATAACAAGTAGATCCTCATCCTTTTTTAATTTTAAGGTTGTCTGATTATTTTTTAATGTATGTTAACAAATGTTCCTTACCAATGTTCCTTTTTTAAATTTTATGGTTGTGTTCTGTTGACTTGTTTGATTATTTTATTTACTTTTGATTAATATGGTCACCTTGGCAACTATTTTATGTCGATGTTCCCTAAAATGTTCCTTTAGGGTAAGATTATTATTTTTACTAGGAACATGACTCTGTGTCCTGGATCTTTTTAATAAATATTTATAAAAGTGTATCTTGTTTTCAATCCCAAATTAGTTTCTCTAGTGCTAGTTTTAACTAAAACTCGGAGTAACAACTAGTTTTATCTGAAAATCAAATATATCAGTGGTTAATTCTAATTGTGACTAGGTATTTCTAGTTTTATCCAAGGCATTTTGTAAAAACTAGTTCTAACTAGGGAAAACGCGTTCTATCTAAAAACGGGTTTTAACTGTAACATATATATATATATATATATATATATATATATATATATATATATATATATATATATATATATATATATATATATATATATATATATATATATATATATATTTTCGAGAATCGGGTTTTGTTCATCGTAATAGAGACTGTCTTCATGGTGTCAAAATCGGCACATCTTAATGCTACTAAACCAAAGAGTCTTTTATTGCTTGAATTCCACACATCCGCTGAATATAATAATATTTATTTTACAGGTTGGAAATCTTTTAATCGGCTGGTGATATAATATTTCAAAAGCGTCTAAGAAAATATTCGTTAGAAAAGAACTGCTATAATATACATGAATTTTAATTAGATTATTAGTTTATATATTATTTGTAATTATGTACGTATATATTGTTTTTTATTTGTAGTTTTAATTTTATATTTTGGCCTTTTCTTCAGTTATTATCATGTATGCTTTTAATTGAAAAAAAAAATTGTTTTCATCTGATCTAATGAATTCTTGTCATAGTTGCAGTAGTTACAATAAAAAATAATTTTTTATTTTTAAGATTGTGACTGGTGACGAGTCCTGGATGTATGCATATGAGCCAAGAAGTAAACAGCAGTCGACAAAACTTACAAATATTATTTGTACACGAAGCGCTTCGAAGCAAATGGTTTCCTGACTTTTCTCAATGGTAAACAAACATTTATTTGCCGGAAATCTTGGATGAATTGAGGAAAATAAACACATCGGCTAAAAACATGCAGCTTTTTAAGCAATCAAAACGTAGAGTTGATGGATCATCCATCGTAGATCCCTGATCTGTCACCCAGTAATTTATTTCTGTCTCCGTACAGGACAACAACCTGTATGGTTAAAGATTTCCAATGTTAAAGAAGAGGTCGATGCTTACAAAAACTCTTTTGAAGATTTTACTTTACAGTAACAAAAGTATAAAAAACTATAAAATCGTTTTCAATCATAAATATTTTCTATTATTTGTGATTCTCGAGATTTTAATGGCCACCTTTCTAGTACAATCATTTTTATAATCTGATCGTTTGAAAGCATATTCTCAAATTCCTTTTTAGCAATTTCTTTAAATTCTGATACAAAAAACATCAAGTGTCTAATGTCATACATGCTTTGTTTTATGAAATTGTTAAGTATCTTTTTCGTAAACTATTGCCTGTAGTTGTCATTTACCGTAACCGTTACAAATCAATCATCAATCAAGTATTCGATTATTTTTATGAGATTTGAAAAGCGTAAGTATTATACAAAGAATAACAGAAATTTTTTTTTATAAACGGTTCTCGCGATATTATTATATTTCGTAATAATCTGTAATATATTTCCGGATTTGAAAAACTATCTGGCCTCATAATCATGAATTTTATATGTACCGGAACTATTCCGCTTATCGCGAGATGCGAACAACTAATTTAGTGCCCTTCTTTAGGGCAAATATTAAAATTTCACTCTTTTTAATTGAAGAAGTAGGTGCCAGCCCATCCTAGGCAAGAGGTTGTTCATTTCGAATTTTTATGTCCGATTCTAAAATATCACTATTCGCGTTATGATATATAATAACTACTTATGACTTTAATATAGTTTATTGATTTATATTTCGTCTTAGTTAAATATTGGTAATCTTTTATAAATAATAGCTTAAAATATTGTAGAAAGTTTGGCAACAGCGTTTTCCTTAACACGCATATATTTTAAAAAATTGGGAAATTCGTCAGACGACACACACTGGGAAAAAGTACAAAATTTCAAAGAATGCCCACATAGATTATTTTGTGATAATGAACCACTTAACTTTATTGTTTACGTTTCTTCGTGTCGTTCTCTATTTGTATTTTATGTTTTGTGTACGAAATTATCATATATAAAAAATTGTTGCTTAAAAATGCTAAGAGAAATTTTCTTTGCTTGATGTCATTGCACGTTAAAAAGCTAAGAAAATATAGCTTTTTTTAAAGTCCCTAAAAATTTCATAAATTAAGCATGTGAATATTGTTAGAAATCATAACAACTAAAAATTTAATGTAATAGTTTAAATTTACAAAATTTAACAAATAATTAACCCATATTTAACTGTAACTTAGTGTGAAAATGTTTGTCTCACTGATTGATAAAAAATATAGGATATAGTTATCTTATACAATTTTGTTACACATATTTGTAAAGAACACCTAGTATATTTACCAACTGTTTCTAGAAATATATTCTATATACAATTCTCTCAAATTATTTGGAATTTATATGTAACAAGAAAAAGGAAATTGTTGTTGTTTCTGTTTTAATTTAAAGAAACACTGCACATTTCATAGAAACAGAGGTATTAACACATATTTAGATTTTATTTTTATCGTTTGCCAGTCTTGATCAGTAGTAGAATTCTTATTAATTTTGGCAATTTCCCATAGTGCAACCAACCTGGAAATGTTTAACACCTTCAGTCCGTTGTCTTTTCCGGTTTCCACCATAACTAGAGGTTTTCTGACAGCCAGAGGCTGAGGGCTCATCTTTAAATATACTCATTCATGGAAGATATTTGGAGAATTGCCATGCTTGTTGCCGATAGTCATTTGGTGTTGGCAAAAATAGCGTATTTTCCTAAAAGTCCGTTGGTAATACAACATTGTGTGGGCCATTAAGACATTTGGAGATTTTACTCCCCTGCAAGAGGTATTAAGTGAATCGTTTGGCCCTATTATACTCCCTACGGGTTTGTAATATTTTATGCAGTTTGATATTGTTGGATTTGGGCCTATTGAAGTGGAAGTTTATTAATCCTCTTTTGGGACCATTCACGCCGTTCATTTTGTCAAGAAGCACATTGCCTGCAGAATAATGAAAACCCTCCAAAGATAGATATTTTACAGCTAAATATTTCAGTATATTTTTTTCATTAGTTCTATTTCTTTGTAGCATTTACTGATATGTCTAAATTGTGTTGTATATGAGTAACGTACAATATAATGGGTATTTAAGTAGTTAGTATCACTTAATATTATCTGAATAAGTTTCCTTACAAAAGATTGATAGAATGAAATTTGATTGTACTTTTACAATGAACTTTGAATAGTTAAAAAACTCTGTTTTTGGGAGCTTTAGTACTTGAATGTTTAGTATTTTATTTCTTGATATAGTTTTGGTATTATGACCGTTTCAGTCGAGCTTAGTTATGGTCGATTGCTGTCTTATATATTTTTTTATAAAACAACGAGAGTCTATTAAAAATAATTAACAAAATTTCACTCTTATTTACCTATATACTTATTTCTTTTTTAATTTTTTATTTGCTCAGTTTTAATAAATAAAGCTTTATTAGGATTGTAGTGGTAATTTACTTTTTTTTGTGGGTTCTCACTTTTTATTTGGTATAAATAAATTTAGTAACTGAACTCAAGTTAATTGTTCCCTACAGTGTGTACTTTATGCACGATATATGAAGGGTTCTAAGGATTATATTTTTTTAGTGTTCTAGTTTCTTCTTTTAGTCCCTGATTTTGTTTTTGATTCTTATTCTCTATTTTTGTTTGTTTTCTTGATCGTGAAATTTGGAGGACGAAACTCCATTTCAGTCTGTGGTGGTATAGTACCCGTCTGACAATACAATATCCTACTCGTAGCTAGACCTAAGGATATCACGTTAGGTGCTTAGGTTTTTCAATTTATTATATAGTTTTTTGAAATAATTTATTACTATTATATCTAGTTTAATTTAGGCTATTAAATATTACACTTTTATTTGTATTTTATTAAATTTAAAGCTGATTTATACCAAAGTTTGTAAATTCTCCGATTAAAATGAGCACATTTATACATTCCTTGATTTATAACATGCAGAATTGGGTCTCACAGTGCACGATGAACGTGATAACTCGTGCACTAGAGTTGTCATTTACATTCTGACTGGGATGAAGAGTTAACGGGTACTTTTATTTATTTATTATTTATCGCTATTCATAACATATCGACTACAATGTACTAAATTTTCTAACCATTCAATTCTATTGATATTAAAAAATTGCTTTGGATTCTTGGTCTCGATATGCTAGGCTAGCTGATGATAAATTTTTAAACATTAATGACTTTCAGGTTTAGGTTGGTTGGAACCAATCTTTTAATTTTTTAAAACTGGGAAATCCTCTTCTCAACTTCTTGAGCTGTCGAGCACCACTGTTCCATTGTTCGCGGCCCATGGGAGCAGGTAGCTTAAACAGTTGTCAGTAAGTTAATTGAAATAGCTAGAAGAAGAGAGGGGGCAACAGGGATGCGTCCTTAGTATCGAGGTAAGATTCCAAAAAAAGTTATATATAGAGATATACAAAAAGCGACAGAATCAATATATAACCCCTACGATAATGAATGATAAAGTTAGATTTAAAAGAAAAACAGCCAGATAGCATTATCAAAGATCGAAACTTGGATTAATAAATTATAATCAAAAATGGTGCACGAAGAAAAGGATATGGCAAGAAAAAGATGAGGAAAAATTTGTCTTAGACTAACCAAAAATCAATTTGACAAAAATAAGTGCAATTAATACTATAAAATAAAACACCAACAATTAACTGGGTAAAATGTGATTTCAACTAGAAACATTAAAAGTATTTTTATTTAGATGATCTATCGAACTTTATTTTAAAATTTACTTGGTTTAAATTGCATTTGATAAACGTTTAATATTGTGACATTATTATATTTTACTAGATATGCTACAAATAGTTTTTCTGTTGTTTAAATTCATAGCTATTCTAAATACAATTTAATAGCATGGTGGTTCAATTAATCGCACTGGTTAAGTAAAGTAGAACCAATCTCTGATCTCACTTTTTGTTGATTTTTATGCTGAAAATCATGCCAAATAATATTGAACAAAGTTATTCAGTATTTGTGTAGATCTTCTATATATAGGTTAAAAAAGAATGGGTTTACGTCAGAGCCATGTGAAAGTCCTTCATTCATCATGACCAAAACCACGCGGAATATCAAAATATGAAATTTTCTTTATCAAAATTTCCAATTCTTTATTACCGTATGCAGAACAAATATTTAGAAAAAGGGCGGCAAGATAGTTGTTATCAGTGAAGTATTTTTGAATTTTGATTTTTAGATGACCTGTGTAGTCAGCGGCTCATTTGCTCCTATTTCAGTCAAATTTTTAGAATTCGTTCAATTAATTGGAACCATATTTTTGATAAACATCTAAACTTCTCAGCCATTCAATGTTTATTTATAAAAATAACAATTTGAAAACATCATAGTCATTATGTATTAAAAATTTTATGTGTTTATTAATATTTCATGGGAATATTTTAATGAGGAAATTTTTTTTACTAACTTAAAATACTTCCCCAGGGATCCAGGCTGTTTCAATTTCCTTTCCGATATATCTTAATATTCCAAATAACATTAAATATAAATAATTAAAAAACCTTCTCCCAACTAGCTATGAACTAACCTCAACTAAAATTTTATAACTTAATTTTACACTTTAAAATTTCCGCACATGTGGCTAAAAGTTTTGCTAATTATAATTTTAAAAGCTTGTTATGAAAATTCTAATGATCTCTTTAGCGATGTCGAAACTGTAAACTACGAAAATAGATAGATGAGACTTAACATCTTTATCCAAAAGTTTACTAGCTCTACAACAATATTAGTTTCAAGTTACCGTCTACACTAATTATTTTGTTAAGAAGTGTAATTATTACTCCGTATAGAAATTTATATTATCCTGACAACTCTGCATTTAAGGTGTAATTATCTGAAATTAAATTAATAGGTAACATATAACTAGATATTCAGTTTAAATATTCAAAATAACCACAAAGAACAAGTAAGAAAAAATATTTTGTTTATCTCTGAAATTACGAAAGCTTAAAATATTGAGGCCAACATTGATAACATTTAGTAATCAAAGAATCAAACGAAAATTATTGGTTATTCAAAAAAGAATTTCAAAGTTGATGGTTAAAATTTTGTCAATGTTAACCCATGGTTAAATTTATTACTGGGATATATTTAAGTCAGTACTGGACAAACAAAAACTAATCTCACTTTTCTATTTTTACTTTATTTTGATGAATTCTTCATTTTTAAAAATACATACTATGATTTAAATGCATTTACTGACTTTGAATCTAGAAGGTTGCCAGTAGAGAGATAAAGATTTAAGTTTCGTTGGTAGAATGATTAAATAGTCTATATACGCAATTGTATGGAAGTCATTAGAGTTAAGTAGATTTAGGAAACTGTCCAGAATATGGTTTCCGAGCAGTGGAAATAGGGATTTCTATAATTCTTTTGGATAGTATGTTTGTCATCCAATCAGAAAATAGTTTTGTTAAAAGTCCCTTCTATGTTCGTATCTATGACAGACTCTCTGTTGTTTAACGATCTTTCAAGAAGAGTTACGGTTCTGTACCTGGCGATGTTGGATCTCCCAGATATGTATGCATATTGATTTGGGGATAGTAGATATTTCACATGGTTCCTTAAGTACTGTTAACGCGGAAAGCTTTTGAGAATATCAAGCAAAAATTAAATTAAGCTGAAGGCCGATATCCTTTAGGAACAGAATAGTCTACCCTTTCTGCTTGGGAACAAATACTACCTTGACATATCTACAAATATTCAGCTTGTAAAGTTGTGCTAGGCACATCAGGCTGGAGTTTTTCCCGTATGTTTTTAGCTCTACATTTGTATTTGGTATTCTTTTGTATACTTCTCCCAGTTACTTCTAAAGCAGATACCGATAATTTTCTTTATGAGGCTTTCTTTGGTACTGAGAAAGATTCTTGAGAGCCATCAAAATCCTGCCAAAATTAACTATTATTTATGTATTTGACTCACAAGTTTAATTATACTGGTGTATAGCATAATAAAATAAAGTTAATTAAGCATGATAAAAAAAAACTCCAAAGTTCTCAATTTCCCTGGTTTGTAGGAAAATTTTCGTACAAGGAAACAATGCGGATCGTCTATCCATCGTCCATGCTAGATAGATACTTCCATCAAATATTGTTGTATTTAATTTCTTGAGATTGTTTTTCTCAGGAAATAGATCAATTAAATCAGGTAAATGCACTTATTAATGGTGTTAACAGATATGTTATCATCCAAGGTGGATGATTAAAAAATTATATTTTTTGAAAAAAATGAGTTTCATCAGAGCACCAGTTTAAATGATCTTCAGATAATTTATGGGTTAAGTGCTTTTTATATGGATGATATTTAGCTGCTTCAAAAACACAAGATTTTACAATATACGTCAAGATATAAAGATTTTGACGTGTGATTAATATAACCCGCAAACCAATTATATCATGATTTTTAAATCATCATCATAATTAACAAAAACCCGAATAACAAGTTGATTAGGTGTTTAAAAGATGGACGCTATCGAATAATTAGTTTTTGCAGAATTGCATTTTGCATTTTATATGCAACACTATCTTGCAAAATGAGTAATGCTCCACAGATGACCCACTTGAAATTTTGGATAAGAGACGAAATTTACTCCAAATCATCCAGTCTATATATGGTATTCAAATGCGTTAAAAAATAGAAATAAAATTTTTATAAAAAAATTGAACCGACTTCTAAAAGTGCGCTAAAAAGTGAAAAATAACTAGAAATTTTAATATGAAATTGAAATTTTTGAAGTCGGCGCCAAACTAATACCTGACAAAACGTGATTCGCATAAACAGATTAAAAATATTTTATTTGTAATTGCTTTCTTACCATAATTAGTATACAGGGTGTCCAAGATAAGGATCCTAACCATGGGGATCTCGGAAACAGTTGGAGATACGAGGTCGGTTAAATTAGAGAAAAGTTGCGCAATTTAGTGCTAAATTAAACGCAATTTAAAAATTTTAAAAATTCAAAATACTTCCGGAGATTTCCGGAAAAAACCGAATTTTGGCAAAATCGTTTTTAATTTTTGTAGGCTTTATTTAAAGAGATATCAAAATATAAAAGGTAGATTCTTCTTGCCACTTTTTATTTTTTATAATTTGGTTTAAACAAAATTTAAATCCGACGTTTCGTTTCTGAGATACCATCATGAACTTTCATTTTTTATATGGAACAAAAAAAAGTATCCCATGTATTTGATAGCATTTTTTATTACAAATTCAACGGTGTATCACACTTGCATATCAAGTGTGTAGTTCATTGGCTTTTATAAAACTGATATACCTTTCTCTCTCGCTCTCATGGAGCTCTTATGGAAAGTACTTGAACTACGTATTCGATATGCAAGGGTGATACATCGTTGAATTTGTAATAAAAAATGCTATCAAATACATGGGATACTTTTTTTTGTTCCATATAAAAAATGAAAGTTCATGATGGTATCTCAGAAATGAAACGTCGGATTTAAATTTTGTTTAGACCATATTATAAAAAATAAAAAGTGGCAATGAGAATCTACCTTTTATTTTCTGATATCTCTTTAAATAAAGCCTGCAAAAATTAAAAACGATTTTGCCAAATTTCGTTTTTTTCCGGAAATCTCCGGAAGTGTTTGAAATTTTTAAATTTTTTTAACTGCGTTTAATTTAGCACTAAATTGCGCAACTTTTCTCTAATTTAACCGACCTCGTATCTCCAACTGTTTCCGAGATCTCCATGGTTAGGATCCTTATCTTGGACACCCTGTATATTAGTAGTTATTTATTTCATTTAGAAATTATTTGGCGCCGACTTCAAAAATTTCAATTTCATATAAAAATTTCTAGTTATTTTTCACTTTTTAGCGCACTTTTAGAAGTCGGTTCAATTTTTTTATAAAAATTTTATTTTTCGATTTTTAGTTTTGAATTTACTATGATATTCATAAATTATTTGAACTAAGTACTAATCGAGATTAGTGTACCTCGCAATGACTCCAAGGTGGCAAAAAAGTACTCATTTTTTCCATAATTATAAATGACCTTAAAATGAACCACTAAAAATTTTTTGATTCTTAGAGTTCTCCAAGTACCAATGACATTGTCTCAAACGAATATTTAGTCTGCCATAGTAAATCCACTATTTTAAATTTCAAATTAATTTTAGATTGGTAATATAGGCCCCAAAACCTTCAAATATCGATATTTAAAGAATATAAATTTATTTTTTATCCACCATATTGGAGACGCCATATTGAATTTTTTAAAAATAATTTTAAATTCGTCATGTGTGGACCCCAAAAATTCTCCCGTACCAATTTTGGCGAAATTCGGACATAATCGATTTTTTTGTCCGCCATATTGAATTTTTTAAAAATAATTTCAGATTCTTTATGTGAGACCCCGAAAACTTCCCCATACCAATTTTGGAGGAAATCGGACAAAATTTATTTTTTCGTCCGCCATATTGGATCCGTCATATTGAATTTTTTAGAAATTATTTTATATTCGTTACATGACACCCCGAAAACTCCTCCGTACCAATTTTGGAGAAAATCGGACAAAAACGATTTTTTTGTCGGCCATATTAGAACCGCCAAATTGAATTTTTTGAAAATTATTTTAGATTCGTCATATGCGACCCCGAAAACTCCCCTCTACCAATTTTGGAGAAAATCGAACCAAATTGATTTTTTATCGGCCATATTGGATTCGCCATATTGAATTTTTTAAAAAATATTTTAGATTCGTCATATGCGACCCCGAAAACCCCCCTCTACCAATTTTGGAGAAAATCGAACCAAATTGATTTTTTATCGGCTATATTGGATTCGCCATATTGAATTTTTTAAAAAATATTTTAGATTCGTCATATGCGACCCCGAAAACTCTCCCGTACCAATTTTGGAGAAAATCGGAAAAAATTGAATTTTCGTCCGCCATATTGGATCCGCCATATTGAATTTTTTAAAAATTGTTTTAGATTCGTAATATGGGACCCCGGAAAATCTCTCGTACCAATTTTGGTGAAAATCGAACAAAGTTGATTTTTCGTCCGCCATATTGGATCCGCCATATTGAATTTTCATAAAATAATATCAGATTCGTTATATGTAACCTCGAAAACTCCCCCATACCAATTTTGGAGAAAATCGGACCAAATTAAATTTTCTTGTCCGCCATATTGGATCCGCCATTTTGATTTTTTTTTAAATAATTTTAGATTCGATGGGTACAACCCCGGAAATTCCTCCATACCAATTTTGGAGAAAATCGGACAAAATTAATTTTTTGGCCGCCATATTGTAAGCGCCATCTTCGATTTTACTTCACCAATTTCATCTAAAAAAATATGGGACCACCGCAGCAACTTCCTTTACATAATGTAAAAAATTTCATTCAAATCGGTGAAGCCGTTCCGGAGTAATCGGTGTACATACATAAAAAAAATACATAGTCGACGAATTGAGAACCTCCTTCTTTTAGAAGTCGGTTAAAAAGGATATCACTTTTGAACATTATTTGAATAATGATAACAAAAAATTGGTAGTGAAAAACATAAGCATTTTACAAGAAGGTTTGTATCTTCTTTTAAGAAGAATTCTGCAAAAACTAATTATTCAATAGCGTCCATCTTTTAAATACCTAATCAACTTGTTATTAAATTTGGATTAGTTATATATGTTTTTAAAAAAGCTTTTTTCGGGTTTTTGTTAATTTTATTCATTTTTCTGTGTTAAAAGTGGACCGATTTATTTAAACTCATTTGAAAGATTTTTTAATTCTCTACAACTTTTCTCATTGGATTACTACGATTGATTCATTAATTTTCTTTTAAGAAACAGAAACTGGTATATTTTGACTTACAAACCATTTTTTGAATCATTGCTCGATTGGTTTTCAGGTAATATTGATGACAAGAAATCACCTAATTATTTTTCTATATGTTAGTGTAATATTCTGTACATCAACTACGCTTTTTACACTTACGTATAGATTTTCGACAGTTGAACACACCTGTTTGTTTCTTTGTCAATTGACGGCCTTGCAATATTTGCTTAATCCTTCAATTTTTAATCTATGCCGCTTACACTTACACTGCATATATGGCATTAAGTTACCAACTACTTTCTTCATGTTTTCGAATTTGATCGATGGATCCAACCATCATTAAAATGTTAATTCGCTCATTTTACCACGAAAATACGTCACATTTATTTGATTAACTTATAAAAAATCAAATTTGGCATCCATGAATTAAAATATTTTTAATGAAAAAAAAAATCAATGCCTTATTTTCATGTTATTTATTATATATTATATAGTCTATTAATATAAAAAATACCGTGACGATGTAATAAGTATATGCCTACAAGTTGATAACGGTTCAATTTAAATATATAGCATGAACATGCTTGAAGTTTTCCATGAAAATAAAAAGTTCATAACATACCGGCGGCTCCATTTAAAAAAGTATCTATGATATCACATCATCTACCTAAAATAATTAATGAAAGAATACTTAATTTAAGAAATTAGTTGAAACGTTTGAGCATTTTTTCCAAAAGTTATTGTTTAAATTTAAAATTGTTGATATATTTCCGGTTTAAAGTCCTCCTAATACCCAATTCCCCATCTGTATATTGTTTTGGGTCTTAAAAAATAAATACCACTCAAAAATGTACTAATAACTTGTTAAAGAGTCAATGCTAGTAGTTAGTAGTAGTGAAATAACAAAATATTTCTAGGAAAACAGAAATATGATTTTAAGTAAGTGACCAAATAACTTAAACAATTGTAGCGAAAACAACACTGTTTCAGATTTTCATTGTTTTTATTCAAAAAGTTCATATAATACATAACATGTTACGCAGAACACCTACTTCGTCAGATGTCGAATTGGTAATGAATAATGTTAGGAAATAAATATTATTGGGGAGTTCAAGTTTTGTGGGTCAGATAGGCCGTAGCTTTAATATTAATATTTCAGAACATTAAAGGGATTATGTACACAAAAAAGACAAATCAGCCTACGAAACACATCTTTTGTCTCAAAACCACATCATTAATAAAAACTTCAAAATTCTACAAATCGAAAATAATAGCACAAGTTGACTTAATTTTCTTAGAATCTTTGGAAATTACGAAAATTAAAAAAGAAAGCAGATTACATTTTAAATGGCGAATTCGATGCTAAGAATTCGCCCTTGTTCAATTAATTTTTATAATAAGAATTTCTCTTCTTCTTCTTAAGGTGCCTATCTTCTTATGATGTTGGCGACCACGTTAGCCCATCTTATCCTATTCACTGCAGTTCGGAATAGGTCAGTTGATGTTAGGCCAGTCCATTTTCTAAGATTGGCCAGCCAGGATATACGTCTACGTCCAGGGCCTCTCTTGCCCTCGATCTTGCCCTGTAGAATTAATCTTAGTAATCGATACTTATCATTACGCATAATGTGGCCGAAGTAAGCCAGTTTTCTGTTCTTTATAGTGGTGATAATTTCCCTGTCTTTTCCGAGCCTCTCGAGAATCGTGATGTTAGTTGTGTGGTGTGTGTATGACACTCGTAAGATGCGGCGATAGCACAACATTTCAAATGCCTCCAAGCGTTTGATGGCAGCTTCTGTAAGACTCCAGCTTTCTACCCCGTAGAGGAGAACGGTAAAGACGTAGCATCTGAGAATTCTTATGCGTATATTGATGTTTAGAGAGAGGTTGCAAAGGACTCTTCTGTGGCGACCAAAAGCGCATCTGGCTTTTTCAATACGGGTCCTTATTTCGTAACTATGATCCCATGTATCACCGATATTGCATCCCAGGTAGGATATTTTCTCTACTCTTTCTAGTGTTGTATCGTTTACAGTAAATTGGGCGTTAGTGTCGATGTTCTTACTAATGATCATTATTTTGGTCTTTTTACAGTTTAGTTTTAATCCATATTCGCTGCATGCTTCCACAACATTATCTATTATTCTTTGGAGACCATTTGCGCTATCTGCCAACAGAACGGTGTCATCCGCGTATCTAATATTATTGATAGGTTTACCATTTACTGTAATGCCGTCTTCCGATTCATCCAAGGCTTCTCTAAAGAGATTTTCAGAATATATGTTAAACAATGTCGGTGACAGTATGCATCCCTGTCGAACTCCTTTTCCGACTTCAAAGACATCGGATAGTTCGTTTTCGAGACGTACTGTTGCTTTTTGTTGTAAATATAGGTTTGAGATAAGTTTAATATCCTTACTGTCAATTCCCGATGTTCTTAGAATATCAATTAATTTTCCATGTGGTACCTTGTCAAATGCCTTTTCAAAATCAATAAAACATGCAAATACATCGCAGTTAACATCCCTTGCTCTTTGTATTAGCACTTGCAGGCTGAAAAGTGCTTCCCTTGTTCCAAGGCCTGATCTGAATCCAAATTGCACTTCGCTGATGTGTTCTTCTAATTTGGTGTAAATGCGAGAGTGAATGATATTAAGGAGTACTTTAAGCGCGTGGCTCATTAAACTAATTAATCTGTGGTCCTCGCATTTCCTCGCATTGATTTTTTTAGGAATTGGGATGAATATTGATAGCAGCCAGTCTTTTGGTAATTGTCCAGTTTCATATATGTTGTTAAATAGTTTGGTAAGAGCTGCGATTTGGGACTCCTCCAATAACTTTAAAATTTCGCCATGAACATCATCAGGTCCTGGTGATTTGCCATCTTTAAGTCGTTTGATGGCCATCTTGACTTCTTCATTTGTTATTTCTGGGCCGTAGGGGTGGTTTGTTTCGTATGGTGTTCTGACTGCATCTTCGAAAAGTTCTTGCATGTACTCCTTCCATCTTTTCAGCCTGTCTTCAATCCTGATCAAGATCTGACCCTCGCTGTCTACGATTATGCCAGTATTGCGTTGATTATCAATGTTCTGCATCTGTTTGATCTTTTTGTGCATATGGAAGTCATCATGTTTTTGTTGAAGAGTTTCAATTTCTATGCATTTCTCAATCAACAATGCCTCTTTTGCTTCCTTTATTTTCCGCAGTATATTCTTGTGGAGCTTGTTGTATTCGTGTATATTTTTATTTTTGAATCTTCGCCGTTCCTCCATCATCTGTAATATTTCGTCTGTCATCCATTCTTGTTTCTTTTCTTTTCTTGATTTCAGATTTTCGTTTGTTAGTGTAGTGATAACTGTCTTCATTTCGTTCCACTGTTCTTCTATATCGTCGGTGTAGCTTTCAGCTATTTTGGCAAAGTTTTTATTTAGCTCTTCTTTCACCTTTTCTTGGATGTTATTTTCTTTCAGTAGTCTTATGTTTTTTCTGGGAGTCCTTTTCTTACGAATAACTTTGAGTCGTATCTTGATATTTGCCACTAATAGATTGTGGTCCGAGAAGACATCTGCGCTTGGGTATGTTTTTGCTGAGGTGATAGAGTTTCGAAACCTTTTGTTTATGTTGATAAAATCAATTTGGTTCCTAATAATTCTCTCTGGAGTATCTCCTGGAGCTTTCCATGTGTAAAGCCTTCTGGGATGCAGTTTGAAAAATGTATTCATGACAACCATGTCAGTCTCCTGGCAGAATTGGATCAGCCTTTCGCCTCTCTCATTTCTTGTGCCAAGACCGTATCTTCCCACAACCTTCTCAACTGTACCCTCTCCTATTTTGGCGTTAAAATCGCCCATGATAATATTTAATTCATGTTTCTTCGTGAGTTTTAGAGCGTCTTCTAGGGTCTGATAAAATGTTTCTATTTCTACTTCAGTAGATTCGGCTGTGGGTGCGTAAACTTGAATGATGTTCATGTTAGAGGATCTGGAGTTAATCTTCAGCAGTGCAACTCTATCTGACATGGGTATAAATCCTATCACTGCTTTAGCAATTTCATTTTTTATTATTATAGCTACGCCATTTCTGTTTCGTGTTGTTTCATCTCCTGAGTAGTAGACATGGTGCTCGCCTATGACTGTTTTTCCGGAATTTGGCCATCGGACTTCACTGCATCCCAAAATATCTATGTCTAGGTGTTTCATTTCTTGAATAATATTTGCCACCTTGCCTGGTTGGTACATGCTTCGAACGTTCCAAGTACCGATCTTTTTCACATTTAGGACATTATTGGCTGACCGGGAGATTCTTAGCACCCTCTCCCCATTTAAGGGGTGCCCGGGACTGAGGGCCGTGTCTTTCTTGTTTTCAGCCATTGTGGTGTCCTGGGGAAATATTTTGATACCAGGTAGTTTCCCGTTGCTTTCCTGGTCTTGAGAATCAGCCGCTTCTAACATGAAGTACCGACGCTGTTTGCAGCCGCCCATTCTGGATCAGACGCTGCGTGGGAACCTTCTTAGCTTCGCCTTCATCTCTTCGAGACCTTACCGGCATGGGTGTCCCTGCCAGTAGCTACGCTACCGCCGGCATCGCTCCCTGGATATTGAAGGTTACTGAGCCCTCTCACCAACGACAAGGTGATGATTCCCCTGAGAGGGAGAATTTCTCTAGTTTGTCCTAATTACGGTACAGCTATAAAATATATAAGCTTGGAATTTTAAATAATAAGTACCTCAATAATATAAATTTTTTAACATGGTTGATGATTATCAATCCAAAATCTGACAAAATAGCAGTGTTATAAAACATCTCATGTTTTACTTGAATTATTTTTAAATTAAAATAGTGAAAATCTGAAACAGTTCTGTTTTCGTTATTTAGTCTTTAAAAAATATGGATCTTTATTGACTAACGATCACCTCAATAAACTATTTGTCAAAAACAATATGGATGGAATTCCACATGTGCACTCTATCAATATAAGCATAATAAGTGAAATACAAAACACATTGTCAGCGTTACTCGATAACGTTTACTTAAAGACGGCAAATCCCAATCAGCAAAGAGACAAGCCCTTCTCAATGCCGATTTTGACTATAGCAAGTTTAAAAGCTATTACCAATAACAAGCACAAAATTCTTGCAGATCAACCAGTTGCAATGTACTAAGCATCCAGGAAATACATAAAAATAAGAATGCTGTCTGATTGAATATTCATGGTACGCACTCTGTTACTATCGTTATAAGCTTCCCATCAATACGTCATCAACTTTTAAGTTGTCTTTTTTGGGGTATTACAAATTTGTTCTTTGTAACTTGCGTATCGTTGTTGATTCGGTGCGATATCTAGTCTGCAGGGTCCCCGAACTTTCAGAAAATCGATAAGTCTGCATTTGGCAGGTAACGTATCTTTTGCTTGGTTTGCGCCGGTAACGACCGGCGGGAAGTATATTTCTTTAATTTAAAAATTACTAACGGGTTACTTATTTAATTTTGAGCAAGGAATGTTAATAATTAATGAATTGGCTTATTTTATAAATTCATTTCAGCTGACTGAACTAACCAGAAACTCGCAAAGATTTGTTTTCGAGCTGCCATCTCTTTTAAATTTCGAAAATGTTTAAATAAAGGAGCGTGATGAGCACGCATGTGTATTTGATATAAATAAGGCCACGACAATTGACCGTGACTAAACTTTTCTTTTTCGAAGCAAGTAAAGAGCTGTAAAATTTTCATCTCAATTTTATTTGGCTCATTCTTTGAAATCTAGGAGTAAAAACACTTAAAATTGTTGTGTTCAATAGTTGCGTTTAGTTGTTTGGTCGCCTTACCTTTTACCTGTTTTGCTGTTTATTGCGTTATTTTTACTTGAATTAGTAGTTTTGCATATTTCAATGAAGAAATTCTTTTAATTTCACATGATATTTTAGGGTTAAATCCCTTAATTACAGTTTATTAAGGCAATCTTTTATAGAGGTTTGATTTATTGAAGTTTGAACTCAAAATTAATTATTAACTAGTGAGTTTAATGACAATTTAAATCTGACTTTGATGCGTTATTTTGAGTCTCATGATTTTTTCTTAAAATTTAACCATATTAGTCGATTATTAAGTTTTACATTAGGTTTTATGGCCTCGCGTTAACTTTTTTTTTAATAAATATTTCTTAATTTTTGTTGGGTTTTTCTTAGTACTTGATAGCTGTTATGATGACAACGCTTTAATTATTCTTTTGATATTGGGAAGGGTTAAGTTTCAGAGTAGCCTTGGCTGTTTATTGTAATACTTTCAGTTTGACTTCAGTTTGATAAAATTCAAGAAATTCTCGGAAAGTATTTTATTTTAATTTAATTAAAAATTTAATTCATCTGCTTCTATAAGCGGTAACACCAGTAACAGTAGCGGGTTGAAAAAAATCGATTTTTTATTACTTTAAACAATTTATTAGGTTTTCAAAAAACAAGATAATATTAAATAATATACAATTAGTCCCTTAGTGGAAACAAACTTTAAATCGTCGAAACCTTGTGGCAATGCCAAGCGTACCGCCCGCGCCCTCTCCGCGCTTCGTGTCATTACTTTTGTATTACCGTTACCTGTCGAAATGGTAAGTGAACCTATCACTTTTAAATTGGAAGGGCCCTACAGTTTCACATAGGACCACCGGGTGTGCTAGAAGGTCGCAAGTGCAACAATTCTATATAATAAATATGTACGCATGTAAAACTTTAAACGCGTTTTTCTCAAAATTACTTTTTTCAAACTGGGCGAAAGAGTTACTCAAACACTATTGCACCTATCAATCTGAAATTTGACAGTAGTTTCACAATCTTATTATCTTCCATGCTACTTAGCCATTTTTTGATCGGATAAAAACAAATTTTTTGTATAAACAATTTATTGTTTTATTTTTGACCGAAAATCGACAATTTTTTTCCAAAATGCGCCATTTCTACAAATTTCGGTTTAAAAAATCCCTATGTCATCAAGAAGCCAATTATATATCAATTATAAATGTTTTCGCCCGTTAGAGTGATGTTACCCCTTAAGTTAATTTTTATAAGATTTCTTAGAAGTTTTTTTTTTGTAGGGATTTTTCTTCTTCTAGTTTTTCTTCTTGTTTGGCATTTATCCTTTTTTACCTTTTTGGATTTTCCTTCATTTCGTGGATTTTCACTAACTTTTAGTTATCAGTTTATGAGCTCTGATGTTTAACTAGTTTCATCATACCACTATACGGTTGTACAGTGTTGCAGTCTGATTTGTATGGGATCCCATAGCTAGGAGTCTCGTCATTGCAATAACAAGGTAACTAAGTTTTTTTCCTATTTTAAATGTTGACAAATAAATAATTTTGTAAGTTAAAGGTTTTTGATTTTTTTTTCGTAAGGCATTGCGAAATGTTTCGCGCCATACCATGATCAGAAATTATATAGGATTTGCATTATGTTTTGATGCCAGTAGGTACTAGAGTTTGCAACATATCAAATTTTTAAAAATTAAAATTTTAATAAGAAATTTATAAATCTTTACCAAATCTATTTGATCCTTTTATATTGTACAACACATCTTCATAAATATTTGTTGCAATTATTTTACCTTAGTCTATTTCATAGTATTACTTAAAGTCGAAAATTTGTGATTGTTTCAATTGAAAATTTTATAGCATATCTAGCTTTATGCTATCAACACAGCTGGACTTTAGTTTTTTCAATTAAGTATTTTTTATTATTTATTAACGCATTTTATTTGACCCCAAGCTTACTTGCGTATCTGGAAGTTGGAAGCTAGTTCCTAATGACATCGTGGAAGATTTGTGCGTTCAACCTAGCTATAGATGCAATAACGCCATGAATAACCCATCCCTACTCTCCTGCATAGGAGATAGCTTGGCATATTCGCTCGCTGCCTTTTTTTTTAACTGCGAGTTTATATCGCTGCTGCTAATGAAGTAATTTTGCTAGTTTATTTTTCTCTCATCCCGCACTAATATCGAGTTCGCCCTGGAAATTATCGGGAAGGTTTATATGTTAACCTGGTTTAGGATACCTCATTTAAGAGGGCTTGGATAGTTCATCATCCAATCATAGGCATATCCATTCGCTTTCACTGCACGGAGAAAAGATTTGTGAGGTAATAATCGCCCCGCTCTGTGTAAAGCATCCAACCCCGCATAAACTCTCCCCTAAAACCTTTAGGACTCACCCCGTAACCAGTGTTCCCCCTTATACCTTACATTTAGCCGAAATCCCAGCCTTCATCTCCGAATGAACAAACCGTGTTTTTTCTTGCTTTTTGCAAGAGCGCACCGGCTATTTGTTGACAGTTTAATAGCCAAAAAGGAAGTATTATTTCGGTTATACTCTATTATTAAATTTCTTCTCATTTAGCTGTGAGGTTTTGGCGTAAACTACTAGTGTAGCCAATTCATGCTATTACAAAACTGTATGTTTTTAAAGTCTTACAAAAACTACCTTCTCTACTATAAGTAACTCACTTTCGAACATAATTTTTTTGTTGTTTGTTGATATCAATTTTGCTGAATTTCTTTATTTTTTATTGGTTAGTAGTATCAATGCTTAATTTCTGATTACTGAGGGTATTACTTGTATATCTACTAGTTCCTTTTACCAGTGTCACGAGAGTTATCATATTGAAAAATGCTTTAAAAATGTAATTTTAATTTAAATTTTTTAAACTTAAAATATATTAAGAAAAATTTGAAATGAAAGCCAAAAAAAAAACTTTTCGACAAAATTATCATCCTCAATATAAAATTCTTCAAGATTCATAAAACCCTGTTCTTCAAGTTACTATATATTTGGGTAGTTGGCTGTGAATGTTTTGTTTTATTTCAAATGTCTTCAAGTAAAACAATTCTTTTAGATTTTCTGTTTTAAAGATTCGGTTAACAAAACAATTTGGTTCATTTAATGTGAAAAATATTATTTAAAATTAAATTAATATTTTATAGTATGCATCTATGGTAGACTGTTTCATTTGTAACTGACAAAAATTTGAAAAATTAATCATCCAAGATATTTATTTGATGACTAGATTAGATGTCAGTGTTTGTTGTAGATAGATCTTTCCGCAGTAAGTAACATGAATAGATATTTTAATGAATTTATTTTAAAAGGTCAGTACAAGGGAAAAAGGATACATTAAGTACCGAGGTGAACGTTCATTGATATAATAGGTTTAAAAATGAGATATGAGTGAGGATCCACTCTTTATGTCCCAATTTCTACTCGAGCAGTTTAAAGTCTGTAATATTAAACTGAATTGAAGAGGTCACTGCATTGCTGCTTACGAAAGAAAATATAGTATTTGGTTTAATGTTCGCACAAAGATGTTTGCTATTCGTATGTGTTTTATGAATACTAATTATCTTAAGAACTTTGTAGTAGAATATGTAATGAACTTTCATTCTTTGTAGGCGATTTTTTTTATTTATGGGACATTGAATCTCATGTGACTAATATATCATTTTTGCAGTTCGGACTTCAATCCTATAGAATATCTATGAAAAACTATTGTGGGACGCGATTTATACATAGGAATCTGAGGACACTTGAAAATTCAATTTTTACAGAATGAGAAATATTCTTTAGGATGTCATACAAAATTTGATTAAGAGCATGTATAGGATCATAAATGCTTTTATGCAGATTAGGGGAGGTAATAGGTACTATTATTATTCTAGTAAGCCTTTCCATTATTTCTATAATTTAAATTTAAATCTAATAATGTAATATAACATTTACACTTATCAATGATCAGAAAATATACCCCATAATTAACTAACATAGTCTAACTTTAAAATGGGTCTTAGCTGACAATAAAGGGTTTTAAACTGACAAGTAGAACAATAAGTTACGCAAGTTTTTAACTCTAAAATGCCAGAAAAAAACATTTTTTTGTATTATTAAACCCACAAAAATGAAAAATTTGTGGAAGGCAACTATTCCTATTAACGATATCAGGATTTTATCTTTTGGTTTTGTCTTTAGTATTCCCATCTAATCTTTTTCGGTATTTATTTGTTGACATATGTAACATAAATTATAAGAATATCATAAGCAAAGCAAAACTGGCCAACTAGAAAATCTAACTATAGTTAAACCGCTGTATATCTTTACGTCAAAATTTGACATATGCATCAAACTAGTGACATTTTTTTTTGATAACTGTAACAGGATCGGAGTGGCTCATTCTACTATTTTCTTTTTCGGTTATATAACAAGAAATTTGTCGAATGGTTTATAAGCAAGTTTCACAAACTAAATATCCTTAAAAAATAAAAATGTTATACACAAAAATTTTAAAATCGAAGTTTTTCCTTCTGTTTAGACATATCGATAATTTTATATTTCATTTGTATAGGGCTATTTAATGAAGGAGTTTATGTGCTTATAATGGGTTTGATATTTTAAGTGAAATTTTAAATATGAGAGATTTTAAAAGCGGATTAAAATTTCCTCTTTTATATTACTACACTAAGAGATGTACTACTGCTAAAAATAATTTACTTTACGTATTAGTACATTCTTTAATAAGCATTGCCTTTTTAATATGTTGCTAGCTGATAATTGTAGAAACTATTGTACTAAAAATTTTAAACATACTCTTTTTAATTTTGGGATTAGTAGGGTGATGTCTGAAGGTACAAGTGTGGGGTGCTTACGTGTATGTTCACTTTTATAAGTGAACCTATGTTGTTGTAATGTTTCACCTATGAAATTTATGACAATAAAAGCTTTATTTATTTATTTTATAAAGTAAATCGTTTATATTCTAAATTATTGGTAACTATTTCGGTAACAGAAAAAATTATACGCAATTTGTTGATAAAGTTCTATTTTTATTATAATACTCCAGTTAGGTATAACAATATTAGGGTAGTCTAACTGAAAACTAAAAATAAATTGACTATTAATAGAATCGGAACTAAAAAATAGTATTCTTAGAAACAGTGGGTAAGTATACAATATTCTAGAAATTATTCAGTGTTTTATACTTAATGACTAACTTTATGATTTCTGACTGCAATAAATGAAGTAGTTAAGCTGCAAAAATATTGAATAAAAAGATAAATAATTAATCATCTTCATCAAATAGCCTACTTTTCTTAAAAATAAATACATAAATTTAAAAAAAATGTATGCTTCAACAGATAATAGTTAACACAACTCACGACTCATGGCTCCGAGTCTTTTACTGACTACATTTCAAGATTTCTCATGCCCTATCCTCACAGATAAATTTATAAACACCACTTTTTTAAATAATATTATTTGTGTGTTCGACATAGTTAGCCCAATTCTGTTTTGTCACTGTTCCTAACGCCTTTTTCCAAGTCTCTATTGGTTCTTTAACTTGTAGAATCAGTTGGTCATAATTTCTCTTTGCCTGACTCCATACCATTTCAATTGTGTTAAAATGGCAATGGTAAGGAGGCAAGCGTAAAACTTTATGTCCAGAAGATTCTATTAGCTGATCTACTACAAAGCATTTTGCAGGCTTTGGTACCGAGATATCAAAGACCACAAAGTATCTTTTGTAGCATCTTCTCCAAAGTTGATATATTTTTCTTTCAGCCACGCTTTCATAGCGTCCTTGCTCCAACCCTTTGTTGGCCATTTTTGAAGTTGCCTACTATGATAAGGAGCATTATCTAAAACAATTAAAGAAGGTGTTTCCAGTTTTGGCAAAATATCTTTTAACCAAGCTTCAAAGTTTTCCGAATTCATTTCTCCATGGTAATCTCCAGTTTTTGACTTTGATTTAAAAATCAGCATTGCATCTTCAACGAATCCATTTTCATTTCCTGCATTCAGTACTATGTACCTGAAAAAAAGTAGAGTAGTATGTGGCAGTACAAATTATTTGAAATATTTTGCAGAAATGGTCAATTGAGAAATAGTGGTTCTTGAGTTTAGATCAAGTCAAATTTGAAATGTTATGCAACTTTTTACCTAGATTGCTCGAAACATCTTTAGGGATCTTCATTTCACGTAATTAGAACACGGAACATTGCATGTGTTGATGGTCTTAGTTAAAGGATAATATCAAAATTAATTTATTTTTCTCAATTTTTATGTCATTAATGCCTTGAAATTGGAAAATTTATTTCATCTGTTTATTTTTTAGAAATATGATGCATTGTTAAAAATATACTGTATTATACCCATTTTTGGTTTATTTTTAAGCACCTTTATGTTGTATAAATTATGGGTGAGGAGTGTGCAATTAAATAATTATAATACTTATTTCAAATCGGCTTTTTTTAGCACAATAAAACATGATACCATATCAGCAGTTTCGATTGGCGAAGCATTGACTCGTCTGAGAACTTGGGCAAGAACACTGATGTACCATATTTTAATATAAAAATATTAGTTGTGTTTCCTTAAACCGAAACAAATTAGATTCTACGCGATACAGATTTACTTCACGTTTCAGCAAAATACCTGTAAGCAGTTTTTATATTTTGATAATATATTTTTTTTTCATAATTTTTAACGCCCTGTATTTTGAAAACGAAATATTTTAGATACATGTTTATATCAAATTCTTCGCTTAAGAAATCACTACAAGATTTTTTTTTGGATTTCTGGAAAGCCTGTATCAAAGTAAGATGATCATTATTATTTTGTAAAATGTAAATTAAATTATTTGTTTAACTTTCATTTATTAAGGAAACATTTTTATCATATTAAGTAAAAATTTTTCCTAAAAAGGTTCAAACTTGTCTGATAAAACATACAGAAATTTAAGTAAGAAATTTCTCAACCTCCCCAGGAAATAAAGTATTAAAGTAAAAATTTAATATTTAACATCCTGCTAATAGGAAATGATCCAAGGATTATTTAAATAAAGCTTTTTGCAACCTGTTATAGATGAAAAAAATTCAAAATTGTGTAGTGCAAATAACTGATTTATTACCTAAATTCCTCCCTAGATATTTTTCGTACTGATTGAGTGCTATTGTCCTGCCATGATCGTCTGTGGGTGCCATTTTGAAAAATCCATGTCTCGTCTATAAAGACTGGCTCAAATTTATTTTCCCCTTTTTCTTCGTTCTTTAAGTACTGTTCAAGAAAGTCTCTTCTCATTTTCTGAATTTGTGGTTTCTCCATTAAAGCTCTACGTGGGTTATCCTTCCTATATAAATATATAAATAAAAATGAAATGTGTATCCTCCAAAAATAAATTACACAGGTCTCCTGTGAAAAATTCTGCTTATTATTTTGGCCCAATTGCAACTGCTTTATATTTGTATCTAACATTTATTTGCTGTATGTAAATGATTGTTTACCTGTAGATAAATCCTATTTGCTTTAGTAATATGCCTAGACTTATCCTTGCTCCATGGTATATTTCTTTTGCCTTTAATCGTTCCAACAATATTGAGACTGTTATTGAGGTACCTTCACAAATAAAAAATTGTTATGAAGAAATGACGAAATCTTAATATTCTATTTAATTTAGTAAAATTATGTTTACATTTTGTATTCATTACAAATATTTTTTTGGGTTTTTTAATTTTTAAAACTTATATTTTCATTATACATGCACCTTGACGGGTTAGAAAATGTAAAAAAAAACAAGTTAGAATAAAATATAACATATAAAATTTTTTAGAAATACTTACCCACAGAAAACATCATATGTATTTCATCTCTAATTTGTAATTTTGTTGCTTCCGGCATATCTTCAGTTTTTGGTCTCTTCCTTTTTCTTGTTTCCTTTATTGTCGTTATTGGGGCATTTAGGAAAGTTCTCACAGTTGTATGGGATAAGTGTAAGCATTGGTTTCTAATTTGAATTTTAAAAATTCATAAAGTTGATTACCCAGATCTTCCCTTGCTGCTTGTTTTAATTAGTAAATTAGCCTGTAAGGAAAATTTTTTAAATGTACATATTTCATACTATGAACATATATTTTTAAAGTGATTTTTGGATAAATGATGAGGGGACACATAAACTAGATTTAAACTTAAGAATTCTCAAAGTTATTTTTCTCTTATTGACAATTATACCAGCTATATAAAATTTTGAAAAATGTTGGGGCTAAAATATGAATTAAGAGCTTCAAAATATATATTCCGGAAACGAAAAGTAAACAAAAACTAATTAGATGAAACAATCCTGTAACAAGACAAAGTGAAAAGAATGGAAGTTAATATATTCCATGAGATTTATCCGTATTTTCAAAATATTTTAATGGTACTTGCTTACCTGAATAATAGCATTTAATATTTTACGAACAAGAGGTTGTTGGTAGATGGAGAAGTTTAATTTTGAATTTACACTGTCATACGTTTTCAGGATTCTTGGGTACCAGAATTTAAAAATCATATCAACTGAATGATATGTATAATTATATCAGAATAAGAAGTCGGCACATGGGTGGAAATTTTAGTTAAAATCAAAAATAGTGACTTGGCTTAAAAAAAATTGTTATACGAGTTCAACTGAGCAATTAAAGCACATCAAATTAATGATGAGGGAAGTTCTGGGTGAACAAATTTACTAATATTTTTATATGTGTACATTGATATTGTCACATAGGGAAAAACATAAAAACATAATATTTCATAAATTTGCATTTTTCAATTTTACAAATCTTGTATTTTAAATTTAAACAATAACAATCACGTTACCTCTTATAATTTAATAACCTTTTAATTATGAAATGTTATGTTTATTCACTGACCGTCGATCGTGCTAATTCACCAAGTCAGCAAGGTCGCTTTCCGGGTCATGAAGGATCGAGGTTGTAAGAAGGCGATTCGTTGACTTGATGAAAAAAATAAAACAGGATAAAAAGGACGGACAAGCTTGGGACGGGGGTCAATTGGTTCTATCGGTTCAATCGGTTGAATCGGTTCAATCAGTTTAAGAGTCAGTTGATCTGATGTAGAGCGGCTAGTCTATCGCGACTTAGTTAATGGTTAGTGAAGCGAAAATCCCAAGCATGTCCCAGTCCTGAGCAGGTCGACAAACAGAGTATACTAGTGACAACCCCCGTGAAGAGTGCCAGTATGAAGATAACCTCAAGGTAAGTAAAAAATTTAATTATAATAATGTTCAGCCCAGAAGAGTTAATCAATATTTTATAACTTATTTTGAATAAAACATTTTTTTTTTTGCAAAACTCCACACATTATGACAATGTGGTGGAGGCGCCGTGTTTCAAAAACACCGTGCTTAAAAATGGGGTTCTAGACAAGTTTTCCTGTAATTTATAGCCAATTAATTATAATTGTGTTTTCTAAACCTCCACACACCATGACAATGTGGTGGAGGTGCCGTGCTTTAATAAACTGATGCAAGGTTCTTCTGAAATTTTAACTAGCCATTTTGTAAAACTCCACACACCATGACAATGTTTTGGAGGCGTCTTTCTAAATTCTAAGTAACTTTTTTGTAAAGCTCTTTACACCATGACAATGTGGTGGAGGCTTGCAATTTTTCTAATACCGCAATTAATTATTCTAAACTTTTTTTGTAAAACTCCACTACGACAATGTAGTGAAGATGCCATATTTAAAAAGCGGCAAAAGCCGTGTTATCTATGATTTAAAACCAACTTATCCATTTTTTATATATCATTCAACTACGTAATTATAGAATCAAGAATTTGGTCTAAACGAGATTACTTATTTCTAAGATATTCTCTTATTATTATTATTATTATTTTAACTATAACATTTTGGGCTGTTCATTCAAATATATTTTAGATTTAGCTAATTTTACCCTACTTATTCCAGTTAGAATATTTGAATTTTCTAAAAATATTTATAAAACAAATTAAGATTTTAAATACCTATATAAATAATATGGAAAACATTTTAACGTTAATTCTGGGAATAACTAGGATAAAAAAGGAAACTTCTTGATTTTAAAATTTTAAGCTTAAGCTAATAAAATATAAGATTTGTTTGATACATACATCTTTTAAAAGTATATAAGAATTTTTTTTGTGTTTATATTCTCAGCGATGGCACAAAGACCTATTTTCTACAATTCTTATATGTATATTGATAATCTTTTGTATCAAATTATGTCACTAATATTATTACTCATGCATGGTGAACTTATTGCTACACAAGCAAATAGAAAGGCAAGCAATGCGTAATCCTCTAGTTAATATTGTTCATAAAATAACTGCTCCAAATAAATAGGGTAGTTTTTTTTACAAGATTAATATTTTATCATATGTGACTTTATCTTTCATAATATACAAAAAAAAATGAAAAATCTGAAAAATTGAAAATTGCTGTAACATAAATCTAAATAAGGTTTTATTGTATAATAATAATTAATTTAAATATTGAAAAAACAAAACAAATGTTTATGTAAATATATTTATAGTAAGTACCACCTGTAGTATGCAATTTCATATATCATCACATTTATTTGTTTAATAATAACAGAAAAAATATAAACATAGTTCCAAAGCAGGAAGACTGCGTAAACAATTAAGGTATAAAAGTTTATCATTAATGAATGGTTTAGCAAAACAACGAGGGATATTTATATATTGAAAGTAAAGTTAATAATCTTTTTCCTTCTTTTTTAATATAGATTTCCTCTACTTGCAATTTTACTACATGAAAATTTAAGCATTTCATAATTCAATCTACATTACATAGAAGTCAAAGCCAAGGCAGTCTGGAAGTCACACACAACGAAACCAGTCCATTAATTTATACAAGGGTAACTAATCCCGGATTTTAGGACTAGGGGAAGAAACAAGAAACCTCTGACAGGAAGTAGCCATTCCTATCACAGAATTTTAAAAATATTTTGACCTTCCCGTAATAATTATTTTTTCTTTCTTTTTTCAGGCATCTAACTGTACTATACAAATAGTATGTTATTCTTTCGAATTTAACCGAAATAAAAGTATTAGTCACAACAATAACTAAATACAAAATACAAAATACATTGAAATGTCCGAACGTTGACGGAAAATTTTTACATAAAATTGTGCAAAACAAAGTTGCATTAGAGATACTTGATGTAAGAATCATCTATCACTATCTCCTTTTTATAATTAAGACACATAGTATGCCCAAGTTGTCTTGCAAAAATTAGTAATGTTAGAGTGTATTTTTACTTTGTTATTTAAGCCAAAACTTCCAAGCGCACTTTAAGAGGAGTTCTTGGATAAATATCATTGTAAATTACATAAACTCTAGAGTCCTAGGACAGTACCAAAATAAGGTACCCATTTGTAAATGCATATGTAAATGCATATAAAATATTTGTTATATAGTAAATATTAAATACGTTAATAATACGTAAATATATGTAATAATAAGTTAGGTACTTAAATATAGTACCATGTAATACGTATCTAAAAATGATACATTTTATGGCGTAGGTAGGAGATACAACCGATAGATGGTTTTTCAAGTGCATCTCAAAATCCTACGCAGATAATTAATAATTTTAAACTGGTATAAAAAATACCACATTATATATAAATCAAATAGGTCTCTTAGAACCACTAAGGAATTGTAAATTTATCATGTGACAAAATTGTTGAAAGTTAGAAAATAATATTTTTTCCTTTACAAACTAAATTTGTACTTAGTGACGTTTCATCTTAGCTGCCTAACATAAGTAATGTAATAATTAATATAAGTTTAAAGCATCTCGACACTTAAAATCCTTTGCCTTTTGCATTGAAAACAATGCTTAAATTAAGTTATCATTCATTTTTAGTGCAACCATTCATACCATAAAAATACTTTGTAAACTGTTAAAAATGTTCCTGTATAAATATTTGTGATTTAGTATAGAAATTTAGGTATAAGATAAACATATTACGATGATACGGAATCTCACCACCACTGTCTGCACGTATGAAGCAAACTGGAGGCATGTCGAGCCCAATAAATGGTCCACGAGTTCTATTGACGCACGCAGCTCTATACCAGCGCAGTCGGCAGACCCCGCTGCGACTTCATCTGTGCCTGCACATCCATGAACACTCATCTTTTACAGCTACAGTATCTTCTACTGCCAGACCAGAAGTCAACAGAATAAGCAGAGTTTAAGTCAGGAGTAACATGCTACATGTATCTCACTATCTTAGCTACTGGAATTTGGCAGAGAATGGAGTGCATTGTAGGTATGGGCAGTCAACGCAGGGGGCTTATAGACGTCAAGAGTCATTCGACGCGTTGCCGACCTCGGCTGGACAAACGATGTGTGACGTCAGAGGGTTCCGACCAACGGTAGGAGTAAGGAGTACTATAACATCAGCGTGAATGGTATCCACTCTTTCGACTCACCGGACAAGGCGACACGACCGCATCCTCCAGACAGACTTAAAAAAGTGATTTAGTGCAGTGGTGCGAAGCTTTGAAAAACTTTTAAAAGACTTTTTTTTGTGTAATTAAGTTCGTTTTTTTTTAGTTTAGTAAACAGAGAGTCATGAAATAGGAAAAAAAGTAGAATTTTTTGTTTCTATTCAATTTTAAGTCATATTATTTTTTTCCTCAGTTTGTACTTTTTTTCTATTCATCGCTGGGGTCCAGCTCTCTAAGACCGGGGGATGTGTCACATAGGGAAAAACATAAAAACATAATATTTCATAAATTTGCATTTTTCAATTTTACAAATCTTTTATTTTAAATTTAAACAATAACAATCACGTTACCTCTTATAATTTAATAACCTTTTAATTATGAAATGTTATGTTTATTCACTGACCGTCGATCGTGCTAATTCACCAAGTCAGCAAGGTCGCTTTCCGGGTCATGAGGGATCGAGGTTGTAAGAAGGCGATTCGTTGACTTGATGAAAAAAATAAAACAGGATAAAAAGGACGGACATGCTTGGGACGGGGGTCAATTGGTTCTATCGGTTCAATCGGTTGAATCGGTTCAATCAGTTTAAGAGTCAGTTGATCTGATGTAGAGCGGCTAGTCGTTCGCGACTTAGTTAATGGTTAGTGAAGCGAAAATCCCAAGCATGTCCCAGTCCTGAGCAGGTCGACAAACAGAGTATACTAGTGACAACCCCCGTGAAGAGTGCCAGTTATGAAGATAGCTTTAATGTAAGTTAAGAATTTAGTGACAATTATGTACAGTCCAAAATGTTAATGTCGTTTATTTTTAATTAAACTATTTTTTTATATATGATCCGTAGTAAAGAATTTCTTTTGAGTGTAACCTCTGAAGACCAAATTCCTAAATGCTACGTCCCTAGTCACACCTCAAAACTGGGCGTGACAATATAATTTTATTGACAACCGTGCAGTCACTAAGGTTTCACACTTTATTTTCAGGGTATTGTTCCTTTGTAGTCAGAAGTATGTTTTACTAAAACTGACAAACATTTTAAACACTTTCTGAATCACTTAAAAAGCAAAAGTTAGAAACAAATATGACAAAAAAATGTTATGTAGTAGAAAATAAATAACAGTAGGGCTGGAGTCAACTATGTTGTTTTTAAAATCAACAATTCAATTTCTAAAAAGTGCCACTAATAACAATTAGGTATAAAAATAAGCATAACCCAAATTTACCTCTATAGGATTACAATTAGGCAGCTTCCTTTTAACATAATCGTAAGTAAATTTAATCCAATCTTGGGCTATAGGACAGCTTCTTATGTGGCGGAATTTAGGACTCTGCATACCTGAAGAAGAAGGGTGATTCCCCATATCCTAAAACACAAATGTAAGTTGCTAAAAGTGGCCTCTTTCATATAGATTATAGGTTGGAAAAATGATAGGGTCCTGTATACTAGAGAGTACATTATACTAAGAATGGAGCTACGATTTCGTTTTCTTTTCCAAAAACTACCTTAAAGTACTCTAATAATCTCCTAAATCTTCACTAAATCCAATAAATACCTAGAAATCTAAAACGTTCCCTGTAAAAATAACTAAAAAATTTGTGCATGTGTACTATTTTGTTCATCTTATTTTTTTCTTCCAAAATTAAGTATTTCAGGCATATGTTTCAAGGAACAGTTTCCCTTGTTTTCAGCTATTGTATTATTCTTTGTTATAATATTTTAAATATTTTTAATTACATTCTGTACAAGCTGTATTAACTAATCATAGTGTACACATGAGTTTGAAATACTGTATATTTTCATAAAGCTCGACAGAATGTTGCTTAACGTTTTCGAAAGAGATACTACAAGAAAAAACCTCTTTATTAGTTACTTACCGGTATATCAAGCTGATTAAAATTTTCCATATGTACATCCATACCCAGTTAGAAAACCTAAATAAATCCAATAAAAACAAGCACTAGTAAAGTGTTTTTATTATAATAACGATAGTCTAAAATTTATAGGCTATCAAGTGTTTAAAGTCACAAACACTAAACACTACAATATTAAATAGCGGCACAAAGTGTCTAAATTATTTTATATCGTAATATAATAAAAATATCGCAACGTTGTCGACAAAAATGCCTTTAATAATATTGTTTGCCGTTATTATAGAAGGACCAAATAAAGACACAGTTAGTCTGAGGCAAGGTTATGTAAATAACAGCGGCTTTCTTTTGTGTTCCTTGCTCCTGACCTGTGATATCTTTTATCTCTTTCATTATTATTAAGAGAAACAAGGAGGGAAAATCATGAGTATTTTCCGATTTACGTTGTGTCTGGAGTAGATACGGAGTAGGTAAGGGTGTTAACGTTCATATTTTTATAAAAATATTAATGGGATATTTTGAAGAATTATAAAATTTTAGATAATAAAACATGTTAAAAATTATGAAATAAATATAAATGTTGTTTCAATTGTAAAAATAACTAACTGATTTTTCTCTACTCCGAGAGGAAGACAGAAAATCGAAATGAACGACCCTAGTTATATTTATGAGGAACATTTTTTTTTGATGTATGGCAACTAAAAACCGTTACAATTACTAAATTTTTAAAGATATACAGCGTTTTGAGTATACCTAAGTTTTAAACCTTATTAGTGAGTTTTGCTAGTAGTGACAATTTTTTTTAATCCCTGTTTATGAGATAAAATTAAAATTTGATCATTGTAACGATTCTTCGGATTTAATATACCGTTGCATGAATTGTTTCGAGAAATTTATAAGCCAAAACACCAAAACTTATTTTTTCGTGTTTTTATTTTCTGCAAATTTAATCATTTGGTAAACTGGCAAACGATGATTATATTAATTAGATTACAAATCCGAGTAACTAGAAACTAGTTTTAAACAACTTTCATAGAATAGCTGAAAATAAATAGTTTATAAATATAAATAGGAATAAAAAATCGATTTATCTTCAGTTAAAAAATACTCGTCAAACCCGTTTTTATTCGTAAGATGCTTATATCCGGGAATATAATGAGTTTGTCATTTCAGTTAAAGGAACTTCACGTTGAAATACCTGTGCGCAGGTAATGAATGCCGAGCGCGATCTAACAGTAGCGCGATTCCAATAGATATTAAATTGAGATGCCATTCTACGTTCAAGGGAAAAAAGGTTTCGTCTGAATGAAAATTGAGCAGTTAGTGGTTATATGAAATTCCAAGGAGGTTTTGTTTTATTATACAGGTTGCCCTGCCAATATACAGCAAATTAATTTGTGCTAAAGACCAAGGGTTATCTTTTATTATCTATACTTCGCATAAAATTTTCACGAAATACAGTGCAACTATAAATTTACTAATTCCAATCATTTTAAAAATCACACGTAGTTAAACTTTATAAACAGAATTATACATACTATAAAAAATGATAAACTACAAGAATTTAAAAATAGTTTTGGCCAGTGTCTATTTAACAAATTGAAATGAAAAGAATAAATTTCTGGTTTGACAAAATATATATATATTTCAATTCATAGAATAAAAAAAAATGAAAGCAAGGATATCGTTTCTCAAATAAATTACCTCTAAAAAATAAACGTTATTTTGGTGATGACTTCTCTGCAATTTTCGTTCTTCTAACTTTTATATAATGTATATAAAAATAATTTTGTAATATGAATAATACAAAGTTTGATGCGAAACTATCTAAATCTATTTTTTGATATATTTGCTGTTTAGTTTGTACAAATAAAATAATCCAGTTAAATCTTAATAGATCAGGACATAAACATGTATATATATATATATATATATATATATATATATATATATATATATATATATATATATATTTAAAAAGGGCTGCTTAGAACCCTGCTTCTAACACGGGGAGGACATACACAGGTTTTTCCGTAGGTTATTGTAATAGTTTTTCTTTAGTTATACTTTTCGAAGGGCCATCAAAGTTTATCAATAAAAGAGCACCACAGCAGATTTCCTTGGTATTTATTAATAACAGTAAAAAGAAGAATTATAAAAATGGTTATTTACAGTATTTCTCTTGAAACCATATAATGCACCGCTGCACTACTTTTTTACTTTACGTTTATACTATTTCACTTTACTTTTATTCCATCAAATCTACGAGAGAGGGAGAGATTTTACTAATACAGGATTGCACACACCGTGTCTTCGTTTCCAGAGATTTACAACGAGCGTTTTCTTTTTCAACTTGAGAGAGCGAGATATTTCTATTCTTTTTTACGCGAGCTGAGAGAGTTCTTATTACAAGAGCTGAGTGCTTTCTGACCCTTTTTAGATGAGGAGAAGAATAGAGAGGTCTAGATTTGAGAATTGCTTCAATCTGGCATAAAACATTGCTAAATTCCTCAAAGGTGAGTTGACTGTTACCCACTATTCGATGAATGTGGTATTTCAAACTTTTGATCCCAGCCTCTTATATTCCTCCCCAATGAGGTGAACGAGGGGGTATGAATCTCCATTCAATTTAATTTTTTGCCAAGTTTTCTTTAATAATATCAGAGTTTTCAGATTTTTCGAAAAATTCATAAAGAGACTTGAGATAATTTTTAGCACCCTCAAAATTTGTGCCATTGTCACTATAAATAATTGTGGGGTTACCTCTGCAAGAAATAAATCGTTTAAGAGTCATAATAAAGGCTTCAGTGGTCAAATTAGTTACCAATTCAATGTGAATAGCTTTTTGTGACCATACATACAAAAAGAGCAATATAATCCTTGATGACGGGGGCTTTACGCAAACGAGATGATTTAATCATGCACGGACCACCAAAGTCAATCCCTACTTTCTGAAATGGGCGAGCAATTTGAATCCTATCTTTTCATTGATTAGCCATGATTTGTTGAAAGGGGAAAACATTGAATCTGAAACATGTAATGCATTTTCTAATTATTCCTTTTATTTCTCGTAATCCATTTGAAGGCCAAAATCTGAGCCGAAAATTTGTGTCTGAGCACCAGCATGTCCTAACCTTCGATGTTCTTGAGGGAGCATAAGTGCGACAATAGAGTTACGAGAGGGGAGCAAAAGAGGGTGTTTTTGCTCGTAGGGTATATCTGCATTATCCAATCTACCACCTACTCGTAAAAATCCTTCATCATCAACAAAAGGTTTGAGAAAAATCAGATATTTATTAGATAGCGATTTTTTATTTTGTAATTTTGAAATTTCCTTAGAAAATGATAGATTTTGAAGAACTTTGACAATTAACTTCTGAGCCAAGTTGATTTCATTAATTTTAAGAGAACCTTGAAATTTTTCATTTTTATTTCTAGTATTGTGAACAAAACGTAAGACGTATGCCACTGTATGATTTAGAGAAGAGAACTTTGAAAATTTTGAGAAAATTTCATCCCAGAATAATTCTAGAATTGGTATACTAACATTTACAAGGGTCACTTTCTTTTGTTCTGGAAATTCTTCAATATCACTATAGGGATCCGAGATATTTAAATTTAAACTTGGAGAGTGTAGAAAATCTGGTCCCTGAAACCAAATTCCTGAATCTATTATCTGCTGAGAAAAAATTACACGTGATAAAATGTCCGCCGGGTTATTTTTTGAACTCACATATTTCCACTTACATCCTGAATTCAGTCCTTGAATTTGGACAACACGATTTGACACAAAAGCAGTCCATCTGCTTGCATGGTCTCTGCACCAAGCTAGAGCAATCTGGGAATCTGACCATAAATTCACCGAGTCAAAATTGAGGTTGTCATAAATTTCGACAATGTTTTTGACTAAGTTGGGCTAAAAGCAACAATCTACAAAGTTCAAGTCTTGGGAGAATAATTGATTTCAAGGGAGTCACTTTTGATTTGGCAGAGATAAGCGTACAAGAGATAAAATCATCTGAGTAAATTATGCGAAAATAGATACAAGCACCATAAGCGGTCATACTTGCATCTGAAAAACCGTGTAGTTCAATATTTCTGATAGTCTTGTCCTGAAACAAGCACCTAGGGATTTTTACATTTTTGATAAGAGAAATGAATTCCACAAATTTCTTGCATTCATCCAAGAGATCCTTATCCACAATTTCTGAATCCCAATCTAATTTCCTGAGTCAAAGTTTTTGCATCAAAATTTTTCCTTTTACTATCACAGGATTTACTAGTCCAAGGGGGTCAAAACATTGGGCTAGATTTGAGAGAATGATTCTTTTTATAAGGGGTTTATCAAAACAACTTTGAGGGATTGAAATCGTTAGCATATCTTCGAGAGGTTGCCTCTTTAGACCTAATATTTTATTGGGGACATCTTCTAAATTCAAAACATATTCAATCACGTTTTCCTGAGAGGCTCTTTTCAAAAAACTTTCAGAATTTGACTACCATTTATGTAGCTTAAATTCTGCACCTGACAAGAGAGCTACTAATTCCGAGTACAATTTTTCCAGATCTTCAAGTTAGCAGATCGACTCAAAATATCATCCACACAACATTGAGTTAACAGGGCTTGAGAACCTAAGCGTTACTGTTCTTGTTTAGACAAGGCTACGTCTTTTATCACCCGAGTGGCAATAAAAGGGGCGAAATTAGTGTCATAGGTTACCGTTTGCAATTCTATGCACTTCAGGGGTTCACTTGGGTCATCAGGCCAAAGAATATTCTGAAGAAAGTTTTGTTCTGGATTTGTTTTTATCAGTCTGTACTTTTTTTTATATCGGCCGTGAGGATGAATCGAAGGGATCGAAACCTACATAAAATATCATACAATTTTGGCTGTACTTGGTAGCTTTTTAGCATGATATCATGAAGGGAAACGCCAGAGGAGGTTGTACTAGATGCGTCAAAGACAATTACACAGAGATGTGGAATGAAATATTTATTTTCACCTTTTTCATTTTGTTGAGAAAGGGGAACATATCTAGCATGACTAAGGTCAACATATTCATCAATAAAATTTTTATAATTACAAAAGGGAGGGGTAACTTGAAAATCTTTTCTCCAAAGACAAAAAACGCGTTTCAGCCATTTTCAGAGAATTACCCAGCTTGAGGTGCTCAGTTGGGGTTTTCAACGGCACACTATTTGATATGAACCATTTTCCAAAATTTTTGTAGTTAAATTGAAGATGGTTTCGGCCAACTCATCTTCAGGGCTGAGAAGGGTGATTTTCTCACCTATTTCTTCCACATTCCAAAATTTTTTCATAAGAGTATCTATGTCAGAAGTTTGAACATGGAAAGAGACACTATCTTGAACATAGTTGCGAGGGGTATATGAATTTCTATAATTGCGGTGTGAGTTGGGCTGAGCACGAGAATACGTGCGATAACTACGATTCGTTACCGTTGAGGAAGTAAGGCAGTGCGATTGTACTTTACCACCAATAATCCAACCTAGGTGCGTGTTTCACAGCATCGGGAAACCTCCACCTAAATTGTAAAAATCGGGATAGAGTAAATTATAAAATACATCAGCTTCAACAAGCATATTTATTTCTGATGGTATATGGAAGTTAGGATCCGCTAGCTCTTCGACTATATCCTCAAATATTCTTAATATACTTACTTGTATGGGTACCTGGGAAGGTTAGAGGTAATTTTATCTAGCACAGCACAAGTTACAAGAAATCTTTTACTTTAATCAATTTTAGAGTGAATAAACAGATCAACCATTTTGTTATAGTGAACACTTTGTTGAGAAATACCTCTACTATTCAAAACTTTATTGTAGGGTTGCGCTGGTAATCTATTTATAAGCCCTTTTGTGACATAAGATGTTTGGGATCCATTGTCGAGTAAAATTTTTGCATTTACAGGATCTCTATTTTTAGAATAGAGTGTAATTTGTGCTGTGGAAAGAAGAATTTGAGAATTTTCTGCAGCAACACTAGACAAAGTAGAATTGTTATACATACGCGAGTTCTGCATATTACCTTGTTGCTGATATTGATTGTCTATATTCGAATTTTAACTTCTTTGGGCGTGCCTGTATGATGTTTTTGTTTAAATACTGTGCATGTTTTATTAGAGTTACAATCCTTAACCATATGTTTTGAGCCCAAACAGTTGAAACAAAGTTTATTTAATTTTACAAATTTTTCTTTTTCATCATGAGTTAGAGATTCAAATTTTTGACAAGAGTAAATTTTGACCAGAAATATTACAAAAAACAAAATGTTGATTATTACTGAAACTATTGTTAGCTATGTCATTATTCGAGATATTTTTCGAACAGCCCCTGGAATCATTTGCATTATCAGTGAGTGTGCAACTAACCTTGCCTTTATTTTGCGGCGGGCGAGTGTCACTACTGGATAAATCTTCCAAAATTACACATTTATTATCTAAAAAGTTAAAGAATTCTTTCATATCCGGTAAATTGTTTAAGTTGCGACTCTCCTTAAATGATTTCTTTTCAGACAGAAATACGAGTCAGTATTCAAACAAGATCGTATCAGATAATTTTAACTTTCTTAGAGATTCAAAATTCTTTTTTGAATGTGAATTCTCGTAGAATTGATGAATTACACTTTGTTATAGGTTCTAAATCAAAAATATTACTTAAATAACTATTAATGGTACAAGTTAAATTTGAATATCGTTTTTTAAGAATTTCAATAGCAATAATAAAATTATCATTTGTGATTTCTAAACTTTCTATTAACGTTAATGTTTAATTTTTTACAGATGATTTTAAATAATCCAATTTCTGTACATCGGACAAGCCCGTGTTATCAATAATTTGGCATAATGTGGATATGTCCACTTCTATTGCTTCTCACACGGAGAAATCCGTGAAAGCCACATAAACATATATACGCCATCCGGCGGGAGGTCGGCGAAGCCGCGTTCAGTATTTGCATGCTTCCCTTCGATCTGTCCTTTGCATAGCCAGGTGCATGTCGGTACCCTGATGAGTCGACTAGAGACGAAACATGTACCTCTGCCGTATCACTGTGGCGGGGAGGGTAAGTTTTGACTTTCTTTTCGATATGATGGTACAGGTAGGCCATCATCTCGATGGTGGTGAAATAGAATGAATTGCATTTCATATCAATTTATTCTAACTGTTCAACCTCTAACACAGAAAGGATATGATGGAGAGAAGTTTGCATTTACTGTTCGCAATTTACTTCATTCATACACGGAGCTGCATATAGTTGTACGTTTGCTGAATGTGATTTCAGCACTACAACAGCATAATGTGGATATATCCACTTCTATTGCTTCTCACACGGAGGAATCCCTGAAAGCCGCATAAACATATATACGCCATCCGGCGGGAGGTCGGCGAAGCCGCGTTCAGTATTTGCATACTTCCTTTCGATCTGTCCTTTGCACAGCCAGGTGCATGTCGGTACACTGATGAGTCTACTAGAGACGAAACATGTACCTCTGCCGTATCACTGTGGCGGGGAGGGTAAGTTTTGACTTTCTTCTCGGTATGGTGGTAGAGGTAGGCCATCATCTCGATGGTGGTGAAATAGAATAAATTGCGTTTCATAACAATTTATTCTAACTGTGCAACCTCTAACACAGAAAAGATATAATGGAGAGAAGTTTGCATTTACTGTTTGCAATTTACTTCATTCATGCACGGAGCTGCATATAGTTGTAGGTTTGCTGAATGTGATTTCAGCACTACAACGGCATAATGTGGATATATCCACTTCTATTGCTTCTCACATGGAGGAATCCGTGAAAGCCGCATAAACATATATACGCCACCCGGCGGGAGGTCGGCGAAGCCGCGTTCAGTATCTGCATGCTTCCCTTCGATTTGTCCTTTGCACAGTCAGGTGTATGTCGGTACACTGATGAGTCTATTAGAGACGAAACATGTACCTCTGCCGTATCACTATAGCGGGGAGGACTTTCTTCTCGGTATGGTGGTACAGGTAGGCCATCATCTCGATGGTGGTGAAACAGAATGAATTGCGTTTCATAACAATTTATTCTAACAGTGCAGCCTCTAGCACAGAAAGAATATGATGGAGAGAAGTTTGCATTTACTGTTCGCAATTTACTTCATATTTATATATATATATATATATATATATATATATATATATATATATATATATATATATATATGTATATATATATATATATATATATATATATATATATATATATATATATATATATATAAATAGCCTAATACTAAATATTGTTAAAATTGTACACAGGAATATGTTTAATCGTAAGGAAATTAATGACGATTTTGAAGAAAATGACGCATTCTAGTAAGATTAAATTTTATATATCGCCAACTTTTCTTTGAAGAGCATGTAAATCATGTCGGCTCTAACTTGAACTTTGCTTACTTCGCTATTCTGAGTCTAAAAATACTATCTATTATTCATTAGCTTGTTATCACATGTCAAATAATGTTGTTTGCGGGGGAGAGGGGAGTTTCCGTGAATTGCAAAGATATTTTAAAGAAATTATTAACATTCTCCACTATATACATACTGAGATGTTTAACGCACATAAATAGTAGCAAATCATTTTTTGATAGACTGAGATCTGCAAATCTCTGAAATACACCTAGAATTAAATTTTTAATGATACCCCTACACAAAACAACATCATTAAAAATCTCGTCGATATATGACAATAATAATAATAATAATGAATGACGAAGCCCAACAGGACAACACTGAACACCGAAATCTTTTATCAGAAATTGTCAACGGAAATGAGTGCTGCGGTGTTGGAGTATGATGGAAGCAATCCGTTAAGAAGACTGGCACTGTCAAAAATTAATTCATCCAAAAAACTGGGTGCCATGTTAGACATCATGAACAATCGGATTTTACCAGCTTATGTTTCAGATGCCTACACTTTGGAGTCCTTACATATGACTCTGGCTCTAGAAATTAAAGTTACAACAGAGCGTCCATCAGCAGGAACAGAACCCAACACACCACCATGGAGAAGACGTCTAAATAAGAAAATTGAAAATCTTCGAATAGATATAGGACAGCTGACGGAGTACATCAGGGGCACAAGAACTAGTCGACTGCAAAGGCGAGTTGAAGAAATCTTGAATCGTGTCCGATATCGTTCGCAACAAGATCCAGCGAATGTTACTGCTCAGCAATGCCTTGATTTGCTGAAACAGAAGCTATCTGTTAATGCAGGACGGCTAGAGAGGAACAAGAGCAGCACTAACCGAAAACGAGACAATGCGCTCTTCCAACGATCAGAAAAAACTTTCTACCGTAAGCTAAACTCTCCACCTAATATAGCAGATAATAGATATCCCAATAGAGAGCAGGTAGAAGAGTTCTGGGGAAACCAATTTTCCACACCAGCCGGTTGTAACATCGCAGCTGGCTGGATCAATGAAGAACACCAAATCTGCCAAGATTACAGCCAGATGCAGTTTGAGCCATTTACCACCGAGGAAATTTCAAGAATAATCAAGGAATCCCATAACTGGAAAGCTCCAGGTCTCGACGGGATCCAGAAGTACTGGCTCAAAAATTTTGGTGTATACATCATCGGCTGGCTAATCTTGTTAATGATGTTTTTCTTAACACAGCAAAAATGCCATTGTTCTTGACCGAAGGTATCACGTACCTCCTACCAAAGGACCAACACAACACACATCACCCAGCTAAGTATAGGCCAATTACCTGCCTTCCCACACTGTATAAGCTGATCACCTCCTGTTTGACCCAACGCATCTATGGACATTGTGAGCAAAATAACCTCATTGCAACTCAACAGAAAGGATGCACGAGGGGAGCTATGGGATGCAAGGAACAATTGATTGTTGACTCTGTTATATGTAACCAAGCCTGTACCAACCGAAGAAACCTCTTTGCTGCCTACGTGGATTATAAGAAGGCCTTCGACTCAGTACCACATGAGTGGCTCAAAACTATATTGAGAATATACAGGGTCGACAATAATTTTGTTTCCTTTTTAGAATACATCATGTCAACCTGAAGAACTAGGATCCAGTTGCAATTGCCATCCAGCGATACCATTGAAATTAACACCATTCCGATACGAAGAGGAATATTTAAAGGCGATTCACTTAGCCCATTGTGGTTCTGCCTTGCAATGAACCCACTATCACGCCGTTTAAACTCCACCAGACACGGCTTTAGTGTTAAAAATAACAACGAAGAGGTAGTCAGAGTGAATCATCTTCTATAAATGGATGATCTTAAACTGATGGCTGCTACCAGAAACCAGCTGAAACAAATGCTTAAAATTATAGAGGAGTTCTCCGGGGATATCGAAATGCAATTTGGACTTGACAAGTGCCGTATTTTGAACACAGTTAAAGGGAAGATACAACCGGGGGCTTTTGAAATGCAGAACGGTGAAAATATAGCTGCAATGGAAGCAGACCAAACATACAAATATCTAGGTATGAAACAGGCTAAAAGAATTGACCATGGTACTATGAAGGCCGAATTGACAACCGAATTTGTCAGGAGGGTAAGGCGGGTATTACGAACTAACTTATATAGTAGAAATTTGTTTAAGGCGCTCAACACGTATGCTTGCTCTGCACTAAGCTACTCTTTTGGAATTGTAAAATGGAGCAGGATGGACATACAAAACCTGCAGAGAAAAATAAGAACACTCCTAACAAAAGCACAGAAACATCACCCTCGGAGTGCCATTGAACGTACAATGCTTCCAAGACACCAAGGAGGAAGAAGATTGGTGGATATTGGTAAGCAGCTCGATCAACAAATAATAAACTTACGTTCATATTTCCACAGGTTAGTGGACTCTTCCACACTACATCGAGCAATATGCCAGGCAGACGATTCAACGCCGCTACAGTTGAGGGAACAAGATATTACTTCTCACCACCCAACAGACCAAGAGAAGTCACAAACCTGGCTACGGAAATCACTTCATGGACGGCATCCAAATGAGGCCAATCAGGACAATGTCGACAACTCAGCGTCGAACTATTGGTTGATTTCAGGACAGATGTTTCCGGAAACGGAGGGCTTCTTGTTAGCTATCCAAGACCAGGTTACTCCGACGAAGAACTATCGGAAGTTCATCATTAGAGATTCCTTAATAGAAAATGACCAATGCAGATAGGGCTGTCGCACATCAGAGACAGTCCAGCACATAAATGGAGGATGCCAAGCGTTTGCCGCAACCGAGTATAAGGAAAGACACGACTCAGCCGCTAAAATACTCCACCAAAAGTTAGCAGAAAATCTAAAACTTATTACAGGTAGCAAAAGTGCCTTATTACAAAAACAATCCGCAACCTATTCTTGAGAACAACCAGTTCAAGTTATACTGAGACCGAACGGTTCTGACGGATCAGACAGTTGCTCATAATAGACCACATATTATACTAATAGATAAAATTTCTAGGCGAACTGCACTAATGGACATTGCTGTACCTAACAACAACAACCTAAGACCTAAATACAATGAGAAGATCGCCAAATACAGAGATCTGGAGGTGCAAATCCGAAGACAATGGGCAGTGAACAGCGTCCAAACGATTCCCATAATACTTTCAACAACTGGAGTGGTACCAAAGAACCTCCTGCAGAACATCAAGGGACTGGGCCTTAGTGAGAATCTGTATAAACCGATGCAGAAAGCAATTTTCCTAGCAACCGCGCGAGACGTCCGAAAGTTCGTAGGAAATACAGCAGACCACGTCACCTAGGACCCGATAACATGAAAAGGGTTCCCACAGAGCTTCATACTTTTGGTATCTTTGTGTACCTGGTATGAGTCAACATTCCCTGGAGGGAATGCGAAGCCGTTTGGCTTGTAAATCTTATATTAATAATTTTTCTTAATATGAAGGAACAAAGAGACCGGAATTATTTATCCCAAGTGGGTGCCGGTGTCGCCGGAAAATCCGACTCCTCTGCCAAGGGCTGTCTCACAGTTTCTGGGGTAGACAATTACAGTTCAACAATATGAACTACATCAACACGAGAACTAAAAAAATACTAAGACCTCCACACGCTGAAGGTGCGGCGCAGGAACCTCGGCCAGCGCTCACTCAAGCGGGACGACCAAGACAGCGCAAGAAATGGACCTTGTCTGTCAATAAGACAATAATGCGCATTTGTTACAGAGTAACTCATCTAGAACAAGAGATGACCGGCTACATACAACCAATAAACGCCAAATTCTGCTTGGTATACCCATCGATACAAATGTCGCAACAGAGAATAGCAGACCAATAGAGGGCTATTCTCCGAAATAAACTAGTCTCAGGAACGCAACCTAAGATCATCAAAATGGAAATCGACTTAGAAATAAGTAGCACCTACGATAACAATGACCAAATCGCGAAACCTACGCTACAGCCAGACCCCGAAGTTGAAGAACAATCAAACAACGGCATAAGAGAGGACGTCGCTGAAGACCTCCAGCAACAAAAACAACTACATTAGCACGAGGACCAAACAATTCCAAGAGCTTTACCCGCCGAAGGTGCTGCGCCGGAACCTCAACCAACGCTCACTGAAGCAGGACCACTAAGACCATGCACGAAATGGACTGTGGCCATGAATAAATCAATAATCCGTATTTTTTACAATTTAACTCATTTAGGACGAGAGATGATCGACTACAGGCAACAACTTCACGCCGAATTCTGCAGGGAGTATTCACACATACAAGTGTTATAACAGAGAATAGCTGAGCAATACAGGATTATTCTCCGAAATAGCTCAATTTCTGTAATGTGCGGCTTAATACCATCAAAGCCGAAGTTGAACATGAGATCAAAGGCACTGATCGGAACCCGGGGTCCGAGAACAACAAGAACAGCTCAATGACGATACCAAACAGGACAACGCTGAACTCCTTTATCAGAAATTAACAACAGAAATGAATACTGCGGTGTTAGAGGATAATGGAATCAATATGTTATGCAGACCGGCACTGTCAAAAATTAATCCATTTAAAAAACTGGGTATCATGTTAGACATCATGAACAATCGGATTTTACCAGCTTATGTTTCAGAGGTCTACATTCTAGAGTCCTTACTTACGACAATCTATTATGCTGCGACTGCGATAGCTAGAGTTTTAGAAATTAAAATTACAGCAGAGCTCCGATCAGCAAGAACGAAACCCAACACACCACCATGGAAGAGACGTCTAAACAACAAAATCGAAAACCTTCGAAAAGATATAGGACAGCTGAACGAGTATACTTCAAAAACGAGTTGGAGAAATAATGAATCGAGCTCGGTACAATTCGCAACACGATCCAGTGAATAGTACGGCTCAGCAATGCCTCGATATGCTGAAACAGAAGCTATCTGCTAACGAGACAATGTGCTGTTCCGACTATTAGAAAAGACTTTCTACCAGAAGCTAAACTTTCCACCTAGCATGGCAAATAATAGATATCCCAATAGAGAGCAGATATAAGAGTTCTAGAGAAACGAACTTTTTACACCCGCCAATTGTAACATCGTAGCCGACTGGATCAATGAAGATCACAAAATCTGTCAAGGCTACAACCAGATACAGTTTGAGTCATTTATCACAGAGGAAATCTAAAAAATAATCCAGGAATTCCATAACTGCAAAGCTCCATGACTCGACCTGGTCCAGAACTACTGGTTTAAGAACTTCTGGTGTATGCACAATCAAACGTTTAATTTTATTAATGATGCTTTCCTTAACCCAGCAAAAATTGCATTTTTCCTGACAAAAGTTATAACGTAACGCTTGCCAATGGACCAACATAGAACACATGATACAGCTAAGTATAGGCCAATCACCTGCCTTCCCCACTATATAAAGTGATCACCTCGTGCTTGACAGAACGCATCTATGCACATTGTGAAAAGTGCCACATAAGTGGCTCACAACTATATTAAGAATTTCGTCGATAATCATTTTGTTTCCTCCTTAGAACGCATCATGTCAACCTGGAGAACTAGGATCCAATTGCAAGTGCCATTCAGCGATACTATCGAAACTAATACAATGCCAATACGTAGGGGAATATTTCAGGGAGATTCACTGAGCCTATTGTGGTTCTTCCTTGTAATGATCCACTATCGCGCCGTTTAAACTCCACCATATACGGCTTTAGTTTTAGAAATAACATCGAAGAGGTAGCAAGATTGAATTATTTTCTATACTGGATGATCTTAAACTCATGGCTGCTACTAGAGAATAGCTTAAAAAAGTAAAAAAAAAATCGGAATGAGTGGACCAGATGAAGGATTTCAAAACAAATTCAATTATATTGTTAAAATAATAACAAACAATATTTGAACTAATATTTATCAATTAAGGCAGCTCTATAGTTCTGTTTGAACGTTCCACTGCCATAGCCTCGAATTTCCTGCCAATTTCAGAGTTTAGTAGTTGTGGAGTCAGATATGAAAGTGAACGTTGGAATAATGCTGTTCGGTGCTTTGGGATGTCAAATTGCTGCCTGTATCGTGTAGGCAGATTGTGGAATCGAACTGCGAACTGTTAATTTATCTTTTATATATTGTGGCTAACCGTCTGCATTACCTTTCGCAAGAAAACAGGCAAAGTAGGCATGTCGAATATGTTCCGCCACCCCAGTTCAGAAAGCCTGCGACTGACATGATCCCCCACCCTCAATCCAAAAATAAACCTGATACTTGAGTTTTGAATTTTTCGTCGTTTATGCTTACAAGCGAGATCAAAGAACGACATAAATACGAAGTCGCAATAGTTGCAGCTTGAGAGAACCAAGGATACACACAACTGTTTTTTAATAGCCCATTTAAGAGGTGTTTATTTTTGTACAAGTTTCTTAGCAAAATATAACACCTTTGAGTAATCCTGTTTACTTGAGTTCTAAATCGTAAGACATGATAAAGAGTAACATCTAGGTTCTTATACTCCTCGACTATACCTATCTCAATACCATTCATAGACATATGCATGTTTTCTGCCACCCATCTGCAACCAACCTCGAAATACATGATCGCTAATTTGTTAGGGTTAATCTTTTCCTTGATTTAAAGAGTAAGTAAAAACTGATTCCAACCAACCATCAATTTTTCACTGTGATTTAGCAGCAATTTCTTTGTCAAAACTGGTTTATATCTGCAAGTTTTTCGCATACTGGTGCACTCCACAGCCATTTGCCGATCTGAGCATATTCATCGTGAAGAGGAGCGGATCCAGTATAGAACCTTGAGGTACGCCTTTGCTTGTTGTCGCAGGCTGAGAAAATCTATCGGAAAATTATGAAAAAACGAAACAGTTTTACCAGAAAATCCATAATAGGACAACTTCGAGCAAAGCAACTTGTGATCAAAGACAACGAATGCCTTGCTGAAGTCTAATAGTATTAGAGCAGTAGTCTTCCCTCTATCAATGTCAGAAACCAAATAATCCAATAGTTTTATAAGCGCTGCAGCTGACATGACGGTATTAGACTATTCTCATTTAAGTAAGACATAATCTGGGAATGAAGAATTCCTTTGAATATTTTAGAAAATACCGAAAGGGGACTAATAGACCTCAGCTCGGACAAACTCACAAGGTTGTCTGACTTTGGATATGGCAGTACAACAGCACATTCCACTGTGATAGAAGAACACAGACCTGAATGCAACAGTCATAAATGTGAAGGAGAAAAGAAACGATAATTGTCATTTCCAGGCTTAGCTGATCTGTGCCCGATGGGTTGGATTTTAGCTTCTGTATGGCTTTGAAGATGTTACTTTCGTCAAGCATGGAAAACTGAAAAATGCTGTAAGTAGCTTTCTCACTTCTACAAAAATTTATAGTATGTTTGTTGACAGAGGGAGATATATTCAAAACCGAGTCAATACAAGAACCATTGATCTTATCTGGAATCTTCAAATGAGCAGGAATTTCCACTCTGCCCTTTTTCGGTTTATATGCATTGATCTAGTTTAGTGTACCCCATATAATTTTTTGTCTTGCGTTCTTTGTATATAATCCAAATACGCTGGCTTCTCATTTCGTACTGGAAACGTGAATAAATTCCTTACCACTTTAGAATCCTTCCAATGTTAAAGACTTAGTTTTCTTGTACTTTGATAATAATCGATTACGATGTATTTTTAATATTTCAAGATTTTCTGTAAACCATGGTGCTTTCGGTTTCGTAATTCGAAGAGGCGCGTGTATGTTAAACAGTTGTAGAATATTGTTTTCAAGCATTCGTACCCTTTCGCCTATATTATTTTGATTAAAAAAGTTATCCGAGTGAATATTCTGCAAGTCCAAGTCACACCTTTCCCTGTCAAAATGTCTGAAATTCCTGAAACAGACCACTTTAGGAGGTACTTTTGGAACCGTTATATTTAAATTGCAAAAAACTAGCTGATGATCTGAAACATCATGCATATCATGATGCTGAACACTTCTTGATAATAGTTACTTAACAGGCTATATAATTATATCAAGAAGATTGGCTCAATTATCTGAGAAGTGCATTGGACATAATACTATCGGTCCAAGGTCAAGAGTGCACAGAAACCGGTCGAAACCGTCCATGGTAATATCTTGCCTTAATAAATCAATGTTCAAATCACCCATTATCAATATCTCATCATAAAGAATAATCACGTCTCACACGGAGCTTTACAGAGTATCTATAGCTTTAAGAGCATTACAACGGGGTGGTCTACAAAAAATTACAATATCCAAGACCTCACAGTTGTTTTTTATTGTAGCCCATCCTTAACTCCAATGTTTTACCAAATTTACAATAAGGTCGTATGTAAATATATACACCTACTCCCCCCTCTCTCCGCCCAGCTTGATCTACTCTATTAAAATTGGAATCTTCTATGAGGACCTAAGAATCAGAAATATTAGCAGTCAGCCGACTTTCTGAAATTCTTAAAACATTCAGCTTCAAGTCAGCCAGAACACTTCTCACATATTCATGCTTGGCAATACCGAACGTATATTTACATTACCTATCTTCAACCTATAAATCTTTTTGTTTAAAATATCCATTGCAATAATAGAAAAAAGAAATAATAAAAAAAGTATAATAGATTCTCTCTAATGTATATAAAGATAAAAAGAAATAAACAGTGTATATTCAAAAGAAAAAAAAAACAAAAGCGTACAAAAATGTTACATGAGCCCGTTCATGTTTATCTTATGCCTTATGACATATGTTTAAAACGGGCTGCTTAGAACCCTGCTTCTAACACGGGGAGGACATACACAGGTTTTTCCATAGGTTATTGTAATAGTTTTTCTTTAGTTATGTTTTTCGAAGGACCATCAAAGTTTATAAATAAAAGAGCACCACAGCCGATTTCCTTGGTATTTATTAATAACAGTAAAAAGAAGAATTATAAAAATGGTTATTTACAGTATTTCTCTTGAAACTATATAATACGCCACTGCACTACTTTTTTACTTTACATTTATTATTTCACTTTACTTTTATTCCATCAAATCTACGAGAGAGGGAGAGATTTCACTAATACAGGATTGCACACACCGTGCCTTTATTTCCAGAGATTTACAACGAGCATTTTCTCTTTCAACTAGAGAGAGCGAGATATTTCTTTTCTTTTTTACGCGAGCTGAGAGAGTTCTTCTTACAAGAGCTGAGTACTTTCTGACCCTTTTCAAATGCGGAGAAGATATCTCTTTTTTAATTTGTATTCACGTCCTTTTCTATCTGAAAAGCACCCGATGGCTGTTAAAAAAACTGCCAATCCAATTTTTCCTGACGATGCCAAAAGTATCGGTTTATCTCTCGGCTTAATTTTACCGGTGTTTTCCTTTTTGCGGCACGGATCAAATAGATCTAGCAATCTTGGAAGCAATAAAAAATTAAAATATGATATTTCAACTTATTTAGAGGAATAAGCAACTTTTAAAAAGGTTTTAGAATAACATTTTCTTGTGAATGTTATAGAGAGTTTTGGCATGACGAGATTGGTTTCTTAAATTCAATTAGTGGAATTATCTACTGACCCCGTTGTGAACGTTTTCACAACAACATATCTATCTCCATCATCTTTGCGTGCCAAAATCCTACCATTTCTATGCCATATATACGTCTAGTTCCTTTTCTTAAGCCGTTGCTTGATCTTGTACATAACATACTTTACCTTACTCATTTCTTCCTTAACGAAAACTGGTGTTATGGAGTATGGAGTAGCTGCGCCACCTTCCTCCCTTCGGCCTCTGCCTTTTTAAGGGTATTAAGAAAACCTGAAATACATATGTTGTTTTGCAGCTTAAGATTTTCCTGAAAGCTCCTTTAGCATTAATTTTTATAATAACCTGCCTTGTGAGCTACAAGTTCTCCATGGTAAGATATTTGTTGGGAGAGTTAAATATTTTTTATTACCTAAGGTCTTTTACTCTACTAAAGAATATATAAATGGTATTAAGTAGGTAAGTATATTGGAATTTTATTAATTAATTTTATTATTAATATTGACTTATATTCATATTAAACATCGGTCGAATGTGTTTCCTTTACCTGTATTGTCCGCATGTACAATTTTGTGTTTGTGTCTAAATATTTTAAGCATTTTATTTCTTATATAAATATGTTTTATTTTCTGCTTTATTGTCAATTTTTTTATTTTGCCAAACCATGTATTATTTTGAAATGTGACGAACCAATGTACAATGTCATCTGCTACCATGATAATATATCATTATATTCTATTATATTCTTAGGGATAGGAAAATTACTTAAAACAGAAGAATTTTACTTAAATTGTGAATTTTTATTTGAGATATTCTTATATATGCAAAGTAAATGAAGAAAATAAAAACTAAATTATTATATTATATATATTATTAAATATTAAATATACTATTATAAAAATATGTTTCTTTGAATCGCTGCCTAGCAAGGTGTATTTTATTTTATTATGTTAACATTAAAAATTTGTTATAATTATTTCACTGCTTGGTCTCAAAATTCTTGTTCTGAAATTAATTGGTAATTTGTGTAATTTTGGCGTTAGTTAGTCCAAAACTGAATTTGAAATGAATACATTACGCAGCAGTTTTAAAAGAGGCACCAATAACATCAAATAATGTGAAGTTACTTCCTTTTCCATGTATCAATACATTTTTGTAGGATTGAGTACCAACGAGTACATAAAAAAATCTTAACTCTCAAAACCATTAAATATCAAAGATATGACATTTGCATCCATCTACGTTACTTGTTATTACTCATGATAGGGAGCTTTCAAGAAAACTTCCTATTAAACAGCAAATATCTCCGCCAATTTCTAATTTCTTAAATTTATTTTTGTTTTTTTTCCATAAAATTATAATGTATTTGTGATAAATAAAAATAATTTTCTATACGTAATACTCGCATGAAAAAAATATACCAATTTTTTTGATTGTCAGTTTAGCCTAACTCCTTAATATAATCTAGCTACGTCATTTGACTTTATGTGATACAGTCTGAAACTGAAGACAAATAACATCATACGTGGATGGAAATTTCTAACCCTGCCGTCAGTATAATAGTAATTGTGCGCGTTGTGCAATTTATTAAGTCATTTTAAGGCAAGTGTTGCAATTTTATAATTTTTTTTTGTGATAATAATAATTAATATTTTCATTTGCTGTTAATTTGATTTGATCTTATATCGGTTAATTCTGTGTCAGGAAAGGTAATTTTAGACTTTTCCTCGACTTTCGGATTTTTTAGTCTTAAAACTTTAATTTTAAAACATCTTAAACGATGCTTTTCGAAAATTTCTTGTCATGGTCTGTGTGATTGGTCGAGCGTTATAGAATTTAAATAGAAATAAATTAGAAAACACCTGTTTTATAGACCAATATTTTCAACGTTCTATACTAAATTCAGGTTAAAACGATCTATATTTATCAATTTTATTAGTTTCAAGAAAACAATTGAAACTTTTAAATTGTTTTGTACATTTTAGTACCATAAATTCTAAATTGCATACTATGGCCAAGGATCCATTTTACGATTTCGGTTTTCTAATTTTTAAGTCACAAACTATAAGTTTCAGTTTAAAAATTACAGATTTCTGCTGATCTCAAATCAGTTTCAGTGGTTTTTATTATTTTTCTCCGACATTGCCAATGTAAACCCAATTAGGCTCCCAGATACACTTTTTCAATTCATACACCTTTTCGACTTAGCAAACCACTTAAAGAATTTTGATTCTTCCCCTCTCTGTAGATTTAACTTTCACAGAAATATAGAATTTTTTTCGAAATTTATCTGAACCGCCTTCTGAACCAGTAACGTTTCAACTGACCGCCAAAATATTTAACCCGAGTTTATAGCTACATCACTTCTCTCCACCACCTACTAACTAATAGCAACCCGAACTAGTATACCATAAATTTACTCATCATATTACCTCAGTGGATTGTCCGAACCTAAATTCTTTATATGCGTTGACACAGTCATTCCCTAGGTTTAATTCCAAACAAGATAATGCAGTTGGTGCAACGAGGCTGCTCAGTTGGAGAACATTGATTCAGCCGTTTTCACAGATCCTGCAACAAATTTTATTTCTACTTTAGCAAAAAGGAAGCTACTAGAATGAATTTTCTTCTATCTGGAGTACTAAGGTCACTGTGTCTTAAAATGTAGTACTAAATTATGTGTTAGAACTTGTTAATGGTTATCAGAGCCCCATTTTGAGTGTAGAAATCCATGTCAAATCTTTAGTAGGTCTTCTTAATAGTGAAGCTTCTCTGACCATGTTCGACTCTACCAACTTCAGAATGTTTGTTACCTAATGATTATTCTTGTCCAGTATTAGGTGTGTTGTCTATTTAGTTGGGTGTTCAGGTATATTTTGTTGGAAAACTTAGTGATCCTCGCTTACTTCACACGCTTTTACTGGAAATTAACTTCTGGACATGGATGAGAAATGTAATTAATTTTTATATATAGCCAAATAGTGTTTAAAATAAAGCCTTTCAAATTTGATACCCTTTTGATCCCATGTTGAAATTTGGTTGTGCATACAAATTTACTTAAATTTTATTAAATAAAATGGTATATTTAATACAACAGATAGTAAATTCAATATTATTTTTTTAAATTTCGCATACCTCCGCTTTTCTAAAAATTTGTTGGGTGTTGGGCAATACTCGAACTCATATTTTGATTCAGCACCATAAAATATTTAGAAGTGTCAAAATAAAATTCAAGGAGGGAGAGAATTTTTTAAATACATAGTCATCAGTATCAACCTAATATATCAATATTTCGAAAATTATTTCGCGGAACTTTAATAAACAGTTATTTAAATATAAAATTTTATATGAACATGTAGCAACCTCATGACACATGCCATTTTCGAATAAATCTACAATATAAAGTTCCTAGTTGAACTTACAAGTCAAAACTTAAAAAAAGCCCCACTCAACTTGAAGTTTAAAATTTATATTTAAAAAAAAATTCATTTTCATAGATTCAACTATAGTTGAATTATTTTTCTTTTCTCATTTCAAACAACATTTTCTTCTACACACTGTCACGATTCAAATTTCAGCTTAAGTTCACTATGGCTAATTCAGTTAATTTTACCTTATTTTTGCAAATACTTACGTTATGAGCAACATAATATTATTTTCCTTAAGCATTTTTCGTAAGTTTCTTGATTTCACTATATTACGAACCCTCGTAGTTCTACTTCTTTACTAATTTCCTTCCCAGCTCAATTGTTTTAATCTTTCTGAAATTTTCCTACCCTGGCAATAACTTGGCTTGTAGAAAACCTACGCTACAAATACATGAGATCGAGTCATCCAAATTTTGCTGCTTCACGAAGTGCCTGGAAAGTTGTAGTCCCGTTTCAGGTTATGTCAATAACATTGACAAGACATTTTGCAAGTCTTGCCAATGTTATTATTGGCCGAAAATGAAGTGTGACATAGCAAGGTATGTGAAATCATGTCAAGTGTGTGCTCAACAAAAGGTAGAAAAAGCCTCCACCAGATTTAATGGGTGATTGACCTGTTGTGGACAAACCTGGGCGGTGTATTAGCCTAGACTATATATGAACATTTCTACGATCAAGATCAGGAAACAGCTTCGTTTTGGTAGGTAATGGCTATTTCACCTAGTACACACTTTTATTCTCTTCTCGAGCAGGTACTGCTACATCTCTTACAAAGCAGATAGAAGAAGGTGCTTTTCCGATATTTAAAGCCCCTCGATCGTTAATGTGTGACAATGGAACACAAATAAAACATTCTGTAAATGCTATAAAACTAAAATATTTTATAAGGCTGCTTACTTCCCACGAACCGATCCTACAGAGCGTTCTAACCTAACCATGAAAATAATGTTGAGATTTTACATACAAGGTGGCGACCTTTAGTTGCCATAGGTTGCGCCATGTAAATTTCCCGCCATGAAACGACTGGTTATACTCTTTATTATCTGAATTTTGGCAGAGAACATACGCTGTACGGTCAGAACTATGCTGAAGGTACCCCTACTATGGATTTGGAGCCAAAGAACTACGTTAAGAAGAGACAGGTTTTATTTCAAAAACTGTATCATGAAGTTAAAGCAAAGAAACTTGCGTTTCATTCGAAGAGTCAACAACGATATAACTTGCGCAAAAGATCTGTTAAATATTCACCAGGACAACTTGTTTCACGTAAGAACAACGTCCTCTCTGACGCTGTTAACTTTTTATTACCAAATTAGCTATTGCTTATGTAGGTCTTTTTGTTGCAAAAAGGAAAACGGGTTCTTTTACCTACGAACTGCAAGATCCAACCTTATAATCCATCCCAACCTAATGCGACTGATTCCGATGAATTAATCTTTGGTTAATATTACATTTATTGTTTACCTTTTTTATTTTAGTTTTCTATCTCTTTCCTTGCTTTGTAGGATGGGCATCTACTTTAGTGTGTGCCACCGGCTTTGTGATAAATTTGTTCGTTGGTTCACAATCAATTGATAAAGAATAGTCTAGCACTGATTACTGGTGGATGTAAAGGTCCTTCAAACATTGTGGTAAAGTTTATCTTCAGTTGCTTTACTTATGCTGATTTTGTCACCACATCTGTTAATTTTCCTTTCTTTTTCTTTTTTTAATCATTTTACCCATATGCTTGAAAGTTTTGTATTAATTTAGTTAATTATTTTGATGGTACCTTTTTTTTATCGTTTCCTTCAGTTTTCCTGTAGATTATCTTAATGATTTTATGTATTAATTTATCTCTATCTTTCCCTTTATTTCTTCATGCCACTTTTATCTATTTTTATTATTGATGATTTATTTGTTTTTGTCTTTTGTCCGTGAGAACGTTTATCTTTGGCGATTAATCTTCCATATTGAAGGTTTATACAGTTATTGGCTCTTATCCGTAGGGACGTTTACTTTAAATTTCGTGATTATGACTTTATCTTTTTATTCTTTCCTCTTATCCGTCAGGACGTTTCTCTTGCTATTTGATTGTAGCCTTTATCATTTGCTTCTATTTTTCTTTAATGAATTAATTTACCTTACCTTGATAGGCTAACCATGATATTTTACGATTTTACCTTTATTTGATAATTACGTTACATTTACGTTTATAATTACATTACGTTTAAGTTTGTTGTCTGTAAACTTAATAGTAGATTACCTTACAAATTCATTTTGCTTACTGAATTTATCATCGTCTTCTTAAGGAGAAGGGGACTTGTCACAGTTCCAGCTTAAGTTCACTATGGCTAATTGAGTTAATTTTACCTTATTTTTGCATATATTAACGTTATGGGCAACACAATATCATCTTTTTAAACATTATTTGAATAGAAGCATAATATTTGTTGCATATTTGGTTTCACTCTATTACAAACCCTTGTAGTTCGACTTCCTTAGTAATTACCTTACCAGCTCGATTGTTTTGTCTTTCTGAAATATGCCTATACTTTCAAAATACGGTTTTAAATTACTATTCAGTTTGATAATTTTACTACACTTGGTTATTTTTTTAACTGATGCTGAATTTACTGTTACCTTTTTTTCAAATATCTCGGTTTTCCTGCCAACTACTATTTGAGTAAAATTTTTTCCTTCCTTTTTTAAGGTAGTTTTCTTAAATTTATTATGGATAATTCAGCAAACTTTGTTTTGTTTACATTATTGCTCTTCTGGTTATAGATAACGTTCAAGTCTTTCGTTATATTTTTTGGGAAGTTTAAATTTATGTAGCTTGCCTGAGCGAAATCATGAATCTACGAAGCTTTTCAGAAAATTTATTTCTTTACTTGAAATGTATTTCTTTGATTTAAAAATAAATATTGCGAGATTGCGTTGTGTGCAGGATGGTCTTCGATATAAGTAATGACAAGGTCATATACATTGACTTTTCACTTTCTTGTTTAAATCGGTTGAAGAAACTGAAGAATCAATATTTTGAATCCATCCTCTGGGATTTAGGGCTGGAAAGCCATTTATAATTCTGATTATGTTAACTTATTAGGTTACTTTATCTTTCGTATGTTCTATGGTATTATTTTTACCGGAGTAAATCTGGAGATAGGGATTTTGGCAGTTTGCACGTGTCAGCGAAGGAATTTTGTTAAACCCCAATAACATCCTTTTTTTTTCTACCTACGGGTCATTACTACTGGTTATTCTACTTAAGGGTCTTTACTACTAGTATTTGTTCTACTGTTTATGTTTTGATTTATTTTGCATGTCTACTCTTTTGATATAACACTAGTACCTCGGTTGTCAAGCAGAGGTACATCATCCAGCTAACAGCCCCACCATCAGACAAGCAAACTTTTATTCTTTTTTTTAGTTTTAATGATAGCTTGTGAATTTTGAAAATTAGGTAAGTTCCATTCCATTGCTTTTTGTAAGACATTGCGCAATTTACCAATGTTCTATGATCGTAGAATATACAGAGATTCCGTTGTTTTAGCGCCGGTAGGTAATAGTATGCGTTATTTGTGAAATTTTACTTGGTTTCTTTTGTTAAGCTGTTTCGTTATTTCGTACCAAATTTTCATCATAGCATTGATAGCTTCAACCTGGACAAACACTATTAAATATTTAATTAAATATTTTTATTATTACTATTTATATCCAAGTTTTATTTGGCCCACATGTTTTTACGTACCTGCTTATCTATAGGGGTAAAATTGAAAGTTAGTTCCTATCGATATCACGGAAAGTTTCTGCATCCAACCTAATTACAGATGCAGTGACGCCCTAAAAACCCATCCCTACTCTCCGGCATAGGGGTTAGTTCGGCATTTTTGCTCACTCGTGCTGCCCCTAGCATTCAACTGTACTCTGGTGATTTTGCTTTGGTCTTATTAATTTATTTTTCTTCTCACTAAATTGTGAGTTTTTACCTTTTAACCGAGTGACTACGAATTTTTGTAAAATGATATATTTAAAAAAAAATTGGTTAATAATTTATCGGTTTCTAAAATAGTTGCAGGCTTACCACATTTTCATTTGAGTTTTTATTTCATCTGCCATCCCCAACTATAACGATATTTGGTTTAAGAAATTAATAATTTAAATGAAATTACTAACGCTATAAATATATAATAGTTAAAATAATTCGTACTGGTCTATTTTTATGTATGGCATCTAGGGTCATTTGAAGTCCTATCTTTTTTGTTTAAACATTTTCATATCTCGATCGAATTAGGTCTAAAAAACTTATCCATGAAGGTGGAGATAAACGAAAATATTGTACAAATGCTGGTGCCTGAGGACCGCCAGGGAATATTTGAATTCGGTGTTGGACATGACAATATATGGAATATCGATGACAGAGGCGACGCCTTTCGTATAGGAAACGACAGCTTAAAAAAACACCAGCTACATCAACGGGGAAGTCCAACAAAATCAAGATCTCTGCCTGCCAATGGTACTGAACGGAAACCTTAACCGGCCTTCTCACAAGAGAGATGACCAACACAGCACATTAAATGGATTGTGTTTGTGAATAATTCTATAAAAAGCATGGTTTACAGGGTAATTCAAGAGTAGAGTTGATCGATTAGAGGCGACACCTACAGGCCAAGTTTTGCATGGAGGATTTATATATATATATATATATATATATATATATATATATATATATATATATATATATATATATATATATATATATATATATATATATATATATGTTATGTCGGATATTCTCACGGGTGTGATGTGTAATCGAAGGTTTTCGGGCTTCCCGTGTATTCGCTGAGTCCCTCTCAGGACTGTAAGGCAGCTGACGTTTCGGTGAAATCTCATTCACCATTTTCAAAGCTCACTGTATGGCGTCTACGAGCGAACTGACGCCTGCGACTCCGGTGTTGTCGGTACCGTGTGCGCGTCGGACGTGTTCGTTTTCCGAATGGTTCCGAACCAGGTGCCGTTGGTGTGAGTGGGCTTTCTATAGACAGTGTGACCTCAACGCCGATTCACATCACTACCCCGCCCAATTATCTGCAGTAGTGAAATAACTTGCGTTTCGATCGCAGTCCCTTACAGATCCAGAATATTATCACAAAGAGATGAACATACTGCAGGAAGCCCTAACAAAGAACGGTTATAAAAAAGAACATATAGAAAAGGTTCTAAAAAACAAACACTTGGTCCCAAAAAATCGCGAAAACCAAGAGAATAGCTCCAAGGCTTTTGCTCCTTATGTAAGAGGCACCACAGACAAGATCGCAAGAATTCTCAGGAGACACAACATTGAAACCATTTTCACCACAGACCGTAAAGTAAAAGATCTCTTGCCAACACCTAAAGAAAGAATCCCTCTAGAAAATCAGGGAGTGTACGAAATTCAATACGGAGAGTGTAGCTCATCTTACGTAGGCCAAACCAACCGTAAAATAAGCGCCAGAAGAGACGAACATATAAACGCTGTCAAGCAAAAAACAACTTCTTCTGCTCTGGCCCAACACTAGTTAAACACAGGACATAAGATAAATTTCTCGGGAACAAAAATGCTATCGAGATGTGAAAACCTGTCCACAAGAGTTATAAGGGAGGCTATTGAAATTGCAAAGAGGCCCAACAACTTAAATAGCAGAGATGATAGCCAACGTGTGCCTAATACTTGGAAAAATCTGCCTACAAAACATCAACCAGTACACTTAGTAACGAAAGAGATTACAACTCGGCAACGCAACCACAAACACTAGCAACAGGGCCGATGACGCGCAGCAGGTCACGCCACCTGGTTCGGAACCATTCGGAAAACGAACACATCCGACGCGCACACGGTACCGACAACACCGGAGTCGCAGGCGTCAGTTCGCTCGTAGACGCCATATAGTGAGCTTTGAAAATGGTGAATGAGATTTCACCGAAATGTCAGCTGCCTTACAGTCCTGAGAGGGACTCAGCACATACACGGGATGCCCGAAAACTTGTATGTGTATGTATGTGTGTGTGTGTGTGTGTGTGTGTGTGTGTGTGTGCTACAACTTAGAATAGCAGATGAATGCCGGGTTATTCACCAAAACAAAATAATCGTAGAATTACAACTTAATATAAAAATTCAAGTGTAAGATTAATGTCACTGAAGGCAATAATAAAAACCCTAAACTTGAGCCATAGTCAGAACCCGAGATCTAAAAACAATATAACGACTACGTTCAATAAGAAGTTATATCCACTAAAATTTGTAACGTGGTGCTGAAATATGATTAAACAAACCCTTAATGCAGGCTACCACTGCCTAAAGTAAATTCATCTAAAAAACTAGCTATCGCATTATATCACATAAATTTCACACTGCGTGAAAACAACATCATAACAATTCAGAAGAAACCACTTACCAGAGACATAATGGATTGAAAGAAACAACTTATTATTTACCCTGTCATCTGCAGTCAGGTCTATACATTGACTATCAAAAGACTATCGACTCAGTGCCATATGATTGGCTATACGCTATACTCAGAATATACAGAATCAATATTGGCTCGTTTTTCCAAAACTCATCATTTAAATCAGACGAACTAGGATCCAATGCGAATATTTTTCAGTAATTACATCAAGACCTATACAATCCCAATACGAAAAGGAACTATTTTATTGTAATTCATTAATCTTAATATAGTTCTGCCTAGCAAAAAATCGACTATCACACTATTTAAATTTTACCAGAAGCAGCTTCAGTATTAGAAACGATCATATAGAGGTAATAAAACCAAATTATTTTAGGAATATGTAAAAGCTGAAATAGCCATCAAAACTAGAATAAATGCTAAAGGTTGCGGCGGAGTTCTCAGGGGATATTAAAATGCTGATCAGCCTTGATAAGTCCCGTGCTTAAACTTAACTTGAAAAAGATACAATCCGGAGCACTTGAGATGCAGAATGGTCAGACCATTGCAGCAATAAAAATAAAACAAACATATAAGTACTTAGAGATGAAATAAGCAAGATCATCAATGAATGAGTGAAGATCAATGAATTGTAAAGACCGAATCAACAAGCAAGTTTATAGGACGAGCAAGAAATGTATTGCAAACTAACGTAAACGTCAAAAATCTACTTGAGGCACTCTATATATACTCTGCCCTCCGCTGTTCTTAGTAATGCTACTAAACCTGCAGTACTACCAAAATACAACCAAGAAAAATGATTAACGGATATCAGTAATCATTTGGACCAGCAAATAATAAACTTGCGTTTATATTTTCACAAGTATGTAGTTCTCAACAATAACTAGCTCAATAGAAGCTTCATACCTAGCTTCCTACTTCCTTCAACCACGAAAATATCGACAACTTCCATCAGGTTGGTGTTACGACAAATGTTTTCAGAAACAGACGCTATTCGATACCAGATTTTTCCAACGAACAACTATTTAAAATATTTATCAAAGATCCCTCAATCGCCAGTATTGATGCGGATATCGAACATCTCAGACAATTCAGCACATAACGGGAGTACTATTGAGCCACCAAAATTGTTTGTCAACTTTTACTGAGAGAAGAAGACCATACTACGAATACCGCTCGAAGCCCGAACTAAAAAATAACTAGTTCAAGCTCTACAGGGACCAAACTGTGCCTATGGCCAATAGAGTTGTTCATAACAAATCATACCATATTTTAGTAGAAAAAATATTCAAGTGAGCAGCAATAATATAAGTCGCCATTCCTAACAACTAACTGTTTAAAAGGCAAGATAAATGAGAAATCAACCAACCTGGTGATCAAAATAATACTAACAATAGAAGTAATACCTATGAGTATTTTGTTTAACATCAAATATTGGGCATCAGCGAACACCTGTATAAGATTATGCAAAGGCACTACTACTGCTGACCATTCGAACCGACAGGAAGTCTCTGGGAAAACAGCAGATCATAAGGCTATGCAAACGATCGTAGTAGTTGTGTGCTTCTTTTGTCAGGTAATTGTGAAACTGTAAATTACCATATTATAGGTTTATCAAAAAAATACGCTCTAAGAAATGACCCGCCTATCAACTAATAAAATATGAATTATTATTTTGTCTTTCGCTGTGCTATATTTGAAACCTGATACTAATTTAATGCTTTTTACGTCTCATATTAGGTAATTTATTTTTAGGTAAATATTTAAATAAAATCAATAGTCACGTGCTTGAACTACTGACAGGGTTTATATTCATGATAACTTATTAAAATTCATGACACATTTGTCCCTATACTTTTTCAAGAAAATAATTTAGGAAGGGCAAAATATTATTAGGCTTAATACTTCGACTATTATATCTGAATTTCATTTATTCAAAACGCTATAAAAATAATAAAGAGGTACTTAAAGATTCTTAGTTCTTCTTTTTGAATGTTTAATGAAATAATAGAAAATATATTTGCTTATTTATTGCACTCGTAGAAATATTTATCAACTATTCATAAAGCTAGCACCTAAACTGCGAGTTAGTTTTTTTTTTATTTTATTAAAAATAAGAATACGATACACTTTATGTGAAAGATTGTATTAGTATCTTTTTGTGGCAATGATCACTTTTTTTGTTTGTTATATTCTGATATATTATTTTAGTTCCTTATTCTCACTGGCTAATTTAAAATTGTATTAAAATATATAGATAGAAAAAAATGGCTATCCAGTAAGCCATGTCCATAAATTACCACGTTCAAGAAACTGGACGAGTGCTCTCAAAAAATAGGAACCTAAACTCTATATCCTTACTGCATATTATTGTAAATATGTTATTTTGGTAAGATCACAAATTCGGGATTCTATTTGTGTACATAGCGTAAGCCTTTAGTATTAAACGAATGTGTTTTTCTCATAATTACCTATTTCATAAGAGGTTGCCATTACTAATAGCGACTGCCATTACAACTCATTCTTTGGCCATTACTTGGTAAGTACAGCTGCTTTATTTGTACAGGGTGTTTAATTTTCGATGGTTTTATAGGTTTTCTCCGTTATTAGTCAAAATAAAATGGTAAGGTTGTCGTAGCACTTTGCTATTTTTTAAGAAATGGACGATGCCACAAACAAAAAACATGAAACGCTGAAACCAAACCTGCCTTACCGTTTCCGTGGAAATATTAAATGTAGATTTTTCTGAGACTAAAACCTAGTATTCTATCGATTCAATATACCAGCGCTGGTAGAATAAGCCGCATCAGACCATTTAACGTCTGTTTCAAAATTCATTTCTCTGTTTTTATTTTGTAAATATCAATTTCAAAACTCTATTTGGCGCTGTGCGTCACCAGGATGTAAATTTTGTAATAGGTGATATATATATATATATATATATATATATATATATATACGGTTTAAACTTGTGTTTTTTAAGATTGTTTTAATCTTTGACTTATTATCTCATACAGAACATTCTACTATTCTGCATATGTTGATTTCATCAATCTCTCAGTTTTCCTAGTTGTAGATTTTAGAACTTGATTTAAAACATGACCCGTGTTGAATTAAAATTAATTTTATTCGTAAAAACATTCTCCTATTTGGTTGCTCTTTGGATATCTACGAATTAGAGGCATCTATTAATCCAATTGATAAGAATATTCTCGAAACTGTTAAAATAACAAACGAGCATGTCGAATTTTTAGTTATTTCCAAAGTTTACAAAGCTTGCCTTATTGAGAAAAATTTTATTGATCGAAAATTTCAGCACAAAAATATGATCAATATTTAAATATTCTGAAAGAAACTCGAGAGGACATGATTTTGATGTTCTATTTCTTCAAATATCCGTCACAATGTAGTAGCAGGATCTTATCTTTTTTTAAAAACCGTAGATTTAGGATTCAATATCAATAATAAATATAGTGTTATTTTTTTTTGAAAAGCTTGTAACGAACTAAATCACATCGTTTAAAAATATATTGGTGGCACATTTAAAAATTAGGCAAGTTTGGTTTATTTCTCCAAAACAGTTGAGACTAATAAAGCTGACTATGCCAATTAGCCCTACATGAAAAGTACCAATAGTTCTACTTTTTAACTTTGCGATAATTTGCAATATAACTAAGATACGAGGGATGCCCCAAAATGCATAATTTTCAAAATTGCTCTGTATCTTCAAAATGAAGAAATTTATCAAAAATTATTTTAGTGGCATGGTTCGTTTTTTAAAAAAGTGGTATAGCACCATGAAAACCATATCCTTCTATTTTAACTAATAACGGAGATATTAAGATAAAATAACCTATAAAATCATCGAAAATTGGACACCCTGTAAATATATTGTGGTTTGCTGCCACCTTCAGCTAATTATAATAATATTGATCTTTTAAGCAAAAGGAATAAAAAAAGTCAAGAATAACTAATGCTGTAATATAATAAAAAGGATTGAGTGCTATACCTCTGACAGCTGACAACGAATCTACCGGATAATGTTGTCTGAATTGAGTAGTGTAGCGCCCCTAGAAACGTTGTTAAAAGAGAAGCAAATAAGAAAGTTCCTGTAAAAATAAAATATTTACAGAAAAAGCTGTATTCATCATCTCAATACATATATATTTCATCAAACAAGAACAATCACAAATAGACGAATAAAAATCTGACTAGCTTGGGTAAATTTAGTAGACGAGCATGTATTAGTTAAGTCAATTGTTCCTAAAAAAGGAACTCTAAGGTGGTTTTTAACTCTAGAGGTCTGATTTGTGGGCTATGTTTGGGAACTTCTTTCTAACGAAACTAAACGATAAACTATAAATTTCTATATATTATTAATTTTTGAATCCCCCTGTATAATTTTCTATATGCTTAGGTCCCTTCAAAATAAGCGGTATCGAAAAGACAGCGAAATAACCAACCTGACTTGTAGATATGGTGAGAACTAACAATATCATAAAATATTACAAAGGCTACCGTTTTATGTTATTGATAATTGTTAAATTTTGTTAGTTCTCATGATAGCTACATCAGTTTTATACAATTTTCTGAAATACAACAAAATCGACAGCAGCAGATCAACAGCTTTAATTTTTTTAATTCAAACTTTGAAATTTTGCAATTTGCCTTCAATCTGCTCAGCCTCGGCCATAAAATAACATATCATACACACAAATGATAAATATATGTTTGTTACTTATTCTGTAGTCATACTAGAATTTTAAATGTTTCAATGACCATAACTATTAAGTGAAAGTAAGCTCGAGACATAAAGATTATTTTCCCAATAAAACTATTTTGCTCATATATTTTCCAGACTATAAGCTATCAAAAGATTAAAAAAACCAAAATTTATTTTTTAAGTTTCGAGTACTTCGAGGCAAATAGTCGGCAATTTCGAAAAAACTGGCCTTGTTGCAACCGCGACTTTAGACAATTAGACAGAATGGTCAATTCTGAATGGTACAGTCGTTGGTGAATTGAGAAAACAAACCGGCGATGACGGATCATTGTCCAAAATAAGCCACCTCGAAGTTTGATATTTGGCGAATGAAGTTACTAAACAAAAAATATTGTGTGACATGTTTAATTCTAATTTTAAAACGCTTATTCAATGATATCTCACTTGATGGAGTAGCGGAGCAAATTATTTTATACCTACTTTTCAAACAGGGGGAGGTATCCTGTTTAACTAAAAGCATGTGCTTTTCAAATTTCTCTGCAAGTGATGAAAAACTGAAGTAATTATAAAGCTACGCCATAAGGATGGAATAACATGACGAAACTATTAGAATTTCTAATTGGCCACTGTCAACAGAATTGAACTTTATTTGGATATAACTCTTAGCATTTTGAAGCAGCACTATAATTTTCTTGACCATAGATACCAAACATATCTCCCAATCCATCTTGATATTACCTTATTCCATTGCAAAAGTCACAACCAAATATTTGCATTGATTTTTTGGTCCATAGCATACAGCGTAAATGTTTTAAAATATTGATACAAATTTTATTATTGTGATTGCACTTAGATGTTTAAATGCCAATATCGCGAAAATGGTTGGTGACATAAAAATTTAGCGCCTATATGCTTTTAACTAAGAAATAATTCTTTTTTTCAGAAGCTTGTATTGAACATGTGTAATTTACTTAACTGACGCACTCAATTGGAAAACTTTAAATATTTAATAAATTCTTATTGCTTACTCCTAAAAATATAATAATGTTAATTTCGAATACCATACATAGAACCGTTTTGGACCTATTGCTTGTTTTCCAGAACAAAATTTTTACTTTGACTACCCTGTATCTCTTTAACGAATAATATTTCAAGAAAATTTATGTGACTTAATTGGTTACAAATATCAGTGAGTATTTTTTAAATATTCCACTAAATATTTACAAGGTGAAAATGGAAATGAAAACTTGTAAGACCATAAAAAGATGCATTTTTTACAACAAAATATATATTTTTCCTAGAAGGGCTCAATTAAAACACCATCAAATATATAAATATACTAAATGGAAAGAAAATGTGAGTGTTAAAAGTTTTAAAATTGTGGTGAGCCATTAAAATCCTCTAATGATATGCGTTTTGTACAAAACATACCTATACTTAGAAGTAGAGCCTCAATTAAAAAGAAATACAAACGTTTCAATATATTTGCCTGGTTTCGAAAATCGGTCACTAGTAAATCAAAAAAAGTTTTTGACGAAGTGGACGATATTAAAATAATTTTAACTTTTGCATTACTTTATAACATGTTGTTTAATAAAAGGAAACTCAAGTTTTTACCATTAAAAAAAATCTAAATTAAACAAGTTTTCAAAATCTGACAAGTTCATTAAAATCAGCTAAACCGTTTTGAAATTATGCTGAGAAATAATTTTGGCATTTTTATGGTATTTATGTTGGTCTAGAATGGTTCCGTCTTTAAAACAAGATAACATTAATATATGGCGTTGATGGAAGTAATCAGAAATTAAAAAAAAATATATATTTTACATACTTTACATTTAAAATAGTTTAACTAATATTCCGCAAAGTCGGGTGATAAAAAATCTAACATGATTTACTGTTTTATTTAGAGTTTTCAGTTTTTTTGTTGCTAGTTTCCGTATTCTCTTTTTGTTATAAAAAAATTAGTTAATTTAGCAGAATGATAAAATGATCATAACATCCCACTAACTGATTTATTCATTCGTTCTTTGGGACACACTCAGAGTGAAAAAAAATGCAGCGATTAGGATTAGGATGAGTTATATTCTTAGACTACACTACTCACAGAGGAAAGCTCGACATTTAAATCATCAATTTTCGTTAAACATTTCAAACATAACGTTTAAGTAGCATTTAAACTGGTTCGTAGTCAGTCTGTCAGCACACCTACTATAATTATAATCGAAAGGTAGAACGTTAAGTAAAAAACCGATTCCCTTATGCTTGAAATAAGTTGTTTTGCAAATATTAGATTTTCAATTAATTGAAATCAAATAAAGAAAACTACTATAATAATTGTACAGCAATATATTTGAGCTTATAAATAAAATAACATATATGTTTTTAAAGTGATTTTGCTCAAGACTATTTGCGATGTACATATTTTAACCTTTGGTTGTGAACCATTGTGTCTTTTCGTCTAGCAAAACAGACACGCTATTGAAGCAGAACAGACATATAAGAACTTGGGCAAGAAACAGAAATAAATCATGGACCACCAAAAAATGAAACCGGATAATAAATGAGTTCATAAGGCAGGTTAAGCAGGTATTGCGAACTACCTAAAAAGTAAAAATGCATTTCAAACTTCTAATACATATGAGAGTTTCGCACTCAACTATTCTTTTAAAATTGTCGAATAGAGCGGGATGTAGACGTAGGAAAAGTCAAAACATTCTTAACAAAGGTATATAAATATCACTCCAGTGTCACTAAATGAGTAATACTTTTAAGATACCACAATGCAAGAGGACTGGTGGATATTGGAAAATAATTAAAATGATAAATAACTAATGTTTGTTTTCCACAGATAATTTAGCATCGCTTCTCTTGAGAAGAAAAGAAATTATTTTTTATTATCGAACAAATATTAAAAGAAACCTGTTCCAGAAGAAGTGCTAATTTTTACTTATTTATTTTCGCTAGGTCTTTTAAATATTCACAAGTCTAGTGTGGATGGATTCGCCTCGTAAAACTTGAACAGACTCACTCTTTTAGTTCTGACCTATTTACTGCTTTAAACAAGATAAATTCACATTTTAAAAATGAAATGAAATCTCGTAAACTAGATCACTGTCCCACTACTTTTTACTTCTTGAGATCAATAACCTATAAGGCATCGAACAGCATTCTTTTCAAAAGTTTATTAGTAAAAGTAACAGTAAATAATTTAGTTGACGTTTCATTTATTAACCTGAACGTTAATTAAATAAATATGTTTTTGGAAGTATAAACATAAAATTGCAATAATTCATAAAAAAAATCTACATTGGCTATACATAGAATTAATTTTTTTTTATATCTTTAAGCAAGTTAAAAACATAGTATTATATCAAATTTATTATTAAGAGTAAATAGTTTACCTATGATAATTTTAAGAAAATATTTGAAGTTTTAAAGATTTTTTGCTTGACTGCTATCAGATAGTGATTAGACAAAATACTTTTTTATATGCCCTTTTATTTCCTTTTCTGAATAAGAATTAATTAAACTGTCTTGAAAACATTTATTATCTAAGGCAAAGAAAACATTTTAACGCTTTTCATTGGTATAATTAATACCTCTGTTGGTAATTGAAGCAGGCGAAAAATTAATTTTGGCAAACAAGTTTACCTATTTGCTCTTAAACTTCCAGCTAATTGTTAAACTTCGGTGTAAATTAAAACGAAAAAAAAAAAAGAGAAAACGAAATTAAATATTTTCAGGATGCTGTATTTTAGTTAAGTAAAGGGTTTTTAATTTTTTTTTAAGTAAAAATCCCAATATTTGTTTTTGGCAAAATTACGTGTTTAGCCAAACATTAACTTGTTAAATTTTTAAAGTAAACTCATGGCAAAATAAGTTCTAAAATAAATTTTTTATAAAAAAAATTGAACTGACTTCTAAATATGCATTAAAAAACGAAAAATAGCAACATTATTTTTTTTTGTGATATTAACATTTTTAGCGGCAAATTAATACCTGTCAAAATGTTATTCACATACAAAGAGTTAGAAATACTTTATTTGTAATGCCTTACTGTAGCTTGCATATATCTAGTGTTAGCAGCTATTTGTTTCATTTGATAATATTTTGGGGCCTATTTCAAAATCTTCAATTTAATACAAAAAAGTATGTTTTTATTTTTCGCTTTTTAACGCATTTTTAGAAGTCGGTTAAATTTTTTTATAGAAATTTTATTTTTCGAATTTTAGTTCTGAATCAACAAATTATTTGAACTAAGTACCAAGCGAAATGGGTGGGTCGCAAAAAAGTACCAGTTTTATCCAAATTTGTAAAACGCACTAAATTAAAAAACAAAAATATTTTTAATTCTGAGAATTCTCCAATCACCAGTTTTGAACAAAATTGTACGAAACAAATAGTTAATCTGGCATAGTAAATCGGCACTCTTGAATTTTAAATTAATTTAAAAATATTATTTAGGTCCTAAAAACTCTATTTACCTTTATTTAAAAAATTTGAGACTTAAATTTTTTAAGTCCTACCTAATTTTTCCCACATATTGAGTATGTATTCTACCAAAGAATACCTCAATATCAATTTTTAGTTTCTCATATTTTATTTGCCATATTATGCTGTAAAAAATTAACTTCAGATTAGTAACTTACGACCCCGAAAACGTCCTAATATCAATTTTGAAAAAAATGTGAAAAACATAAAATTTTGAATTATCATATTAGATCCACTATACCGAACTTCGAAAAGTAATTTTAACCAATAATTTAATCTTAGTCTACATCCTCAAAAACCACCTAGGAACAATTTTGGACATAATCCAGAAATGTAGATTTATTAATCTGCCATATTGCTTCAGCTATATATATTTTTTTATAATTTTATATGCGTCATTTACATCCTCAGAAACGATAAGTATTAATTTAGAAAAAAATCGAGAAATGTAAGATGTTGAGTCTGCTATATTGAATTTCTAAAAAATAATTCTAAATTCGTAATTTATACCCTCAACAATCCAACTATATCAATTTTGGACAAAATCGAAGCATGCAAAATTTTTAGGATGAAATATGGAATTTTTCAAAAATAATTTTTGTTTCGTAATTTACACTACCAATTATCCCCTAACACCAGACCTAGACAAAATCGAGAGATATAAAATATTTAATCCGTCGTATTGAATCTGCCGTATTGAAATTTTAAAAGATAATTTTGGATTCTTTATGTGCGACTCCGAAAACTCCTCCATACCAGTTTTGAAGAAAATCGGACAAAATTATTTTTTTGCCCACTATATTATAAGCGCTATCTTGGATTCTACTGAACCAATTTCGGTCAAAATAATAAAGAATCACCACATTAACTTCCTGAATATAACGCAAAAATTTTCTTTTAAATTGGTACCGCCGTTCCGGAGTAATCGGCGGACATACATATCTTTTATATCATAGAATCAAAATGAAAGCGTAAACTAGTTTAAATATACTAATATTAATTAAGGGATATTTAGCTACTATAATTATAAAATTGTAAAATTATAAACAAATTAAATTTATATTTCTAAAAACAAAAGTGCAGATATCATGCAAGCTGATCACGGCCTGAAGCCAACATAATATTTGTGAAAATGGTGGCGTAAAAAACATGCAGGAATTATGTATCCCAAATAGATAAATTATCAATCAAAATTAAAATCATAGCTGATCTTTTTTTTCAGTTATGAGGAGAGTTATCCAGAACCAACCACAGGAACGTAATAGCTTTCTGACCCCATATTAAAAGAAAAAAAAATTTTAATTATTAATATTTAACGGTAAGAAAACTTCAGATTTGTACTAGGCAATTAACTCAAAATAGCATGTATGTTCTGATCTAAGTAACTAAACATTCTTTATCTCAAATAAAAATAAAAGTATTTTGTCCTAATTCAGTACAAATATGCCTTGATGAGCATTCAACAACAGCATATTTAATGTTTGTTTGAAGGTCATAGACAATGATGTTTCTTGCGAAGTAGTAGATATCTGTTGGACTTCCATTGTCTTTATTTTTGTTGAATATCACGACGTTTCAGCTAGTAGTTATCTCTAGCCGTTTTCAAGTGAAACTAAATAAATCCCTTAGCTACATGACTATTTATACTAAAAGTAAATGCAGTAGAGTATGACTGAGATGGGTGCAGTCAGGCCTGCTATGGCAAAATCACATTTTTTATGCTGCATTTAGTTGTAGTTTACAATTACTAAGAAGTGGTTTCCACACTTCTTTTATATCTAAAGATGGTTTACTAAAACAACTCGGGTTCTGATGTATAACCACGGCTTCTTTGAATTTCCGTTTTCTCCAATGTTGTTCTCGGTGTAGTATTTTAGCTTCAGACTATTTTATGTGGTGTCCATGAGTCCAGGCATGGTTGGCGGCACCAGATTTTTCTGTTTCTCCTCGAGATGTGCATTTTTGGTGTTCTTTGATCCTTACGTCAAGAGGTCTCTTTGTTTCGCCAATGTAGGCATTTCCACATTCACATGGTATCTGATATATACAGTTCTTCATGTCTCTTTGAGTTGTTGGTTTGACCCTAGTGAGCCGACTTCTCAGAGAGTTGTTTGAATTGAAAACAACGTTGATTTTATATCGTTTTCCTATCCTTTTAACTTTTTCTGAAATGCCTTTAACATAGGGGATGTTCAATACTGGTTTTCGTTCTTCATTCGTTGTCGATATTGTCCTATTTCTGCGTTGTTCAAGAAATTTATTCACTAGATATACTGGGTATCCGTTGGCTGTCAGATCATTTTTAATGTAATCTATCTCTTTCATCAAGTTCTCGTTGGAGTTGCAGAGAGTTAAGGCTCTATCGACGAGATTTCTTATAATTCCTTGTTTGGTATTGTTGGAGTGATTAGATGAATAATTAAGGTATTGTCCTGTGTGCGTGGCTTTTCTGTAAACCGAAGTTCGAATTTGTCTGCCATTTCTTTCAACCAAGACATCTAAGAATGGTAATTTATTTTCTACTTTTTTCTCCATGGTGAGTTTAATAGTTGGGCTGATATTGTTGAGATGAAAAAGAAAGTTTTGAAGTTCTTCGTCGTTTCCACTCCAATAATAAATGACGTTTGCAATTGAATCCACATCTAAGAAACCAAAGTTATGACTCAGATACGTAGACGATACTCTTCCAGATGTAAGTATGGATTCGCTGAATCTTTGTTTGTAGAAAAAGAGCCATCAACAACTTTGTTCATTGCTAAAAGTGCTGATAGAGGGCTAAATTTTCAATTGATCACATGTTATTTCGAAATCACTCAGTTTATCAGCATCTTTAAGGAGCTGTCGGCAAGCATTGCCCTCAAAAACATCACCATGGTAACTTTTGTCCACAATATTTAATTTTTAGGCCATATTAAAGCTTTTTCTTTTCCAACTAATTCAATTGAAAACCTGATAAACTAAATGATTCCGAAATAACGATCGATTAAAAATTCAGCCCTATATCAGTACTTTTAAAACGATGAGCAAAGCTGTTGATGGCCGTTTATCTACAAATAAAGTTTCAGCGGATATACACAGACTTTGGAAGTACACATTTTGTGAAATCACGTTCAAGAATGGGAGAAATATAAAATCAATTAAATGGAAAGTGACAACTATATATTAAGATTAAAACATGTTGTTGCTGAATGCTCATCAGGGCATATTTGAAACGAATTAGGACAAAACACAGTTCTTTTTATTTGAAATAAAAAATGCTTAGTTACTTTGAGTTAATAGCTTATTATAAGTTTTTGTTTACCGTTAAATATTAATAACTCAAGATTGAAAATGTGTTTTCTTTTAATGTGGGGTCAGAAAACTACTATGTTCCCGTCCTTGATCCTGGGTAACACTGAAAGTCGTTATAAATGTTATAAATCTAATTGCTACTTTAATAAGTTTTGCAAGTGTTACATAACTTTTTAAACACTCATAACTGAAAAAAAAAGACCAGCTAGAATTTTAATTTTTGTTGATAATTTATCTATTTAGAAAATGTAATCTATCCATTTTAACAAATGTTATGTTGGCCTCAGATCAGCCCTGTGATGTTGAACGATGTTTGAATTCATCATACTCTAATTTTTTTTCAACTTAATCATAAGGTCTAAATGCAAGCAAATATATTAAATCTCGGTGTGGTGTTACAGATAACAAAGTTAATAAGCCTCGTAAGATATATATATATATATATATGTATATATATATATATATATATATATATATATATATATATATATATATATATATATATATATATATTTTTACATGAAATTGAAATTTTTGAAGTCGGCGCCAAATTATTTCTAAATAAAATTACAAATAAAGTATTTTTAATGTGTTTATGCGAATCACATTTTGTCAGGTATTAGTTTAGCGCCGATTTCAAAAATTTCAATTTCATAAAAAAATGTATAGTTATTTTTCACTTTTTAGCGCACTTTTAGAAGTCGGTTCAATTTTTTTTTATAAAAATTTTATTTCAATTGAGTTTAGCTCTCGGGTTCAGGAGATTGTTCCCTTATTAGGACAAATCGTGGTTCTTAAAGTAGGTTGTCTTGGACAACATATATTTTCTGACAATAAAGAACGTGCACTAAAATAGAAATTAAAATGACCGCCGATAAAAAGGTGAGGTTAGTGGCGCGTACGAATTCTTACATTCACGGAAGAGGTAAATAATTTGGAATTCAGAGACTAAATCTTGTTTAGTAAGGGTCTTGCCAATAAATCAAAGCGGTCGCATGTTTGGTTTAGGAAGAGCTACGAGTTAAGTGTAATGCTCGGCAGATCTAAACAACAAAAGATTTCTTGCCAGTCCTGAAGGGTTTAGTAATCCCGAACAATGCGTCTTGACTTCAACATAATTACCAGAACGTGACCAAGTGGAAAAAACCTGATATTGACATTGCGACTAATAGTCAACTTAATGTTGGCTATAAAGTTATGAATACCGATCTTGACAAATAAACCCGAAGGTGACAATGGAGAGTGAAATCATCCCGAACTTGACTTGCGTACAAAAAAACAGTACTGATTAAAAAAAAACACTGAATAAAAAGTTGACCAAGAGTCAAGGGCGAGTGTTACTTTAAAACCTCTTCCTAATTGGCTCATTCCTTAGAAGTGTTCCCTTGATAAAATAAAATTTAATTCATCTTTGTTGACTCTGAGCTTCACTCATTCAGAACGGTGAGGCGACTAGAGTCTTCATTCTATTCGGGAGGTTTGGCGGGACAAGGATAAAATTAATCCCATACATCCAGTAAATGCGTGAATAGATCCATATTCTTGGAGATTGGTACAAAAATACCGAATAACGTCTTGTTAGAATTTTAAAAAATATATTAATAATGCGAAAGGTAGTTGAAACTGACCCTTGCTTTGTTCAAGTCAATTATTTCCGGTTTGCGTACTTCGATCTAAAAATTTTAAAATAGAGGTTCCTTAAGCAGGTATGCACTTAATTAAAAATCGCTATTCATTTTTTTTATTAAATTTTATACGAAAAATGTAACAAATTATTTCAGAATGTATTGATAATTAAAGTATAGGTTGCATTTCCATGCAATTCCGCTGAGTCTCCAGTTTTTTTCGAACTTGCCTAATGCCAATGAAGATACCGCTCTTCTATTTGACATTGTATTGTCAACAGACAAATATCAACGATTATGAAATTGGGAAAAAAACGCCTTATTCTGGTGCATAAAATACAAAAAAAAAATGTTATCCACATGACGATTTTCTAACCTCTATTAATAGCCGAGGTTAAATTGCAAGGCTTGCGGGATCACACAGTGGATCGAATTACATTGCTTTAATTAGACGTCTTTAAACAAATCGATAAATTAGATTTGCAAATGTGAGTTTTATTTGCAAATAGAACTTTGATGGAACGTCAAGTCAGGGTCTGTACAAAATGAAATTCACTGATCCGAACATTCCTGATACAAACTTATTCCTCGCCTCTATTATTTCATTTCAATTAGCAGGTGTTAACACGCAAACTCAACAAGAACAAATTTTGTTTTCCAATCCTAAACCCTTCTCTGCTATGAATTTCGTGCCTCTGAGATTGCAATTTATTAAGAAAACCGAACAAACGTCTTTAAAGAAAAAAGAAAGTTATGAACTCGAACTAAACAGCTTGCACCATATAAAAAATTCTCTTTGCCACCTCAGCTTCAGTACAGTACAACTTATCTATGACGATGATAGATGGCTAGGTGAACGCTGTGGCTGGAACGAAATCGGTCCAGCGTTGTTACCTCTGTCAAACAACATCTCAGTTCAACAACCTTGATACCCTGTCCCGGTAAATACAGAGTGTATAAAGGTACAACTGTTAACTCTATATAGATGTATTCGATGCTTCGAATGCACATTCCATTTGTCGTATCAACGTGACACACAGAAGTGACAAGCCCGTAAGCAGAAAGACAATGATAACAAGGTTAATAAGCCTCGTAATATTATATATATATATATATATATATATATATATATATACATATATATATATATATATATATATATATATATATATATATATATATATATATATATGTATAAATATTAGGAGGCTTATTAACCTTGTTATCATTGTCTTTCTGCTTACGGGCTTGCCACTTCTGTGTGTCACGTTGATACGACAAATGGAATGTGCATTCGAAGCATCGAATACATCTATATAGAGTTAACAGTTGTACCTTTATACACTATGTATTTACCGGGACACGGTATCAAGGTTGTTGAACTGAGATGTTGTTTGACAGAGGTAACAACGCTGAACCGATTTCGTTCCAGCCACAGCGTTTACCTAGCCATCTATCATCGTCATAGATAAGTTGTACTGTACTGAGGCTGAGGTGGCAAAGAGAATTTTTTATATGGTGCAAGCTGTTTAGTTCGAGTTCATAACTTTCTTTTTTCTTTAAAGACGTTTGTTCGGTTTTCTTAATAAATTGCAATCTCAGAGGCACGAAATTCATAGCAGAGAAGGGTTTAGGATTGGAAAACAAAATTTGTTCTTGTTGAGTTTGCGTGTTAACACCTGCTAATTGAAATGAAATAATAGAGGCGAGGAATAAGTTTGTATCAGGAATGTTCGGATCAGTGAATTTCATTTTGTACAGACCCTGACTTGACGTTCCATCAAAGTTCTATTTGCAAATAAAACTCACATTTGCAAATCTAATTTATCGATTTGTTTAAAGACGTCTAATTAAAGCAATGTAATTCGATCCACTGTGTGATCCCGCAAGCCTTGCAATTTAACCTCGGCTATTAATAGAGGTTAGAAAATCGTCATGTAGATAACACTTTTTTTTTGTATTTTATGTACCAGAATAAGGCGTTTTTTCCCAATTTCATAATCGTTGATATTTGTCTGTTGACAATACAATGTCAAATAGAAGAGCGGTATCTTCATTGGCATTAGGCAAGTTCGAAAAAAACTGGAGACTCAGCGGAATTGCATGGAAATGCAACCTATACTTTAATTATCAATACATTCTGAAATAATTTGTTACATTTTTCGTATAAAATTTAATAAAAAAAAATGAATAGCGATTTTTAATTAAGTGCATACCTGCTTAAGGAACCTCTATTTTAAAATTTTTAGATCGAAGTACGCAGACCGGAAATAATTGACTTGAACAAAGCAAGGGTCAGTTTCAACTACCTTTCGCATTATTAATATATTTTTTAAAATTCTAACAAGACGTTATTCGGTATTTTTGTACCAATCTCCAAGAATATGGATCTATTTATGCATTTACTGGATGTATGGGATTAATTTTATCCTTGTCCCGCCAAACCTCCCGAATAGAATGAAGACTCTAGTCGCCTCACCGTTCTGAATGAGTGAAGCTCAGAGTCAACAAAGATGAATTAAATTTTATTTTATCAAGGGAACACTTCTAAGGAATGAGCCAATTAGGAAGAGGTTTTAAAGTAACACTCGCCCTTGACTCTTGGTCAACTTTTTATTCAGTGTTTTTTTTTTAATCAGTACTGTTTTTTTGTACGCAAGTCAAGTTCGGGATGATTTCAATCTCCATTGTCACCTTCGGGTTTATTTGTCAAGATCGGTATTCATAACTTTATAGCCAACACTAAGTTGACTATTAGTCGCAATGTCAATATCAGGTTTTTTCCATTTGGTCACGTTCTGGTAATTATGTTGAAGTCAAGACGCGTTGTTCGGGATTACTAAACCCTTCAGGACTGGCAAGAAATCTTTTGTTGTTTAGATCTGCCGAGCATTACACTTAACTCGTAGCTCTTCCTAAACCAAACATGCGACCGCTTTGATTTATTGGCAAGACCCTTACTAAACAAGATTTAGTCTCTGAATTCCAAATTATTTACCTCTTCCGTGAATGTAAGAATTCGTACGCGCCACTAACCTCGCCTTTTTATCGGCGGTCATTTTAATTTCTATTTTAGTGCACGTTCTTTATTGTCAGAAAATATATGTTGTCCAAGACAACCTACTTTAAGAACCACGATTTGTCCTAATAAGGGAACAATCTCCTGACCCCGAGAGCTAAACTCAATTGAAATAAAATTTTTATAAAAAAAAATTGAACCGACTTCTAAAAGTGCGCTAAAAAGTGAAAAATAACTATACATTTTTTTATGAAATTGAAATTTTTGAAATCGGCGCTAAACTAATACCTGACAAAATGTGATTCGCATAAACACATTAAAAATACTTTATTTGTAATTTTATTTAGAAATAATTTGACGCCGACTTCAAAAATTTCAATTTCATATAAAAATTTATAGTTATTTTTCACTTTTTAGCGCACTTTTAGAAGTCGGTTCAATTCTTTTTTTATTTTTCGATTTTTTGTTTTGAATCGACATGAGATCCGTAAATTATTTGAATTAATGACTCCAAGGTGGAAAAAAAGTAGTCGTTTTATTCAGAGTTGTAAATCACCTTAAACTGAACTACTAAAAATTCTTTGATTCTTAGAGGTCTCCAATTACCAGTGAAATTGTGTCAAACAAATATTTAGTCTGTCATAGTAAATCCACTATCTTAAATTTCAAATTAATTTTAGATTGGTAATATTGGCTATTGGCCCCAAAACCTTCCAATATCGATATCGAAAGAACTTGAGACGTAAATTTCTTAACCCGATATATATATATATATATATATATATATATATATATATATATATATATATATATATATATATATATATATATATATATATATATATATATATATATATATATATATATATATATACTGTATGTTGAATTTGTATACGCCCCAAGAACCCCGCAATATCAATTTTAGACAAAAGGGAATAATGTAAAATATTCAGTCCCTAGTATTGTATCTTATCAACCTAATAGTTGTAAAAAATTAACTTCATATTTGTAATACACGACTCCGAAAACCCCCTACTACCAAATCTGAAAAAAAAGTAAAATTTTCAAACCACAATATTTAGGATCCGCCATATTGAATTTCAAAAAAATAATTTTAACGCCTTAATCTAATCTAAATATAAACCCTTTAAAGCCCTCCGGATTTCATCCGAAATTTAAAATTTCTAGACCGTCATATTGCATCTGACATACTAAAATGGTCATAAAATAATTTTATTTTCGCTATTTACATCCTCAAAAACGATTTAGTCCCACCTTTGAACAAAATCGAAAAATGTAAAATTTTTAGTCCGCTATATTGTATTCGCCATATTGAATCCTGAAAAAATACTTTTAAATTCATAACTTGCACCCTCAAGAACCCCCTATATGAGTTTTGGAGAAAATCGAAAAATGTAAAATTTTTAGGACGCCATATTAAATCCGCCAGATTGAGTTTTTCGAAAAATTCGTAATTAATACTAACAAAAATCCCCAGTATTGATTTCCGACAAAATCATGAGAGGTGGAATTTTTATCCGCCATCTTGGATCCACCATATTTATTTATTTTTTAATAATTTCAGATTCGTATTATGCGATCCCAAAATTTTTCCCATATCAATTTTGGCAAAAATTTGGACCAAATTAATTTTTGTCTCCGCCATATTGGATCCGCCATATTGAATTTTAAAAAAATAATTTTTGATCCGTTATGTGCGGTCCCGAAAACTCCCTCATACCAATTTTGGAGAAAATCGGACAAAATTGATATTTTGTCCTCCATATTGGATCTGCCATGTTGAATTTTTTAATAATATTTTGGATTGGTTATGTGCGATCCCGAAACCTCCCTTATTCCAATTTTGGGGAAAATCGGACAAAATTAATTTTTTGTCCGACATATTGTCAGCGCCATCTTGGATTTTACTGCACCAATTTCATCAAAAATAAATATGAGGCCACCGCAGCTTCCTGAATACAATGGAAAAAATTTCATTCAAATCGGTGCCGCCGTTCCGAAGTAATCGATGTACATACATAAAAAAAATACATAGTGGACGAATTGAGCACCTCCTTCTTTTAGAAGTTGGTTAAAAAGTTGACCGACTTCTTAGTTGTTAATTTTTAAATTTTATTTTTAATTAGAATTATGAACAAAAGAAAGTGAAGTGTACCAAACGAAAATGAGTGATTTATTGCTTTAAAATCAAAAAATGTTCTTACTAATCTTAAAACTGTTTCCCTATATAAAGTATATACTTCAAATATGTTTCCTTCTAAACTAAAATAAAGTAAAAATAATATCTCGATAGAAGGTCGTACCAAAAGAGTTCTTAAAATAACGTGTACATTAACAAATATTGATGCAGTCCCTCACTCTCAAAGAAACAAAAGGTTAGATTATCAAACGCTCTTGTACACGTTGTTTTAACAATCACTATTAATGTTAATGCAATACACAAAAATTTTGATTTCTAGGATCATTCAATTGAACGGTTCACACTTAGTGAAATATTGTTAAACTTTAATTCAGAAAAGGAATCTAATTTTATTATAATTGATGAGATTCAATCGATTAAAAATCAATAAAGACTAGGACATATAAACTCGAAACAGAAATAATTAAAAAATAATATTTGTTTAGAAAACCCAGATATATTTTACCTCGAAGGCGATGTCATAGCTAACACTAACAAATTTAAACATTCTATAGAAATTAACAATTCACTTGCTAGGTTTATAAAGTCATACAGATATCTTTAGGTTCACAAATGCCGAAAATGATCAAATAAGGAATTATTCAACCATCGGTTTCACCCTGATCTTCTCCTGTTTGGTGATGCCTAAAAAATGATATGGTTCTAGCAAACAAAGCTGCCTCAGTATCATAAATTATCGAAAATTAAACGAAGTTAGTGATGATGACCATATCTTCTGCCAAATATCTCTGATCTGTTTTTTATCTGAATTTTACTAAATAGAGATGATATACTTAAACAGCCTCTTAAATTAAAAATTCATTTTATGCTGTTAGCGTCCAGAATGAAAGAAGTCTAATTTACATGGACAATATAACCGTATACTCTTCCACGATACACTACTGGTGATATCTTCCCAACTTCGCAAAATGATCAAAACCCACGACTAAACGTTCAAAGAAAGTTCTTCAATACTGAATATAAATCTGCATTTCAAGAGCTAAAAATTACTCTTATCCCAGGTCCCATTCTCACTTCAATTTCGATGAAACCCTTTCTTATGACCACAGATGCAAGAGCATTTGCAATAGATCCAGTTATACTCCAAGAATTCGAAGATAGAGATCTTCTGATAGCTTTTGCGTCCAGAATCCTCGGTAATGCAAAACCTAATTATTCTACCGTCAAAAGAGAGCTACTTGACTTGTCAACGTTTGGGCACTTCGACCTTAATTTTCTATTAAAGACTTCGTTAGCAGATTGGTTCGATGGTGCTTCAAACTTGAAGAGTACTATTATAAAATCTGGTACAAAGAGGGAAAAATAAAGAATAACGTACCAGTTAAAATACGTAATAATCATTTTCAAGGATGCGCAAACTTTCAATCAAAAAGTTTTATTGATGCCGCTAATAAGCATAATGTATCCAAAAACAAGCCTACGAAAAACTCCGAAATAGACGACAAAACACAACCTAATTTAAAATATTTGTCCATTTAAATAATACGGAAACTCTAATAAACGAATTGAAACATTAAATTCCTAACAAATTCAAACAAGTCCACTATAAAATTTTCGACGATATCTTTGCAGAAAATCTTAAACTCTCTCACTATAAAATAAATATAACTTCCAGCAAGACTGCTAAAGATCATACATACTTTAATATTGCCCCATCTTTTGATTCCGGATATGTTGTAGACATTTGGCTTATATCTTATTTAACAACTAGAAAAAATTCCAATCTGGAAAACTTACTGTATAGAAAAAAATGAAAACTTCATATTTTTGAAATTTTTTCATTAATTTTCGCTGACAATGATATCAAATTAAAAATTTGACAAAATACTGTAAGGAATCTAGAAAAGAAAATGACGAAATACCTTAAATTTTTGACCATTATCATACTGGCAAAAATAATTTACTCCGTGATATAAAAGAAAGAGTTATGCGTATGAAAAAAAATATAACTGGCAAAATGTATTGGAAAATTTATAAGTGTCAAACATGTTAAAGAGTAAGAGTCTGCATAAACAATTCAAATCCTCCTCTTGTAATAACGAAGACACCTAGACTAATCTTGAAAGCATACATATTGATATTAACGTATGCCCACAAATAAATTATGCTCTTACCGTATGAGACTATTGTAAATACTTCTAGTATTCCTTCAGTACTATGACATTCAATTAAGGAATAATTTTGACTACGGCTGCAAATTCGATAATACCTTCATAAGACTATGCGAACTTTTTGATATTAAAATGACATTTTGAAGCGTAGACCACCCACACTCAAACAGTTCAGTTGAACAATTTCAAGACACCCCCTCTGAACTGATTAAAGACAATATGACTGAAAACCCTTATGAACATCACTTCAACGAGTTGTCTTATGACACTACTACAACAACGCTCAAAACCAAACACATGAGTTTACACTCAAAGAGCTGTTTTTTGAACACACATCCATAAGACACCCTGGGACATAATAACACCAACAAAATTAATTTATAAATACATAAGAGACCTAATTAACGGATAGGACATTATTACAACTTTGCCAGATAAAGAACGCAAACTCAAAAGAAAAGAGCCAAAGTTAAATTTGATCAAACAACATCCATCTGTACATACGAATATTAAATAGATGCTGAGGTGTATCTCTAAGAATCCCAAATAAAAACCTAAGACAAGAGCAAATTTAACGAATCTTTCGAAATAAAAGAACTTTCCCAAAATTCTGCTCTCCTCTTTAATCCTCGAACCAAACAAAATACAAAAGATAACTTCGATAGGTTAAAACCCTATTATGACTAGCATTATTTTCATATTTACAAATATTACGGCCTCCTCAATTTCCCTTGTCTAATTTACACTCTCACTTATTCAAAATAACCTGGAAAACAGGATATTTGAAAACGACAAATGTAAGCTCCTTGTATAAAAACCTTAAGCAAATTAAAGAAAATATTGTAAATATAGGTAAAATTTTAGATCATCTCCTAGATGCCTTAATGTACCTATAAACACCCAGAACGATATTCTTTAAAAAGGACTTACAAATTCATGTCAGCGTTCTAGATCAAATAATTGAATCAGTGAATAAAAATATAAATAAATATTGGCCATTACACAAAATAACATTTGTAGAGAAATGCGAGTAGTTTTCAACGGAGTAGGTACCAGTTATAAATTAATTCAGGGAAACTTCGTTATTTTGGCAAAGAATATTTTAATGAATTTATCAACACGAATGTTGGCAAGACCAACGATACACATAAAATCTTTTAAAAGTCAAATTTCGATAACAACGGTACAAATAAATACTACAAGATAAAAGTTGCAAATCGACGGGGAAAGGTTTAATAAAAATCTAAACGCAGTTAATTAATCAATTCTAGACATATCAGATGACCTGATTTTCTACCATGCCTAAATTAAAATTTTATAATATTGCGAGTCACTAATGAAAAGCTATACCTTCATTGAGAATTTTCTTAATATTTAGACTAGCCCAATAATTACTCCGGTAGATTTGGTTCAATGTTTACAGAATATTTCTGAATCACTGAAGAAAAATAATCTTCTCTTGCCTGCCTATTTTTCAAGCATAATTCAATTATAAGCATACCAGTCCGACTCATTGGTACTATTTGTTCCTAAAAGCCCATTAGCAGAACTTGAAACTTACATTCTCTGCCACCTATATCCTATAACTATATAATCGAACAGTACTTTATCATTCCTGTAACACAAAAATATATCGCACGAGATGACGATTCAATGTATGTATTTTTTCTGAACTAGGGAAAATGCAAGACCTTAAACCAAGGCAAGAAAATTTGTTCCGAGGTTTTACCCTATCCCATCGATAGTGAAGCACAACTCTTGAAATACATAACCTATTTACCAAAAATCCAACTAGTAATAATTTTCGCTACTAAGAAACACAACGTTAGAGAAAATCGATTTATTTAAAAGATTTATTAGATAATTATAGTTTACAACCAGTTACCAGTGACGACAAAATGCGAAGACAAACAAATTAAAATTAAAATTATAAATATAAGCCAATTACTAAAACTTTAGTCTGGATGTTATGCCTTCATTGAATGTACCCGATTTCTGTCAAAATATCTGATCGTAAGGTATTAAAATGTGATTATCAAAAGTCACCCAGTCAAAATTCCATTTGTTTGTGTGCAACAGTCTCGTCGGAGAACGATATCCCTGAGCCCAAGACTTTAAAGCTTAACAAGACCAACATGGAAGATCTCCTAGTGGCCCAACAAAAATTGGACCTATATCCAGAGTAGTTAGAATGAGAAAGTTCTAGGGCCGCCGGTTTTGTGTCATAGCAGAGAGCCACACACGTGGCCTATGCTATTTTTTTAATTAATTAACAAAAATCGACCTAACCCGATCCCATTTTTCCCTTAAAAGTATGGTTTTATTCCTAAAAAACGTGCAGTTTGTGATGGGTATAAAATCAGTCATTATGTTTTTAAACCACCCTACCCTCTGCAAATGCTTCCAACAGAAACATGCAAGCAAGTCCAGTGGTTAATGAAATACTACCATTGCATTCATTGGAATACAGGATTTACTCCTCTTCATAATTTTCCCTTTATAATCAAGAACCTAGCAGAGAAAGTGCAATTTGTTTATGTTAAAGGAAAAGAGAAAACCAATTATATCAGAAAATACTGCAACAAACCTGTAATTGAATTAGATGAGCAACCAGTTTTGGTTAAAACAACTCCTAAATGTTTTTATCATTCAGAATCACCTTCTATATGCGCACTTTCTAATGTATTGTATATGTATAAAAAAAAAAATTTCAGGAAAGAATGAAACAATTTTATAATTAAAATATTTTTTTTATTTATTAAATAAACAACTGATAGCCTTATATGTATGTTGGTGTATGTTTTTGTCCGGTTATAATAAACCAAACAAAATTACAATAAATATTTTATTCCTAGATAAACATAAAAAATACCTATTTCAAATAGTTTAACAATATCACTAATCTAATTTACATTAATGAGGATTATTCATATAAAAAATAACTTTAAAAAAATTGTGATACCTTTACATTTAAAGTTATTACAGTACATATAAATGAAATGCTTAACCTAAGAAACTGATACTACTTTTATAAATATTAAAGAATAAGAACATAAATTACAGTCTAAGTTAACCAAATTAGGAATTTATTGGATTATATTTATTGATATTCATTTAAAAAAATAAAAGCTTAACTAAAGGCCACCCACTATCTTTTTCCATAAAACAACCAAATTTTGCTATTAAAATTTCCATAAATTGGTTAAAAAGATTGTGAAGATCTGTGCTTGGTGTAATAATGACATACCGTGAATTAAATGATTTTTTATGTCTTGCTTTTCTTGGTCTGCCATAATATATGATCCATATAATTCCATATTTACTTTTACAGAATTATGGGAATATAAACTCATTTCTAATAAACTAATAATTTTTGGTCTAATTTCTTCCAAAAACAAATCAGCTGCAGTAACATATTTTTTTGCTAAAATTCGGTAGGTAATTAAACGAGCTCTAAAAGGTATTTTCACAATTTGTACTCCAGGTTCTATTTCGGTACAGCATTTATTTTTATGTTTATGAGTAAGTCTATGCGAAGCAGATAAAATATTTTCACCAGAGTCTTCACAAAACAGAGTCATATTTTCAATTAAATTGTTCTTAAAATAACGTGTTTATATAAAACAACTGATCCAGACATAAAATCACCAAGTCTGACTGCGCCGTTCAAACCATTATATGTAAGAAAAGCATAATGCAATATTAAATCATACACTTTTGTGTCTTTAGCAAACTTTTTTCTACCTTCAAATTCAAGTTTTACATCAACCGTGGAGTTTCTAATAATTTCTGGCTGATTAGAACAATCTATGACAAATACTGGATTATTGGAAAATTCTTCAAAATCTTTCAAAGGATCATTAATTTCTTTGCCCAAATAACTGCGTTGTAAATTTTCGTAAGTGTTATAAGCTGGGCCAATAAGCTTCTTATCAAAATTCAAATTCCAGCGCTCATATGGATACACGTTTGAATTTAAATAAAGTCGAATATCCCGTATACTACTATCGATAAATTTGTTAACATCCTTCTCCCTGTTATTAGACTGTTCTAGTTTCTGGAAACAAACAATTAAATACAGAGGTTTTTCCAGAGCAGATGCCGTTTTCAAAGTCCAAATATCTGATGGAGTCTCTCTCAGCGAGGGTAATTCGTCAAGATCCCACTTTCTAAATGCTACCTTAATTTGTGCATTTTTATCAGACCCATTAAGACGTGATAGTAATTTTAATTTTTCACGATCATCTGGAACAAAATGACGAATTGTCCACTCAATTTTTTGAATTTCAATCGATGCTTCAACTTCACCAATATAACAATTATCAAATGTGCAAGCAATTATTAAATTAACTCTTGTTTCTTCTGCAAAACCGATAAAAAATTTCAATGGTAGCTTTCCAGAGAATATATGTCTAGGTTTATCTAATATATCTTGGCGAGATTCACTTAGACCCCAACCTAAACTTATCATACACTTTGACTGCATTTCTCCAATTGACAGCAGTATTTTTAAAGTGGTAACGATTCCAGGCTTACATACTATTGCTATTTGCTCACCACCCATTTCATATCGAATTTCATCGAAACGGAATGCCAGAGCATTATTGGAGAGATAGTATTTCTTATTTGGATCAGTAGTGGATATATGAGAGAAGGAAAGAGGAGGAGGAGGAGTAAGAGTAAATCATCAACACTTTTCATCCTCCTCCTCTTTTCTTCTCTCATTATACTTTTCAAATCTCTCATTATACTTATTAAAAAACCTCGTATCATCAACGCTTTTCATCCTACTCCTCTTTTGTTTTCTCATTCGAATTATCTCGTATACATTCGAGTTACTTCGTATATATTCGAGTTACTCCGTATACATGTTAACATGACCTTGTATCCCTTCTTTAAATTTTGATTATAAAAGCAACACTTTACCAGCTTAAAACATACTAAAATGAAATATGTCTTCTGCTTCTAACGAAAGTGAATTAAATTTATTAATTCAAAAATTTTATAAAAAATGTAAAAGTTCTGCTTTTGAGTTCGAACATTATGCAGTTGATAGTGGTCCATCTTGGTTTCAATATTATTTGGATATATCCAAAAACCATACAGAGGCTGTGAAATTGTGCGAACGTTATTTTCAAAAGAAAGATATTGTACAGTTTATACGTGAATTAGTGAAGTTAAGTTGGTTTCATCATGAAGTTCGTCATTTAAACCAATATATTAGAGATCCTGTTGTATTACAAGAACTAATCAAATTGCGTGGTGAAGATGATGCCTAAAATTGAAAATTTTGTGAGGGATCTTTATGAAGGGTTCATTATGAACGAAGCATGTTCCAGATATTTATCTTGTTTAGTTGAAGAAGAAAGTGAGGGTCAAGATTTATTGTTATATATAAAATATGTTGATCATGCAAATTTTTGTAAAAAAGCAGCAGAATTGTGTAGTGAATTTTTGAAGACTAAAAATGTGTTAAAATTCTTTGATGAACTTAAAAAAATTGGACTCAATAAAGAAATAAATTTATGTATTGATTTATTGGTTAATTAAAGTTAGTGTGAAATAAAATATTTAAATTTTTATAGTTGTTTAATTATTGTGTAACGGCTGTTATGTTTAAATATTTGATTATGTAAAGATAGGAAAATATAATTTTCTGTTAGTAATGTGGGGATGTGGATAAATAAAAAAAATATTATTACATTCATTCTTAATTTATTCATTCATAAAAAAATTTTTATACATAAAGAATACATTAGAAAGGGCACACATTGAAGGTGATTGAGAATGATAAAAACATTTAGGAGATGATTTAATTAAAACAGGTTGTTCGTCCAATTCAATTATTGGCTTAGTACAATATTTTCTAATAAAATTAGCTTTCTCTTCTCCTTTAATATAAATGAATTCTCCTTTTTCTGTTAAGTTTTTTACTATAGATGAAAAATTATGAAGAGGAATATATCCTGTATTCCAATTGATGCAGTGATGAAATTTCATTAACCATTCTGCTTGCTTGTATGTTTCTGGTGGAAGCATTTGTAGTGGATACGGTGGTTTAAAAATATAATGACTCATTTTATGTCCATCAAACATTGCAAGTTCTTTAGGAATAAACTTGTTGTGTTCATCCTTAAATCCTTGAACATCCATAACTATTCTCATTTTTATTTAGCAAATTTTTAAAGTACTAAATTTTTTTATTACAAATTGTTTTTTCGAATAGTCTTCAATAAGATTTTTTAGATGTTTAATTTTTTTTAAAAATAGTTCTATTTTTTCTTTTTGTATTTTGTACATTCCATTTGATGTGCAACAAACTATGGTATAGAAACAACTGATCTTATTCGATATATTTTCATTTTAATAATGATATTTGATGTGGTGGGAGAAGTTAAAGTTGTTTAACAATTTTTGTTAATGGATTATAGCTAAATACTTTATCATGTATTATAACACAATACGCAGCTGTTTTTCCCGATATTTTTTCTTTTGTCTCAAATTCAATTCTCATGGTTACTGGGCCGGATTGTAATAAATCTCTCTGATGAGAGCAATTAATGTAAGCAATAGGTGCATTATCTTTAAATTCTTTGGGATTAAATATTGGTTCTATCGGAAAGTTGTAATATACTTGACGAAATTCGGAAAACATTTCATACAGGGTAGCAAACTTATTATTTTTAAAATCAAGCTGAAGATCCTGATAAGGATATCTTTCTGAATTTTAAAACACATTTATATTCCTTAGGTCACAATGATCAAATTTACTCATATCTGATTTTAAATTACCACGTCTATCCTTTTGAAAAGCAATTAGTACATGTCTTGGTGTTTCAATTTTTGTGGAGGTTTTGACAGGCCAATTATCTCTTGTATTTTCTAATAACTCTGGATATTCAATTAATTCCCAACTTCGGAAAGTAAGAAGAATATCATTGTTTTTATCAATAATTTTCGTTAGTGCCAATTCTTGGGGAATGGCCACAGTAAGATGTGGAACTCGCCAACAAAGTTTTGTTATTTTAATTTTCGGTTTTTCATCATCACTTGTGGTTACTAAAGCATTAGTGTCATCATTGCTTCTTATTAGTATTAGTTCTTGTTGTGAATTTAAAATTATTTTGTTATAATCTTCAAAAAATCCTGAGTACATTTTTAATGGGACGCATAGGGAAACGTTTCCTTTTTCATCAGTCATAATTTTTTCTTTAGGTTTCGTTTTTGGATACCATCCAGCATTTTCCAATTTAGCACTTTCGTTTTGATTAAATGATATGTATCCTTTAAGAGTTGAAGTAATTCCTACATCTCGAACTGAATCAATTGTAACACCATTTAAAATATAACGTAATTCTTTAAACAAGAATGCTGGAGCATTGTTGATTAATACCGTATTAGCCAATGGAGTATCATCTTCTTTGGTAACTTGAAATTCTAAATATAATTCACTTTTGCAAGGTAAAGGATATTTTCCTGTTTGTTGTAGAGCAATTCTAATTTCATCATTTAATCCAAGTTTTGTAGAATTGAAAGGTTCAAATGATAGTATTTCCCAGCTTAATATTGATTCATCTACAAGAATATTTTCTTTTACATTTAAATATTCCATTTTATTTTAGTTTGAAACCTAAACTTATCAGAAATTTTTTATTAGAAGGTGTTAACCTTTGAGAGTTTAATTTATTACTAGTTAAATGTCGTTTAGTATCTTTCTTATTAATGTTTTTAGAGTAAAATTTTTTTGAAAAATTATAATTTGAGACTTTTTTATTATATAAAATAACCATTATTCATCTATTTTTTTAAGATGTAGTCTTACTGTTACCATTTCTCCTCTGAAATTGATGAGATCACCATCTTGATCTACTATTTTAATGTTTATATTGTCTATTACCTTTACAGTAACAGGAAAGTAAAGGACATTTTGTGGTGATTCTATTATTTTAAAACCAGGAGCTACACTAGGAAAAAATTGATGTATTATATGAACAGGTTTTCCATTTAAATATGATCCTTCGGCAATATTACAATCGATGTTTATGGCGTTTACTTTATTAATTTCCGCTGGAAAATCTGAAATGTGCTCCTTAAGACCTTCTAATTCCTTATTTTTAAAACCTAATATTTTTCCTATAGTTCCATCACGAAACGAGATAGGAATATCTGTTTTAATATGTGTTCGTAAAGTATTATTATTGGCATAAATATGCAGAAAAGTACGATTGTCCAAAAATTTTTGAATAAAATTATTTACATCATCTATTTCATAACTACCTGGTGGTATTCTTATTTCTTTATTTGAGTCATAAATGAAAAGATTATTAGTCTCATCAATATTTGGAATAGCATTAAAAGTTTCAAAATTTACAAGTCCAATGGAATATTCAAAATTTTCATCTAAATATATTGGAGGATGAATATTAACAGAAAGCGTGGGGGAATTACCACTAATGACAAAACTGTACGACATATCTCTTTAAAAATTTTTAACAAAATGAATTAATATTGTTTTTCAACCATTATTATAAAGAAATTTAAGACAGAGCTCACCACAATTTGTTTTGTTAATTGATTGATAATGATCGTAGTTATATTTCACAATATTTTTCTTTTTATCGCTGAAAAAATATTTTGTTAATTCGGTAGATGGTCGCAAATTGCCATAACTATCAAAATATAAAATATTTTTCCCTTTTTTTATGTATGCAGTCCAATGAGTTCCATCACCACTATTCTTATCGAGATTAACAATACCACTTTCATTTTTATTAATTTTTTTTGGTAATTTATCTCTCATGAATATACCTCGAAAGTTGGGAATTTTAAGTAGATTAATATATTTACTTAAATCATAATTTGTAAGTGGTTTTCGAGGTATTTGTTTTAACAGTTTTTTGAATAAGGTTTCAGATATAATCCACATCCAGTTTTATATGGTTTTAAATGAAGACCACTTCCTTGTTTTCCTACTGCTATAGATTCCATCATTTTATTATGTCTTTTGGACTCTTCTAATTTTTCTTTAGCAGCTTTTGCATCGTTGACAGCTTTCGCAATACCTGCTGCTCCTCCTCCAAGAGCACCTAAAGCGGACAAACCAGCAAATAAAGGAATAAGAGGTAGAAATCCACCAGTTTTTGGAATTGGTATGATTCTATTTTTTGGTGATAATATTCTACTATCTCCGATAGATCTAAGTGCGGTTTGAATAATATCAGTCAAACTTTTAAATTGTTTTCCGTTTAGTGCTTGTCTTGCTTTTGAAATAGCTTGAGATAAAGTTATTCCTCGTCCTAGACGAGTTTTTCGACTTCTGTTTTTCCTTCTTTTTTTTAATCCCATACCAAATTTTCTTTTAATTTTCATTGCACCTCTTATTCCAAGTGCAGCAGTTTTTTCTCCAAAAGTGGCGTCTTTTGCTCTGAACCTTTCGGCAGCTTTGTCACCTAATAATTTATCAGCAGCGTGTCGGCTTTTTATATCATTTGATTGTGCATAGGCAATATCATGCTCTTTACAAGCTTCATCCAATAAGTTTATGCCTTTATCGCCTCTAGCTAGTCTCTTTTCTAGTTTGGTTCCAGGTCCACAAAAATTATACCCAGGTAGATGTAATTCAAAAGGTAACTTATTTATTAGAGTATTAATTAAACCACTACCTCTTTTTCTGACTCTTCTTTTATAAATGGATTGTTGCTTATATGAGATTGGCATTATATAATTGAAATCTTGGAACAAACTGACTAGTTTTAAATTAGAACTTACCCTTTATACATCCTCTTATATATGAAAATTGTCAAACAACCTTATTCAATTATTATTAAAGACCATGAGACTTCAAGAAATAATTTTAGAAAACATGGAAAATTGTTTGAAGGCTCTAGTAAAAGGGGGTTAATTATTGGTCCATCAGGGTGTGGTAAAACTAATATCATTATAAGTTTAATTGAAGATCCCAATGGTTTACGGTTTGAAAATTTATATATTTATTCAAAGTCTCTATATCAACCAAAATATGAATATTTGAGATTACTTTTTAAACCATTGAGAGAAATTGGATATTATGAATCCGAAAATGAAGAAAATATTGTTTCTCCACAAGAAATAAAACCAAATTCCATAATTATATTTGATGATATAGTGTGTTGCAATCAGAATGTTGTAAAAGATTATTTTTGTTTCGGAAGACATAAAAATACTGATTGTTTTTATTTGTGTCAAACGTATTCTTCGATTCCAAAACAATTAATTCGTGACAATGCGAATTTGATTGTTATATTTCAACAAGACAAAACGAACTTAAAACATATTTATGATGATCATGTTAATGTTGATATGTCATTTAATCAATTTAATGAGTTATGTTTGATGTGTTGGAAAGATAAATTTGGATTTTTGGTAATAGACAAGGATTCGAATTTAAAATCCGGTCGATATCGAAAAGGATTTGATTCATATATTTTCTTATAAAAATAAAAGTTTTGTGAAAAATTTAACTAATCATGAATGAACGCTTAGCAAGAGAGCTTGTTAAGTCAAGGAAAGCTGTTAAACAAAAATATCAAAGTTTAAAAAATGCTGAATTTGAAGCACAATCCAAATTGGAGGAAACCTATAAACCAATAACTCAACCCCTACAACAATTAATTTCAACAATTGGTAAAATTGAATCGGCTGAGGTAAAGGAAGAGCTACAAACACCCATTAAAAAAAATTATGAAACACCAGGAAAAAGATTGTTTCCAACACTAACACCAAGAAAAAAACTACAGTATGGAACATCAACACCAGAAAAAAGAAAGACAGGGAAAACTCCAATTCTTCCTACAGAAATACCAACAATTATTGATTGGGAAACCAGTATAGCTTCACATAGTCAGATGCCATCTTTACAACAAACAAGTGTCATAGCAGAAACCACCCCTTCTTCAATTTCACAATCTACGGTAGGAAATCTTTCGGATATATTAGAACAAACACGCCAAACAATTCAAACATTTGTCAGTACACCTTTATATCAAGAATATTTATCAGGATTTCATGAATTACCTCGTCAATATATTGACGGAGGGGTAAAAGATGTGGAACATAAGTTTGATCACCTCTATGGAATAGTACATGATTTTGAAACTGAGAAATTCTTTTTGGGTTTAACACAAAGACCTATAGAAATTATCGGTAAAAACATAAAAGTTGAAGGTATAACTTATACAGGTACACCAGGTTTATATGAATTATTATTTAAAAAGGAACCAGTAGGTTATAAAAAACAAGATTTGGAAAATTATATGGATATTTTAAAGAGAACCAATGCATACCGTAGAAATTATGATCCAAATGAGCAGGTACAGGGAAATGGATCACAAAAATATATTTCTATAATAGGGCCTTATTTACAAAATAAAGGAATTACAAAAACTAAAACCATAAATCCCGAAACGCATAATATAGTTCAAGGATTTTTTGACAGACGAAAAGCTCCATACAGGGAAACTCGAATATCTTCGAAAAGAACAGGATCCGGAATAACTTTAAAAGTTAATAAACCTTATACCGATTACGTATATTGGGATAACGTAAATGAACTTGTTGATAGACTTCGACTGTTGGTAGCATCTATGATGGCTGGGAATACAGGACATAACAACGAAATTATTTCTATTATTGAAGAATTGAAAGAAGCCAATATAATTGTATAAAAGAATGTACTAAATATTGTTACATAACATTGTTAAAATGACCATTGATAAATTTGGACGTCATATTTCTAAAAAGTATACAGTAGATATACCTACAATAGAAAATAAAATACTAGCCAATGTTGAAAATGAAATATTAAAAAATTTTAAAAGTGATGATATTGTTCAAAGATTTGAACCTGTGTTAAAAAATGATATTGTAAATTTAAAAAAGAGAGTTAGTGAAAATGATGAAAATGTGGAATCTATTTCGAAAAAAATTAAGTTATTTGAAGAAAATGTTGTGTCAAACTATGATAACAGGATATTAAATATAAAAAATATTGTCAAAGACAATGATGAACTATTAAAAAGTTTTTCTCAAAAAACATCGAAGTGTGAAGATGATTTTAAAACAATAAAACAGAAATATGATGAAGTAAAGAGTTTTGAAAATAACACAAAAAATGAAATAACATTGGTTAAATCAAAAATAAATGATACTTCTGCAATAGAAAATGTTAAACAAATTATTATAAAAGATATGGTATCAAAGTTCCAAGAATTTACGAACAAACTTAATAATAGAGTTTCTGAAGAAATAGGTAATTTTCAAAACATTCATGATGAATAAAAACACACAACAAATAGAGAGAGCTATGAATACACACTTTATAATCCATAAAAGAGATAGCGATAATATTAATGAAATAAATCAGAAAATTAATTCAATTGAAAATAATGCTGAAATAATTCTATTAAACTTGAAAAATTTGGAAAAGAAATTAAACACAGATTTACAAAATGTAGATGAAAAAATTGAAAATAAATTTAAAAATGAAATTTTAAAAAATAGTGAACAAATCATGGAGATAATCTCACAATTAAACAATCTAAAAACAGAATTAAAAACCACTGTTGACGATGAATATTTTCAAAAGATGTTGAATAAAAGATTAGAAAAAGAATTAGAATCTTTAGCAGAACTAATACAAGCTATGATTAACACCTCTATCCATGATTTAAAAAAAAGGACTTGCACAACACAGTTCAAAAATTTAAGAAATTTCAACAAAGTTAAATGATTATGAAAAATCTTTGAACGATGTAAGAATTGAAATTGAAAAAGCGATTTTAGATATAAAGAAAATAGAAAAAAAATTAGTAGAAATAAAATTAAATTTAACAAATGTAGAATTTCAATTAGGAAAAGATATAAAAAATCTAGAAAATAAATTGGTAAAAGAAATAAAATCACTAAACGAATTAGTTCAAAGAGCAGCCGAAGTTTCTAGAAAAGAGTTTAATGACACAATGGCATATGCTAGAGAAGAATTAAACGCAACAGTAAGAGAAATGAGAAACGAAAGTATAAAATCACTTGTTGTTTTTGAAACTAAAATTAATGTAAGAATTACCAACATTGAAGATGAAATCAAAAAAGTCAAAGATTCGAATAATGCATCTTTTAAAAATTTGGAATATAAAATCGAAGATGAAATCAAAAAAGTCAAAGATTCGAATAATGCATCTTTTAAAACTTTGGAATATAAAATCGAAGATTTGCTAAAAAAAGATAACAAACAAATAAAATAAGTTATTTAAAGAAGGTATTAAGAAATTTTATTCTAGTACTATGAGTAAAAATATTAAAGAAACAGTTGTAGATGAATTACATAAACCGGCAAGAAGAAGATATAGAAGAAGACGAACTATTGTTAAAAGCCTTAATGACTTATGGCAAGCTGATTTGGTAGAGATGCAACCCTATTCCAAATTTAATAAAGGTTATAGATATATTTTGGTGGTGATAAATGCATTCTCAAAGTATGTTTGGACTCAACCACTTAAAAGTAAAAAAGGAAAAGATGTAACTGAAGCTATGAAAAAAATTTTAGAAAAAACAAGTAAACCGCAAAATTTGCAGACAGATTTGGGAAAAGAATTTTTCAATAAAGATTTTAAAGATCTTATGAATTATTACAAAATTAATCATTATAATACTTACTCTAATCTCAAAGCGAGTATTGTAGAACGCGTAAATCGAACTTTAAAAAATATAATGTGGAAATATTTTAGTAATAGAGGGAATTACCAATGGTACTCTATTTTACCCACTATTATTGAAAAATATAATAATAGTATTCATAGAACTACCGGATATAGACCTGTTGAGGTTAATAAAAAAAATGAGAAAACTATACTGCAAAATTCTTTTACTTTTAAAAAAACATTTGATTTAAAGCGCACTAAATTTAAAGAAAATGATTTTGTTAGAATTTCCAAACAAAGAGAAGCTTTTGGAACAGGATATACTCCAAATTGGTCAACTGAAATTTTTCAAATTAGAAAGGTTCAGTTAACAAATCCACCCACCTATTTATTAAAAGATAGTAAAAATGAATATATTGAAGGAGGTTTCTACCAAGAAGAGTTACAAAAAGTTAAACATCCAGATGTGTTTTTGGTTGAAAACATTTTAAGGAAGAAAGGGAACCAAGTTTTTGTTAAATGGTTAGGATTCGATAAATCACATAATTCATGGATTCTTAAAAAAGATGTATTGTAATTAATTTTAAGTAATATTGTATATCAAATTTTTAAATAAAAGACCTATTTATATAACATATTTTTTATTTACGATAATCCTTTTTACAACAAATACTAACAATATAATTTTTAAGATGTTTACAACTGAGATTAACAATATAAATTTATATTTTTACATTAAATCTTTCAATATATATTTTTTTTCTATGATCTACATCAAAAATACTTTTAAGAATACTTTCACATTGTTCAACTCGTTTTTCAAATCTTAGTCTGTCAAGATAAAATTTCTGATATTCACTTTTTCGAGCTTGTCTAAATGCAAAGTCCCATGTCACTAATATATAAACTTTATTATTGTTCTCACTGATTGTCACTGATTTCTTCATATTTCTATTGTAATGCACCGGATTTTCTTAACTTGTTTTCTAATTCCTGTTTATGTAGAGATAACATTTCTAAAACAGTTCCGACATTTTCACTGTTTAAATTCTGACATGGATCCAAAACACTATAAATATGAGACAACACATCTCCTGACTGATAATTATAGTGATGAAACAAATTAAAATATTTGGAAAATTCTTGCTTTTTAATTATATGAATTCTGTAGTCAACAAGTTCATCGATTTCAACTAATTTATCTATTGATTCTTTTCCCAGAATCACATAATGTTCATCCTTTTGAATTCTGATAACAGGAGAATGATTTATTTTTTCAAAAAACACTGTGATTTTTTCAATTTTTAGTGGGTATGCATATGCTTGAGCAGAATAAAAATAATTCACCAACACTCCTTGATTTTTTTGAAGTTCTTTCCATTCTTCTTCATTCAAGTAAATGTGAAATCCATTTCGACCTCCAATTAGAACTTTTGGTGTAAAATCATTTATACCAATTCCAACACAAACAAATTTTGATAAGGAATTGTTAAGATAGTAGATTTTTGAATTTAATAATTTTTCATTACACTGACTAATTTTATCATTGGTTTCACTAGAACTGGATTTATATCCATTAAAATTGCTACAATTAAACATGATGTTTTGATGCTAACTGAAAATTAAAATACTGAGTCTGAATATATCTTATCCACCCCACTCCTCTATAAATTTCAAGGTCAAGCAAGTTTATTAAATTTTTATGACCTATCTTGATAAAACAAAATTGTCAAGAACGACAAAAGTGAAAAACTACCTATTGATAAAATTATATTGAAGATAAATAGAATTAAACAGTTTTTACCTTCCTCATCATTTTTAATATGAGCACAGCTAGAAATCGTAAATGGTTTTTTATTTTTTTCAATCCAGTTAGTGTCAAAAATTGTATTATTTGGATAATGAAAGTAAATTTTGAAAAAATTACTATTAGATTGACTATTATTCATATTATATGCGAAAGCAGTTGAATAATTATTAATATTCATAGCTTTCATATAATTACATATTTCAGGTTTAATAGTAGAGGTTTCGTTTTCAAAACACACCATTCCATGTAAAACCCTTGGAGGATAAAGTACATATAAAGTATTATTTAAAATTGAATGTAAAACAATGTAGTTGATAAGGGATGCCATTAAAACACTTTTCAATTTTAAATGTCTATTAACAAAACAATAAGAGATTGAAATAAGACTGAACAGTTTTAATTAATTTTCTACAATATATAGACATTTTTTTTTTCAAAATATTAAATAATTTGTTTACAAATTAGAGATACAAACATGGTTATTAAAACTATTAAAAAATGAAAGATGTTGACATATTTTCTTTCACTTTAAGGACATTAAATAATTTGTTTACAAATTAGAGATACAAACATAGTTATTAAAACTAATAAAAAAATGAAAGATGTCGACATATTTTCTTTCACTTTAAGGACAACAGGTTCACATTTTTTATTTTTTTCACCTAACCACAAACACTCGATTAAGTCACAGTTCTTCCAGTGACGATAATGTTCCTCAATTGGACAATCATCAATTTTCCAGGCAAATATTTCTGCACAACAGTAAAAACATTTACAAACATCATGAATAGCTAAATAATAAAACCCTGATTGGGCTAACACTTTAGGATTTAATTTTCTATTCCAGAATTTAAATGAGGAAAGTCTTTTTTCATATGTTCTATATAATTTGTTATCAATTTCTTTTTCAAAAGATTCTAAACACATATTTATTCTAGACGGTGGTATATTTTATACTGATATAATTTTAAAATTTACCATGTTCTTAAATACTTCAAATTTAGCCTTGAAGAGTAAAACTTTTAATCTTAAAATAATTTTTTATAATTCATTTTCATGGTCTATTAACCACTGAAAAAATGGAATATCTTGGTGACCCCATGCTAATGTATCATAACTATTGGGAATTTTAAATCTTTTATCATCATTAGAAGTGAGAGCTAATTTGTTAACTAATTCTGTATAAATATTGTGAAGTCGAGATCTAAACAAATACATTGTACAGAAAGCTTTTGAATTTTGTTCTACAACATCTTTATAATGTGTTAATTCTAATTGTTTTTTAATGCTACTTTTCTTTATCCCCTTGGCTTTTTTAAGCAACCCATTTTCTGACTTAACACAATAAGCTTTGGCCCCTGTGCCATAAAAGCTTTCTATTGGTTCACCAGCATATTCATCCTTAAACTTTCCAACAACAGATTCAGTTATTGGTATTTCATGAATATTATTAACATCATAATTTGAAGTATCGAATTTATCAATATTAACCCTAATGTCTTCATAAACATTACTTGTCTCAATTTCCAAAATAAAGGAATCTGTATCTGTGTACAGAAGTTTAATATTATTCTTATATAAAGGTTTTAAAAACCCATAAAAAAAGTCATACATCACCGTTTTTGATATATCTAAAATACTAAAGCCTACATAGACAGGTTTATCATATTGCACTAACACTTTACGCATTTGCACAGCTACTAAATTCTCTGAAAATATTGTTACATCTTTAAATGATGGTTTAGCAATTAAATTTTCTGCCCCATCTTTTCTATGATTTTTTGCCCATTGTGTAACCAATCGTATATCTGTCCTTTTATCCACATTTTCCATTGTTTTTCCGTAGATGCTATTATTTGCCAATTTATAAGAATTTTTCTGAAATTGATTTTTAGATTGATTTCTTAAATTTGTATTTAGATCAATAAATTTTTTTAACCATTGAGATTGTGTAAACTCTACAACCCGATGAATTTTAGTTAGTTTAATTCCATATTGAATACATTGTTTTAATAAAGTATAGTGAATTACATATTTTTCTTTATTTTTTAAATTTGGAATTAATTTAAAAGTTTTAGAATTTTGAGGCTTATAATTTTCTGGACAGAATGGAAATTCATTATGTAAATTGTGTAAATTTTCAGGATATTCTAAATCAACCTCTAGCACATAACCCTTGTCATTAGTCTCAGATATATTCATTATATCTAAATTTTGAATTTGTTGATTTGATAACCAAACAAAATCTTTTTCGGGCAGATATTGAGACATCGCATATCCGTAAAGATTAGTTGCATCAAAATACATAATATATTTAGATGGTTGTAATGGATCATAATTTGAAAGAAATAAATTGTTTGCTATAGATTTCCTACATACACAGGTACTGATTCCTCCTCTTACACTACCTTTAAAAAAATGTAACATATCTGGGTCTGTTATTAACTCCAATTCGACTCCAGTATATCTTAAACAAGCGTCAAAACTTAAACCTGGAAAAGTATAATAATGTGCAGGATCAAGTTTGTAAGTTTCCATACACGTTTTTCTAAAATTTTGAAAAACATCTGCCAAAAGTAATACATCAGATTTAAGATATAAATCGGAATATTCACCGATTGTTTTACATTCAAATAAATTCCAAACATTTTTAGCCCTCTCATATTCTTCATCAGTAATGTGTTCATCCGTGAGGTCATTATAAAAATTTTTTTTATCTGGTAACTCCGTTTTATTTAATTTGGCGATATTATCAATATATTTATAAGGGAAAACGCCTTTTTGACGGATATACTTAAATTTTTCCTTTTCATTAAAATATTTGAACACTTCTTTGCATTGTTCATCATTAAGGATGGAAGCTAAATTTGACAAAGAATATGGTAGGAACTGAAATGAATCAATAAACTTAAGATATAGAAATTTTGACTTGGTGAAACCAGTCTTTTTATCTAAATATTGATCTACTTCAATAGATTTTTGAAATGAAATGTATTTCTCTTTATTCTGGGCTATGACAAATAATTGTTCATGATTTGGACATAAATTTTTTATAAACAGATGAGAATCATAATTACGCAAATTGTGTAAAACTACCGGAATGGAATTAGATAATTTATAATTTAAGTTGCATATAGAGTGTGACGGACCTCTATAGGAACCTGTTAAATGACAATGATCAGCAACCTTATCCGAAATTATAGGTTTATCACATATATGACAATCATTCGTATATTCAAAATGTAATTTTTTCATTGGTATTAACTTTTTCATATATTTATTGTAAATATTAAGAACGTCTCTTTCTAAGTAAGTTATAAAAATTTGTGCACAATTGGGACCCATATAATTTTGAAATTTGGAAATTGAATCATCAAATGAACACTTTATATAATAAGCAAACGAATATGGAATATGTTGACATTTTTTTTCAGTATATGGTGAACTTGGATCTACATCATTAATTTCATTATTTAAAGGCTTAAGAATGCATTCAAAATCTGCATATATAACAAATGGAACTTCAATTTGTTTTTGTATATTCTGAAATTTTAAAATATTTTCGGGAATAATATTTCCAAATCTATCTATTTTGGTTTCAGTTGAAGGTAGATTTATTCTTACAAAATCGCAATCATATGTGTTATGCCTGACTAATAATTCTTCAGTAGTAAAATATTGTAAACAACCGTCGCATAAAAATTTTTTCCCATGATGTTTAGATAATTGTTTTGAAATTAATCTAGATAAATCCGAAATATAACAGTAATGGAAATTTCCATTATCATCTCCAATTAATAATAAATTAAGGTGACGTTCTCGCTTATTTTTTGTATAATGTAAAGGTCCTATAATTTCGAATTGAGTTTTAAAATTATTCTTGATTTTTTCTAATCCATAAACATTACCCGAAATATTGTTTAAATTTTCAAATTTACTTATGTCTTTTAAAGTTAAAGGAAAATTGATACCTTTAAAGTTTAAAATAGTGGTGAAATGTGGATACGACTCCACCTTTTCAATTGGTCCATTAGGTGAATGAAGAGCTGCAACCACAGACCAGGCGAAACAACATTCATCATTGTTTTGAACGTTGACTACAGCATTTTTCAACTTGATCTCTGACGGTAGCGGTATATATGAAGAAGCTTTTAAGGGGTTGTACTTGTTGATGTTAAGCTCAACGTGTAATATTTTTATTAAAATCCATCCTGAAATTAAAGAAGAATAATTAACAACAAATGTATTTTTGGTTTAAGTTTAGTTACTAAATATTTAATAAAAAATAATTTACCCGAATCTTTTTCTGCCAGTTCATCAGCTTTCCGGTCAATAATTTTAATAATATCTTCTAGTTCTTGCGTTAATTCTGAACTATTACATAAAATCCGAAATGGGGTATTGAAAGACTTAACTTCATGACTTTCATTGGAAGGATTTAAGTAAAGACCAAATAACTCCATGTTGAGTTTGATGCAGGTGTGTCTTTGGATTTCATAACTGATTGCCTCAATTATTTTTTGTTGTATTTCGGAGAAAAAATCATAAATGTTGATTTGGTATTGAGTCGATGATATTTTATATGAAATGATTCTTTCCTTAAATGCCGATTTTATTACAGACACATTTTCATCCCTAACCACCATTGAATTGGTTTTGTGTTTATTTGTTCTCAAATGACAGAACCATAATGACTTTTTTATAAATATTTTGCAGAATTGACAATATCTTCTTTCACCTAAAATTTAATAACTTCTTTATTAAATTTGCCTCTAATTCATCAAATTAATAACTAATTATTAAATTGAAACAAAATTTCTATTTAAAATTAAACTTACAGCTTTTCTTCTTCTGTTCTAACTGGGGGCCATTGTTAGAGTGAATTATCTTCTTGTGGCGATTCAAATTGTCTTTTCGAGTAAAAATTTTGAAGCACTCTTCACATTTAAAATCCATTTTTCTAAAACGAATCTCTTATTGTGAAGCCCAAGTCGATTTTAACACACTGAAGGTAACACGGTCAGGTATGAATTTAAATGGTGGAAAAGAAGTAGGAGGGGAGTTAAGGAATGGGATGGAAAAAGCTAAGAGTAGCTTTATAAAGTTCTATCGCCCTTTCCCACATCTTCCTTTTCTCCTCAGCTGTTTTATTAGGATCGCAATTTAAAATAGAATCCAAAACAAATCCTAATGATCTTTGATAAGACAAATGTTTATTTTTAATTTTGAAATTTGATTTTGAATGAAAGCTTAGTTTCGGATAATTGTTTTCGAAGGGGATTGACACTTCCGTTTGTGTTAAAACAGAATTTTGAACTGTCTCTGTTTGTGTAGAAACAGAATTTAAAATTTCATCGAAATCTGGTGGCGAGTTTTCAAAAATTATTGGAGAATTTGGAAAATTTAATTCACAGTAGGTATTTTGGCCGCACGGAATTGAATTTTGACTAAAATTTTCATTTTTTTCAGATGGTTCACTTATTATTGGAAGAATTTCTTGGGAACCACCACCACTAGTAAACGATGCTCCCAAATCTTCACTACAATCTGAAATTTTGTAACTATCCCGTGAACCATCCTCCTCCCCCAAAACATCAACCCCCATATTTCCACTACTAGTCGATTCCGAAATTTTTTTTTTTTTTTGATTAGTTGAAATTTTGAACAGAGATAGAGGAGAAAATGAAGAATTACCCGGTATTCCTCCAGAATTGTTTTCACTTTCAAAATTTCTAGTTTTCAACATTCCAAAAAAATTTTGTGATTTATTTGAACTCGAATCATTGTCACTGTCATTGTCACTTTTACTCTGATAATTTGTTAAATTTTTATTAATTTTGGGAATCCCCATTAGCTTTTTAAAATTGTCGATATTATCTAAATCTTGAGTTAATATGTCGGGAGTATTTGTAATGGAAGTGTCCGTTGTTACATCTAAATCTTGAGTTAAAAAATTTGGGGTTTCCGGCGTTAAAATATTATTAAAATCTAAATTTTGTGATAAAATTGAATTTTGAAAGTCAAAATCTGTCTCCGAAATATTCTCTAGTTCAGGCAAATATTCCAAATTTTCTAAAAATTTTATGTTCGTTTCTGAACAACTTTGGAGTAATTTGTTTTCTAAATTTTTTTCTTGCATCGTATTGATCATCGCGTTAAAATTTTGGGTTCTCTGACTTAAATTTTGGTTGTCACTTTCATTTTCATTTTTCAAAAAAGCAGGCTGAATTATTATATTTGAAATTATATTAATTTTGTTCACCACTCCTAACTGTTCAGTGGAAGTTGAGGCAAAAGGAAAAGACATACCTTTAAAATTTGAGTACACTTGACAGCAACAAACTAAAACACACTAAAACAAACTAAAACAAACTAAAATTGGAGACTTTAAATTTAAAGCGTGGTAAACTCGACTTAAGCTTGCTATAAACTGATCCTCGACCGTTTTATATGAAAGCAGACCACGGTTTGTCCTCGTAAGTATAGTGACCTCAATAAAGGTCAATGACCTCAATTCTGCGCGTCACACCCCGCGGAGCCCCCTTCCCCCTCCCCCTTCCCCCGCAAAATTTTTTCCCCGCCCCCTTCCCCCGCAAAGCCTCCTTCCCCTTTCCTCTCTTCCCCCCGCTGAGCCCCCCAGCTGAGTCCCTCTGCTGAGCTGCTTAGGGAGCTACGTCCCCTATAAGTCTCAGTGAGACGCCCTAAAATGTGCTGTAATTATAAAAACTCGAGAGGTTTGCGGGCGTATAAAACACAAAATTCTCTTCGGAGTATCTTACCTTAGGGTCCCCTATAACTCTCAGTGAGACCTCCTAAAATGTGCTGTTACTATAAAAACTCGAGAGGTTTGCGGGCCTATAAAAAACACAAGGTTTTTTCGGGGCATCTCGACTGGGGAGGGGTCCAGGGGGCGGGGGGCCGAAGGCCCCCCGCTCCCTGGAAGGCACCGCGCGCGGCCGAAGGCCGCCCCCCTCCTCAGATAAATCCGGAGGAACCAGTCCAGTGTGACGAAGTCGATTCCACTACAAAGTAAGTAGCTTATATTAAGCTTATATTAAATTTATTATTAGTCTTCCTAATATCAAAATACTAATTGATTTTTTTTTCAGTTGACAGATACAAACAATAGACCAAGTTTAGGGACAGTGTTAAGTGAAACTATTTTTAGGTTAAGTTAAAGTGTTTAAGTGATAGTGAATAGTAACGGAGACGATTTAAGGTAATGTAAATTTTATTTAATTGATCTAATTATAAAGGAGTATGAAGATAACTGTACCTAAATTTCCTATAATATTTTTCTTTCATATTTATAAACTTATTAATTTTAGATTTAAAACTCTCTAAAATAAGAAAGGATTAAGAATTTTTGAACAGGGTGGTTAATTTAAAATATTTTTTCAATCTATTATGAATAATCAAAACTCTTGTATTTAGTTGTTATGTTTGTTCGTTATTCTTATAAATAAAACATTGTTTTTCGAAATTGTTCAATTCTTTATTCCAATAAGATAAGAATAAATGGATAAATTAAATACAAACAATAATAATTTTAAAATAATAAAAATTAAATAATAATACATTTTAAAATAAATATTCTAGGATTATAATTTCTTCATTTTCACATTTATGAAGTGGTTTGCAATACATAAATATTAAATAATACATTCTAATCTAAATATTCTAGGACTACAGTTTCTTCATTTTCACATTTAATTACACATAGTTCATTCCGACAGATTGGACATGTTTTATTAATTAACATCCACATTCCTAAACAAGGGATGCAAAATCTGTGATTACAAGGTTCTGGTGATATCATTTTATTAGATAATATATCTTCAAGACATATAGGACATTCTTCGGTTTTATTTTCAATTATTTCATTAACAACTTTTTTTTTTACCCTTCGCGACTTCCTACCGTTTTTATATATTGGTTTTTTACCAGGCATTATATTGGCACCACTGGAACATTTGCGTCCCAATCTAAATCAATATTTTTCACACTACTATTGCAAATTAAACAAACTTTGGGGGTAATAATTTGATACAACTGTCTTGAACACATATCGCAATGTAAATCATTGCTTAAGCGTTTTAATTTTCTCTTATTATGAGTATTTACATGTCTATGAGCCCCTGCCCTTTGATAAAATTGTATAATTTGATAGCATGCGTGACAAAGAGTTTTTTCTTGATTTTCCGTCACTACAAACACTACGATATAACTCTGAGTAATACAGAACACAACTTCTTTGGGATCAGTGTACTTATGTTTCACTAAACAAAATTTAGCACTAGCACTGTCTTCTTCATTATCTTCTTCAATATCGGAGTCACCAGAGTCAGCTTCAATTTGTTCGAAATTATTTATATCGTAGTTTAAACAATTTCTGAAGTTCTTCTGAAATTTTTCTTCGTTAAGATGTGTATTGTAATCCAATACTCCAATTAATTCATCTAGATCTGGATCTTCTTCTTCAATATTATTATCCATAAATTTTTGAATGAATTTTTTAATATTTACTTTGTAATATTTACTATTAAATATAAAATTATTTACTTATTATTTACTTATTATTAGTTGGTATTTAATTTATCATCTTTTGTTGCTCCACGTATCTATTTTATAAATTTACTGAAGTGAAAATTCATTGGTGGTAGGACTTTATATCGACTTCATGGTCAAATAAGGTTATCCACCACAAGGTCAAACATAAGGTTAGATCTCCTACTATGATCGGATTCGATGAAAGGTTAGCCATGTTGTTAACTTTAAGATTAAACTCAAGGTGATGTATACGAGGCTTTTTGAAAAGTATAATGAGAGAACAAAAGAGGAGGAGGATGAAAAGTGTTGATGATACGAGGTTTTTTAATAAGTATAATGAGAGATTTGAAAAGTATAATGAGAGAAGAAAAGAGGAGGAGGAGGATGAAAAGTGTTGATGATTTACTCTTTTTACTCCTCCTCCTCCTCTTTCCTTCTCTCATATATCCACTACTTGGATCTTTAGGAGTAAATTTACCTTCAATATAGAGATAACTATCATTGATGTCTAGAATAAGATCTTGAAAATTAACAGGAATCCGTACTTCATCAGAGTTTTTGTACGCTGGAAATCCATATGGTTTATAAGTATTTATATGATTGCTTGCTAGAGATGCATCATATATAGGTGTTGCAAAAATTTGCAACTTTTCACCCATTTTACACCATTAAGTACTTCGTAATTTGACACCTATTGACTCAATAAACTGGTTTTCTCTTTGACTAAGTTTTAAAGATGTTCTCCTTTGAAGTCCTTTAGTTAAACTAACACTTTTTCGCCGTTGTTTGGTGTTTATATGTTTTTCCAAATACTCATTAGTGTAAACATCCTCCAACTGTGGTTTGTCGTACCGGAAACCCATGATTTTTCTAATAAAATTTCTTTAATTCCAATTTAACTATAACTTTTTCACCTTGAAAATTTACCAAATCACCATTATCATCCAATATTCTTATAGAAATGTTATCGATAAACTGGCGCCCTTCCGGTTTAATAGGTATATATATAATATTTTGTGGCTCCTTCGTGAGCTTATATCCGGGAGCAACATCAATATTAAACTCAAAAATAGTGTGTGATTCTGTAAGTTTAGAGTTTAAATAGGCGCTAGAAGTTATACTACAGTCTATTCGGATCATGCAGACTTTCATAATGTTAACTGAATTTATCGATTGATGTAAAATATCTGATTTTAATATTGTCCGCTCAAAACCTAACATAGTTCCAATGGATGTTTTCGGTGAAAAATCTATTTCATATTTTGATTTTAGCTCACATTTAAGTGTATTATTATTAGCAACCAAATAAAAGATTTCATTCTTATTGTCCTCTGTTATCTGATGAATATTAGCTTGTTTAATACCTCTCAATATTTCTTTATGAATTTCTTCAATCTCATATGTTCCATGAATTATTCCAATAAACGTTGTTTCAGTTTGATGTGGAGTTTTAAATCCAATCAAGTTAGAAGTTTCATCCACATTAAATATAAAATTATATGAATATAATCCAAGTAATCCTAAACCATAGCGCGACTGTTTGTCTAATTCCAAAGCTGGAAAGAAGTCTGCGCTTAAGACGCTTGAATGATCTGATAAAGTGAACGTATAGGCCGTGACTGTTTTAAATTCCCATCATCAAACTTACTTATATAATACAACAACTACCACTTTTTTCAGTAGAATTCGACATTTTTACTTTGTTATCAGATCCCATAAATACTTCTTTAATATTGCAGTAACAGCAAAATATTTTTCTAGACATAGGACCATCTATTACAACACCCTCTTAATTATTATAGTGTTCTGTGCAGAACAAATATTTTTTTATTTCAGTCTTGTTGTAGTGTTTCTGGGAGTTTATGATAAACCAAAACTATCTCATCGCTACAAGCGATAATTATTTCTTTAGGTAATCCAACAAGTTCTTCAATAGTCATATCTTTCAAACATTTTTTCTTAGCACTGAATTTAAGATCACTTCCATATTTTCAAGATGTGTAACTACAATTTTTCACTTAGAAATTTTAGGCACAGATGACCGCAAAGTACTGAATTAAAAGATTGTTCCCTTTTGTAATTATACAAGATTTTCATGGTTGGGTTTGCATCTGCGTAAAGATATTCTACTATTTCCATAGGTGGGGGCAAGTCACCAAAACTGTCATAATAATGAGTGATAGATCCATGCTTTTTAAATGCTACTCAGTGCGTCCCTACCCCATTATTACTATCTAAATTTACTATAACTCTTTCATATTGGCGGGGTCCTGGTAGAGGTAAAGTATCCCTCATGTAAACTCCTCTAAAATTTGGTATTTTCATACGCAAACTATATTTCACTAAATCAAAATTTGTTAGAGGTCTTTGAGGTAGGGATAAAATCAGTTTTTTGATTTATTTTCTTTCAAATATAGTCCTAACCCATTGCGGTATGGTTTCAAAAATAAACCGTTCCCCTGTTTACCAAGTGCTATAATTTCCATTGTTTTATTATGTTTTTTAGACTCGGTTAGAGCTTCTTGAGCACTTTTCACCTTATTTACAGCACTCGCAATACCAGCAGCCCCGCAAGCTAAAGTTCCTAAAGCCTATAACCCCGCAAATATTGGGATGAGGGGTAATAACCCCTATTTTTGGAGTAGGTATAACGCGAGGAATTCTTACTTTCTTTGTACCTCTTCTGATTTTCAGAAATCTTCTAGCAGCAATAAGAGCTGTATTGCCAGAATTAATTAAAGTTTTATTCTTCCTATCACGATGCAATGATTTTTAAGCCTCCTTGGTATTTTTAACTAGACCTTTACCGAAAGCAATTGTTTTTAGTTGTGACGGTCTCGTTTTAGACGTTTTCTTGGTATTTTTTTTTTTAATTTTCATGTCTTTCAACTTTTGCTGTTTTTTTAATCCAAGGCCCAATTTTCTTTTTGTTTTCATAGCTGTTGTAACCAACCATGCAGCGGTTTTTTCCCTAAAACTTGAATCTCTCGCCTTAAACCTTTTCCAAGCCTTTTGTTCTAAAATAAAATCTGCTCTATGTCATGAATCTAAATCCGTGTCTTCCACATAGGCTATATCTTGATTTTTACACGTTGCATCAAGAGAATTAATACCTTTGTCCCCTCTTCTCAATCTCTTTGATAGCTTTGTTCCAGGACCACAGAATTGATAACCGGGTAAGTGTAGCTCAACTGGTAAGTTATTTATTAAATTATTTACCACACCGTAACCAGTCTTATTCCGATCTTTACGTAGAGAAGATCTGATACGTGCTACCTCTATGCCAGACGACATTCGAATAAACACTAGCGCATAATACGTAATATTTTATATAAATTAGCATGAAAATTGTTGAATCATCTCTCAAGCTCGAAGTAGACAATTTAGATAACGCTGTTGGATTGGGATTAGAATGTCGGACATTTCAAACTCATGGACCCTTATTACCATCAAATATCAGAGGCTTAATAGTAGGACCATCAAACTGTGGTAAAACAAATGTAATGATTTCATTGATAATACATCCTAAAGGTTTGCGGTTTGAAAATGTATACATATTTTCAAACTCACTTTATCAACCAAAATACAAATATCTACACGATGTGTTATCACCTGTAAAAGAAATTGGGTATTATACATACAACAACAATGATGAAATTTTGAATCCTACAGAAGCAAAAGAAAATTCAATTTTTATATTTGATGGTGTAATATGTGAGCATCAGGATCCCATTAGAGCCTATTTATGTATGGGGCGTTACAAAAATATATCAAGTGCTTATCTCGCATAAATTTACTCTAGAGTTCCGAAACAACTAATAAGGGGCAATGCAAATCTCATATTATTTAAACAAGATGAAACAAATCTTAAACATATTTTTACAGATCATGTTTCACCAGATGTGACATTTGCACAATTTTTAAATATGTGTTCGGAATGTTGGAAAGATGCACATGGATATTTAGTGATAAACAAGGACAATAAAATAGACATGGGTAGATATCGCAAAGGATTTCACAATTATATATATCCATAATTTTAAGACACTGTAACCATTACATGTTTAGCTGTTCCTATATAAAGATCAAATATGGATAACTTTAGCGATAAAATAAATTTAAAACGTAAGCTGATTGAGGCTACAGAAGCTGTGCGGAAAAAGTATAAAGCCTTGAAATTGCAAATTGCTGAAAACAAATCCGAGCTTGCCTCAACGACGTGATCTGGCCAAACAAACACTTACAACAAGAAACAAAGGTTCGGATCTACAAAACCACAATTAGACCTATTATGACATACACCTCAGAAACACGGCCAGAGACGACAAAAACGAAACAACTATTGGAGACTACAGAAATGAGAATACTTCGACGAATAACAGGAAAAACGCTACTAGACAGAGAAAGAAGCGATAACATCAGGCAATCATGCAACATAGACTGCATTAATGAGTGGGTCCTACAACGTAAGACACAATGGAACAAATACATAAGCCGAATGACAGAGGATAGACTGGTAAGGATCGCACGAGATAAATCGCCTAGTGGTACACGCAGTAGAAGTCGACCACGGAAAAGGTGGAGCGATAATTTAAGTCCAGAATGAGGAAAATCGAAGAAGGAACAGGTCAGGGACCTATTATAGAAGGTAGAAGGGGAAGAAGAAATCCGAGCTTAATGATTTTCATGAACCTGTAACTACACATTTAAAAACAATATCTGCTGCGGCGACAAACAAACCAAAATTGTTATTTACACCATCATCTATTAGTACACCTATAAGTCATGACATTACGACCAATTAAGAGAAAAAACGACAATCCATATTATTAGAAAGTTATGTTCCTTCTACACCTGAATCACTTGGAGCTTCTTGTGAGGAATATGCACCACCGATAGATACGACACCGATATGTACTGTTACCAACAAGTCGAAACCCTAGGTTAGGCTTAAAAAAAATATTATTAATAAGTATAAAAAAATAATAAAACCACTTCTTGAGAAGGAGAAAATTGGTATAGAGGGCTCTGGTTTAACTCCCTTAGAACTACCCACTGAAAAGGTTTATAATGTGTATTGGAATAATGTTGAAGAACTTATTAGTAGATTAGAACTTCTTTGGAGTTCTAAATTAGCTCGTAGCACCGCTCATGATAATGAAATACTTTCAATAATCGGGGACTTGCGAGAGGCTGGAATTATTGATTAATATAGATTTTTTATAATGTATATAAAGAAAATTTTAATCAAATTGAATTAGTATATTATGAAAATGTCGGGAGTTCACACCTCTACAATAGATAAATTTGGTCGTCAATATGGCTCTAAACCCATTGAAATAAAGGGATCTCCAGGAATTGGGATTAAGTTAACGAGTGAGAAAAATTGTGATATACAGGGTAAACGTTTGACTAATCTTGGCAAATCTATTGATATGCAAGATGGGGTGACTCGAGATTATGTGGATTATCAGGCGGTTAACAATATAGAACAAGTGAAAGAAGATCTTGAAGATGCTCTACATATATTAAATACCAATGTGAGACTAACTATGGATGAAGCCATGGGTAAAATGCTGGGACAGTTGGAAAAATACATCTCTTTGGTATCCACCAACCTTCAAAATGTTATGTCTAGAATAGAAAAATTTGAGACAGCTGTACATATAAGGATACAGAAACTACAAAGACCATTACCATAAAAATACATTTTTAAACCCCTTTTAATTAGTTATACACAAACACTTCAGACATTCATATATCTAAAGACGGTCTCCGAAGAAAAAAGACAAATTGCTACAGAAGCTGTACGGAAAAAGTATAAAGCCTTGAAATTGCAAATTGCTGAAAACAAATCCGAGCTTGCCTCAACGACGTGATTTGGCCAAACAAACACTTACAACAAGAAACAAAGGTTCGGATCTACAAAACCACAATTAGACCTATTATGACATACACCTCAGAAACACGGCCAGAGACGACAAAAACGAAACAACTATTGGAGACTACAGAAATGAGAATACTTCGACGAATAACAGGAAAAACGCTACTAGACAGAGAAAGAAGCGATAACATCAGGCAATCATGCAACATAGACTGCATTAATGAGTGGGTCCTACAACGTAAGACACAATGGAACAAATACATAAGCCGAATGACAGAGGATAGACTGGTAAGGATCGCACGAGATAAATCGCCTAGTGGTACACGCCGTAGAAGTCGACTACGGAAAAGTGGAGCGAAAATTTAAGTCCAGAATGAGGAAAATCGAAGAAGGAACAGGTCAGGGACCTATTATAGAAGGTAGAAGAAGAAGAAATCCGAGCTTAATGATTTTCATGAACCTGTAACTACACATTTAAAAACAATATCTGCTGCGGCGACAAACAAACCAAAATTGTTATTTACACCATCATCTATTAGTACACCTATAAGTCATGACATTACGACCAATTAAGAGAAAAAACGACAATCCATATTATTAGAAAGTTATGTTCCTTCTACACCTGAATCACTTGGAGCTTCTCGTGAGGAATATGCACCACCGATAGAGACGACACCGATATGTACAGTTACCAACAAGTCGAAACCCTAGGTTAGGCTTAAAAAAAATATTATTAATAAGTATAAAAAAATAATAAAACCACTTCTTGAGAAGGAGAAAATTGGTATAGAGGGCTCTGGTTTAACTCCCTTAGAACTACCCACTGAAAAGGTTTATAATGTGTATTGGGATAATGTTGAAGAACTTATTAGTAGATTAGAACTTCTTTGGAGTTCTAAATTAGCTGGTAGCACCGCTCATGATAATGAAATACTTTCAATAATCGGGGACTTGCGAGAGGCTGGAATTATTGATTAATATAGATTTTTTATAATGTATATAAAGAAAATTTTAATCAAATTTAATTAGTATATTATGAAAATGTCGGGAGTTCACACCTCTACAATAGATAAATTTGGTCGTCAATATGGCTCTAAACCCATGAAAATAAAGGGATCTCCAGGAATTGGGATTAAGTTAACGAGTGAGAAAAATTGTGATATACAGGGTAAACGTTTGACTAATCTTGGCAAACCTATTGATATGCAAGATGGGGTGACTCGAGATTATGTGGATTATCAGGCGGTTAACAATATAGAACAAGTGAAAGAAAATCTTGAAGATGCTCTACATATATTAAATACCAATGTGAGACTAACTATGGATGAAGCCATGGGTAAAATGCTGGGACAGTTGGAAAAATACATCTCTTTGGTATCCACCAACCTTCAAAATGTTATGTCTAGAATAGAAAAATTTGAGACTGCTGTACTTATAAGGATACAGAAACTACAAAGACCATTACCATAAAAATACATTTTTAAACCCCTTTTAATTAGTTATACACAAACACTTCAGACATTCATATATCTAAAGACGGTCTCCGAAGAAAAAAGACAAATTGTAGAAGAATTCACAAACCTACTAGAAAAAATTTCAAAAGAAGGCGAACAATTATTCGAGGTTATGGTGATTTGTGGCAAATAGATTTAGCGGAAATGCAACCATATGCTAAACATAATAAAGGATATCGTTATATACTGGTAGTAATTGATTGTTACTCAAAGTACGTTTGGACAAAACCTTTAAAAAACAAAACTGGTTTAGAGGTTAGCAAGGGTATGAAATCAGTTCTTGAAAAGGCAAATTATACACCAAAAAACATACAAAGTGATCATGGGTCGGAAATTTTAAAAACTTGTGATTGAATATATTATAAATCACCACTCAAAATTTAGCACTAAGAAAGCTGCAATTGTTGAACGGGTAATTCGAACTTTAAAAAATATGTTATACATCCATTTTCTCTAAATGGGAAGGATGACTGGCTAACAATTTTAAATGAAATAACTCATAAATATAACAATACTAAACATAGAACGATTGGTATGAAACCTAGTCAGGTAACCTCTGAAACTATTTTAAAAGCTTTTAATTTCCCTAAAATTTGGAGATGTTGTTAGAATAAGTAAACAAAAAGGAGTTTTTAGTAAAGGGTACGAGATAAATTGGCCTCCAGAATTGTTTAAAATTGATAAAATTAATATGACAAACCCAGTTACTTATAATCTTAGAGACTTTGATGATTTACCTATAAAAGGGTGTTTTTATGAAACAGAATTGCAGAAAACACACTATCCTAATGTGTATTTGGTAGAGAAAATTACAGGACGAAAGAGAAAAAATGGTGTTGAACAAGTGCGGGTGCACTGGTTAGGTTTTAAGAATCCTTCTTGGATAAATAAAAATGATCTAGTTTTAGGACAAGTTATAATGTACATGTATGAAATAATTTGTTGTGTATGAGTAAAACAATTTTAAACTTTAAAACATGTTTTATTTCATGAATAAGCAAACAAAATCAGTAAATATATATATATATATATATATATATATATATATATATATATATATATATATATATATATATATATATATATATATATATATATATATATATATATTTTCGTCTGCTTATAATAAACCAAATAAAATTACAATATTTTACTAATATATAAATGTGGGTGAATTCCCATTCTCGAACAATATTTTAGCAATATCACATAAAACCCTACAATAGTTGAATCTTAAAAATTCTAGCATACAATATGAATGGGTAGAATTTGAGAGATTACAAACTTTTTCAATTTGTTTTGCAAAAGTGTCTTCACTGTTATTTTGAACAATCCATTGCAGGATATTGTAATAATAATAATTAAAATATAAATTCTTTAAAAGTTTAAGTCTATAATTTACAATAGAAATATAACTAATCAAAATGGATACCCACTCACTACAAAAATACATTTCAAAGCCATGTCTTTCTACTTCAAACAAATTACCCTCTGCAAGGAATATAAGATATTGAAAAATTTGTTAAATATAAAATATTTCCAGATAACTTTCCTTCAGCAATAATAATAGGTTTTACATGTATGTTGTTAACAAAATCAAACCAATCGAGATCAGAAAATGAAATAACAATTGCTTCACTTGTTTCTGGTGTTAGGTAAATCATCCTCACAGTAGGTACAAAATCTCGAGCAGGACTAATTCCTGTGGATAGTTTAATAGGTGTATCTTCTAAAGTGAGTGAAACTTCATTAATTAAGTATTTTTCTTTGGCTATTTCTTGCTCGTAATGCAAATCCGCATTATCCATACAGCCAAGGAAATCCCATTCTGTTGAAACTGATTCAGGGTTTGTACCAAGGAGGCTTTAAAATCATTGCATCGTGATAGGAAGAATAAAACTTTAATTAATTCTGGCAATACAGCTTTTATTGCTGTTAGAAGATTTCTGAAAGCCAGAGGAGGTAAAAAGAAAGGAAGGATTCCTCGCGTTATACCTATTCCAAAAATAGGGGGGTTATTACCCCTCATCCCAATATTTGCGGGGTTATAGGCTTTAGGAACTTTAGCCAGCGGGTAGCTGATATTGCGAGTGCTGTAAATAACTTGGTAAACAGGGGAACGGTTAATTTTTGAAACCATACCGCAATGGGTTAGGACTATATTTGAAAGAAAATAAATCAAAAAACTGATTTTATCCCTACCTCAAAGACCTCTAACAAATTTTGATTTGGTGAAATATAGTTTGTGTATGAAAATACCAAATTTTGGAGGAGTTTACATGAGGGATACTTTACCTCTACCAGGACCCCGCCAATATGAAAGAGTTATAGTAAATTTAGATAGTAATAATGGGGTAGGGACGCACTGAGTAGCATTTAAAAAGCATGGATCTATCACTCATTATTATGACAGTTTTGGTGACTTGCCCCCACCTATGGAGATAGTAGAATATCTTTACGCAGATGCAAACCCAACCATGAAAATCTTGTATAATTACAAAAGGGAACAGTCTTTTAATTCAGTACTTTGCGGTATTCTGTGCCTAAAATTTCTAAGTGAAAAATTGTAGTTACACATCTTGAAAATATGGAAGTGATCTTAAATTCAGTGCTAAGAAAAAATGTTTGAAAGATATGACTACTGAAGAACTTGTTGGATTACCTAAAGAAATAATTATCGCTTGTAGCGATGAGATAGTTTTGGTTTATCATAAACTCCCAGAAACACTACAACAAGACTGAAATAAAAAAAATATTTGTTCTGCACAGAACACTACAATAATTAAGAGGGTGATGTAATAGATGGTCCTACGCCTAGAAAAATATTTTGCTGTTACTGCAATATTAAAGAAGTATTTATGGGATCTGATAACAAAGTAAAAATGTCGAATTCTACTGAAAGAAGTGGTAGTTGTTGTATTATATAAGTAAGCTTGATGATGGGAATTTAAAACAGTCATGGCTTATGCGTTCACTTTATCAGATCATTCAAGCGTCTTAAGCGCAGACTTCTTTCCAGCTTTGGAATTAGACAAACAGTCGTGCTATGGTTTAGGATTACTTAGATTATATTCATATAATTCTATATTTAATGCGGATAAAATTTCTAATTTGATTGGATTTAAAACTCCAGGTCAAACTGAAACAACGTTTATTGGAATAAATCATGGAGTACACTATTTTTGAGTTTGATATTGATGTTGCTTCTGGATATAAGCTCACGAAGGAGGCACAAAATATTATATATATGCCTATTAAACCGGAAGGGCGCCAGTTTATCGATAACATTACTATAAGAATATTGGATGATAATGGTGATTTGGTAAATTTTCAAGGTGAAAAAGTTATAATTAAATTCAAATTAAAGAAACTTTATTAGAAAAATCATGGGTTTCCGGTACGACAAACCACAGTTGGAGAATGTTTATACTAATGAGTATTTGGAAAAACATATAAACACCAAACAACGGTGAAAAAGTGTTAGTTTAACTAAAGGAGAATATCTTTAAAACTTAGTCAAAGAGAGAAACAGTTTATGGAATCCATAGGTCTCAAATTACGAAGTGCTTTATTGTGTAAAATGGGTGAAAAGTTGCAAATTTTTGGAGCATCTATATATGATGCATCTCTAGTAAACAATCATATATATACTTATAAACCATATGGATCTCCAGCGTACAAAAACTCTGATAAAGTACGGATTCCTGTTAATTTTCAAGATCTTATTCTAGACATCAATGATAGTTATCTCTATATTAAAGGTAAATTTACTCCTAAAGATCCAAATAAGAAATGCTATCACTCCAATAATGCTCTGGCATTCCGTTTCGATGAAATTCGATATGAAATGGGTGGTGAGCAAATAGCAATAGTATGTAAGCCTGGAATCGTTACCACTTTAAAAATACTGCTGTCAATTGGAGAAATGCAGTCAATGTGTATGATAAGTTTAGGTTGGGGTCTAAGTGAATCTCGCCAAGATATATTAGATAAACCTAGACATATATTCTCTGGAAAGCTACCATTGAAATTTTTTATCGGTTTTGCAGAAGAAACAAGAGTTAATTTAATAATTGCTTGCACATTTGATAATTGTTATATTGGTGAAGTTGAAGCATCGATTGAAATTCAAAAAATTGAGTGGACAATTCGTCATTTTGTTCCAGATGATCGTGAAAAATTAAAATTACTATCACGTCTTAATGGGTCTGATAAAAATGCACAAATTAAGGTAGCATTTAGAAAGTGGGATCTTGACGAATTACCCTCGCTGAGAGAGACTCCATCAGATATTTGGACTTTGAAAACGGCATCTGCTCTGGAAAAACCTCTGTATTTAATTGTTTGTTTCCAGAAACTAGAACAGTCTAATAACAGGGAGAAGGATGTTAACAAATTTATCGATAGTAGTATACGGGATATTCGACTTTATTTAAATTCAAACGTGTATCCATATGAGCGCTGGAATTTGAATTTTGATAAGAAGCTTATTGGCCCAGCTTATAACACTTACGAAAATTTACAACGCAGTTATTTGGGCAAAGAAATTAATGATCCTTTGAAAGATTTTGAAGAATTTTCCAATAATCCAGTATTTGTCATAGATTGTTCTAATCAGCCAGAAATTATTAGAAACTCCACGGTTGATGTAAAACTTGAATTTGAAGGTAGAAAAAAGTTTGCTAAAGACACAAAAGTGTATGATTTAATATTGCATGATGCTTTTCTTACATATAATGGTTTGAACGGCGCAGTCAGACTTGGTGATTTTATGTCTGGATCAGTTGTTTTATATAAACACGTTTTTTAAGAACAATTTAATTGAAAATATGACTCTGTTTTGTGAAGACTTTTTATGATTATCTAGGAATAAAATATTTATTTTAATTTTGTTTGGTTTATTATAACCAAACAAAAACATACACCAACATACATATAAGGCTATCAGTTGTTTATTTAATAAATAAAGAAATATTTTAATTATAAAATTGTTTCATTCATTCCTGAAATTTTTTTTATACATATACAATACATTAGAAAGTGCACATATAGAAGGTGATTCTGAATGATAAAAACATTTAGGAGTTGTTTTAACCAAAACTGGTTGCTCATCTAATTCAATTACAGGTTTGTTGCAGTATTGTCTGATATAATTGGTTTTCTCTTTTCCTTTAACATAAACAAATTGCACTTTCTCTGCTAGGTTCTTGATTATAGAGGGAAAATTATGAAGAGGAGTAAATCCTGTATTCTAATGAATGCAATGGTAGTATTTCATTAACCACTGGACTTGCTTGCATGTTTCTGTTGGAAGCATTTGCAGAGGGTAGGGTGGTTTAAAAACATAATGACTGATTTTTATACCCATCACAATCTACAAGTTCTTTAGGAATAAAACCATTGTTTTAAGGGAAAAACGGAGTCAGGTTAGGTCGATTTTTGTTAATTAATTAAAAAAATAGCATCGGCCACATGCGTGGCTCCCCGCTGTGACACAAAACCGAAGGCCCCAGAACTGTCTCATTCTAACTACTATCCAGAAGAACTCAACCAACCAATGTGTTAACTGTTTACATCCAAACAAGTGTAGCAAATATCCTCCCATCATTGTCATCTACATTTTTGGCAAATGTCGCAAGAAAAAGCCTCCCGGGCTCTCAGAATATCAAGGTTATGTATTATTAATCTTTAAAGAATTACTGCACCGCATTAATATTTTCCTAATAGTGGGTGTTGTTATATGCGAAAATAATATTAGTATAGGGGCCAGGGGGTACGCAGTAGTCTCTTTAATTTATATGGACCCACTCATGTTTTTTTTTATATATTTTGAATCTGTTGACAATAGTTTTTAGGGTGGAATTTTGTCCGGGTGGGAATAAGATTGTTATAAACAAGTAATTATTTAAACCTTTTAAAATGTAATATTTGCTAAACCAACTATTGGATCGTATCCTTTTAGTGATTTTAAGTAAAAAAGGTCTACTAACGTGTACGTACGACGGTTATATTCCTAGATAATTGATGTTAAACAATTAAAAAATGTGATTTTTGTGATGTTTGAATGCTATTAACTTTTGATTAAATGAACTTTTTTCAATTTTCTCGACAACAATCGAAAGCTTTTATCAGCATCTGCAATCCAATACCATACGAAAAAGTTACGTTTTGATTGTTTATTTCGGTTATAAATAAATAGCTTTCGGCCCATTTTAGTAGGTTGGTCGACATTTTAGTTGCCGTTTTAATTTCAATTCGATTATCTAGCAGGATTTATTTCGTTTGTTTTTTGAGTTCAGTGTGCAGACTGAAAGATTGAATTACAATGAAAGTTTATTTATAAACAGTAACATAGTTTTTATGTAGTAAATAAATTTTGCCCTTTTAGGGTGCTTTATAGATAGATAAGTCTTGATATTTATTTTTAAAAAAATATTTTTAAATTTTAATTACAACAGAAGCTCTCAAGAGCCATTTGAGTCCGCCTTTGCTTTCTTTAACTCTATAATATATTGGAATATGCCAAAAAATATCCAATACGTATTTTTTACGTCATGATATGCATTTTTATATAATGTATAATTTAAAAGGCTGATTAAAAAAAAAAAAACATGCATATTATTATGTTTACGAAAAAGGATCGATACACATAATTTTCTCAGTAATAGCTTGCTTTATATTTGTTTATAGAGGTAAAAACGTTATTTTTTTTTCACTACCTTTATTCGTAAATGGTTAAACTTACTTAATTTAATCAATAACTCTAAGTTGTACATAAATTTCAAAAATTAAGTTGACGGGTAATTGCTTTTTCCACAATTATTTATTACGAGTTAACTAGCATTTTTTAATATTTTTTGAAGAGACATAAATAGTATATTTTTTTCTAAAAAATTCATTACGAGCAATAATACAAACCATTAGGTACATTAAATATAATGAAAATCTAACATCAAACGGTTAAACAACTCCTTGCAACTTTCAGTAAAACAGTTTGAAAAGTCATTCTTCTTTTTCTGTGATATATTGTGGTACATTAAAGAGTATGCAAAAAGTATTTTTTTTTTCTTTTTGAATTGCATTTCTAGAGTAATAACAATCCCCAAAGTTTATCGCTGAAATCGTTTTTTTTTATTTAAAATGCAAATTTTTCGTGTAAAATCACTTGCATATTATTAGATTTACAAAAAGGTATTGTCATTTGTTAGAGCATGGATTGAATCTTTTATAGGGTGACAACGTTTTTTTTTTACGATATTTCCATTCGATAAATATATAAAGTTATTTAATTCAGTCAAAAACTCATTAGTTGTATACGATTTTAAAAAATAAAGTTGATGGATATTGACTCTTTCCAGAATAATATTTTTCTTGTGAATCACTACCCCTTAAGATTTTTTTTTAATTTTTTTCTAAGAAATTAATATTCAACTAATACAATCATGACATTAATTACGAATATCTAAAGCGGTTAACTTTAAGGTTTTCTCTGAAAATAAGTCTGTTTTTGATAGTGCTTATGTCATATGTTGTATTCCATAAAATAATATATACTTACTTGACGTGACCTGAGTTGCACGTCTATGGGGTGAAAATCATCCCCAATATTGACCCAAAAATAAAATGATATTCCTAACTTCTATTTTAAAGAAGATTTTTTTAAATCACTGGCAATAAGAGAAAAATACTTTTTTAAAAGTTTAGGGACAAAATAAAAATCTAGTTCGTCTTAAATCCTGTGTCTTGAATTTGAAGAAATTAATTTTTAATTCTTAATTTACATCTCCAATATTCTCCAATACCGATTATGAAAGAACTTGAGATATGTACATTTTTAGCGTGACATATTTCATTCAGCCTATTGAGTTTGGAGAACTTACTTTTACATCCGTAATATTCTCCCCGCCCCCCAATTTTTGAAAGAATCTGAAAAATATAATTTTAAAGCTTTATTCTACGTACCCAAAAACGCCCATTACTATATTTGGACAAAATTAGAAAAATATAAAAATTTTAGTCTTTCATATTGAATTAAAAAATAATTATTTGGAAGTCTTATTCTGCACACTCAAAAACCACCCAGTACCAATTTTGCACAAAATCGAGGGATGTTAAGTTTTTAGTCCGCCATACTAAATTTTTCAAATATAATTATATATTCGTATTTTATACCCTCACAAATCACACAGTACCAGTTTTGGACAAAATTAAGAAATATAAAATATTTTGAATTAAAAATATAATTTGGTATGTGCGAGCCCGAAAAATCCTCTATATATAAAATTAAATTTTTTGTGCGTCATGTTGGATTTTATATATATATATATATATATATATATATATATATATATATATATATATATATATATATATATATATATGTATGTATATACCGTTCGAATTTAAGAACTCCTTTTCATATTTTACATTTCCAAAAAATCAAGTATATCACCTGTTCAATCTAAATGAATAATATATAGTATTGTTTCATATCCATAAAAACTCATCAATATAAGAATAAAGTAATTGTCTGATTCATGGCAATATTTGCTTTGTAAATTTAAATGGATTGTTAACGGAGGGATTAAAAGCTTACCCGTATTTTAGATTTACTATCCAACACGGAAACATTGTATCGTCTCATGTCTTGCTTTTTTACCATTATTTACTACAACAAAATTTATTGAATGAGTTAGATTCAATACTTGGAAATTTCTCATTTTGCGCTCTCACTAAAAATAGCAAAAATGGGTGCCAAAGCATCCATAAGTGGTTAAAGTCTTGTGTTTATTTAGTCAATGTACATTATAACCAAAATAAGCCTACAATATAAGTTTTCTGCATTGGTTTAAATTTCTCTATTATTTACCCGCACATTCTACCAGGCTATCTTTTGCTTGTTTTCATTTTTCACTTGTTTCAACCTGCATCTATGTATATGGTTTCAAAACATTATGAACAGTCGTTAGTTTCTTATATATAATGATTTTACTTGTTTATTAAGCTTTTTATGATGAGTGGCTTAATTGACATAAAACTTTGTATTATTTGGGAACAGAATGAGAAAACAAAAGTTACTAATACAGAAAATGGTCGAAATAAAATCAGGCAAGCAGCAAATGTACGTCTTAATGAAGTATATTATAAATTGCAGGCCTCAAAATAGTCTTTTCGATAGTTACAGTTCATTGCGGATATGTATCTACCTCGTGGCAGGTGTAGTTTTTATATATTTTGTGAAAAGAGTTAGTTATATAAATAACATTCCGGTTTTAAACGTAATTTCATATTGCGCATTTTAGTTGAAATATTTCATAAAGTGAGTAAATTGGATAATATATATATATATATATATATATATATATATATATATATATATATATATATATATATATGTATATACATATACATATATGAACAATTGCTAAAAAAATTATACATATGAGAAAACATTGCAGAACATCAAAACTCGAGACCTACCCTTTATATTCGAAAATGATGGAGAAGAAGAAGAAGAAAGCAAGGCGATTCGATTTTCTCGCAACGTCTATCAAAACAAATGTAATTGGTATCGCCCAGAAAAGTTCTTGTTTGTTTTATTAGTTGCTTGAAAAGAAAACATGATGAACTACACGAATTATCTAAACTTGATACTGCCAAAATTCTGTTTAAAGCAAGTCAGAAATTCAACGACATAGCTTTTGACAACACTGCACATTTAGTTTCTTTAGAATCATTTTTAGCAGTATTATTCACCGATTAGCATCGACGAGTATACAAATTTAAGACGATCTTCATTCAATTAATGCATATGGAATTCGATAACGGTGTTAGCGGAACTATTTAAAAAAAAATGAAATTTTTCTGTTTAATAACAATAAAATGATCGAATAAAATATGTTTCCCAGGCAATGCGAAAAACTTATATTGCATGCTTATATTGATTATAATGTATTAAGTATGCGTGCTTGGTCTCGCGAGACGCCTGCGTGTAGGCTACCCTCCACGCGCCACACTGAACGGCACATGAATATAAGCGGCCAAGAGCCATTTGTTTATAGCCAAAATAAACAATTAAGACGTAACTTTTTCGTATGACATTTGACTGTAGCTTATAAATGCTGATTCAAACTTTTCATTGATGTTAAGAATATTTTAAAAAGTTCATTTAGTCAAAAGTTATTAGCATTCAAAAATCGAAAAAATAACGTCTAAGCGTCGTACGTAAAAATTAGTAAGAACCTTTTTTGCTTAAGATTACTCAAAGAATACGACACAATAGTTGATTTTGTGAAAATTACATTGCAGATTCTGCATAGTTACGGCGACGTACCTTAAACTAGTGAACCTATGCTGACACTATATTCTTGTCTATAAAAATACATAGCAATTTTTAACAACAATACATTTACAATTCACTTGCAAGTTGCCATTCTGTCAGAATATAAATTGATATTCAAAAGTTTTATATAAATTTAAAGTACAGTTTTGTGTTAAATAAATTAAATGTTTTTTTTTAAGTATCTGCATATACATATATTAACGGTTTTAATTTTCAAACATCCACACATAAGCTTGAGTTATGATTTTATAAATTACTTCATATATAAATGTTTTCTTACTTCTCGTATTGGTCGTTATTTATTTCATTTCGTAATAATTGGAGCCAACTTTAAAAATTTCAATTCCGCATAAAAATTTCTATAGTAATATATTGCCTTTTAGCTCCTGTTTAGAAAGCGATTCAATTAACGAAATATATATTTTTCTGTTTTTAGTTTTTAACTTCTTACGACATCCATTAATTATTTAAAGTAAGAACTAATCGAGATGTACTACAAAATATTATCAGGGTCCCAAAAAAATTCATCTAATCTAATGTTATTGTAAACCACATTAAATTTAGTAACAAAAAACTCTTTGATTCTAAGAATTCTTGAAAGTGCCAAATTTGAATAAGACTGAACCTACCAGAAATTTGACCCGTTATTTTGAATTTTATATAAATAATTATAAATTCGTAATTTATGCCCCCAAAAACGCCAATTTCGCAAAAAATTTTTAGTTCACCATCACGTCAAAAATTTTATTCAAATCGATGGGGCCGTTCCAAAGTAATCGCCATAAATACATAAAAAAGTTTATAAAGGTCCAATTAAGAACTTTCTTTTTGAAAGCACTCTTTCAGATAGAAAAAAAAATATATGCTAAACCAAGAAAATATTTCATTGTTAGAAACCATAACGTATTTTGAAATTAAAAAACTGTTATATACTAGTCAAAGGCTTAACAATGACACCTTGACCGGTTAATAATTTTGTTTCGCAATTAAGCACATTATTTTTTATTTTTTGAGAGAAATAAAGTGGATTCATCAAATTTTTTTTGGGTATATTAGTCAATAAGATATTCCTGCTAGCTAAACTTTAGTTTTCGCGTCTATTATAAGAACTGAATAGTGTAATGCAATTACAAGGAATACCAAAACTTAATTTAATCCTTAATTAAATAAATTTAAACACTCATCATATTCGGAAAGCTCCTTTAAACATCCTGAGCTTTTTTTATAAACAGATAAGTTTTATGCCCTGTATAAACCAAGCGTACTTTTATTTAAATAAAATTGCAATATATCGCTATCACTTTAAATAAAATCACTTTTATTTGCTGTTGGCACGACTGGAAACTATTTTCCGCAGCGCGATTTTCTCCTGCTTAAAATAGTGTTATTTGCCGTTCAAAACAATCCCAACGTAAAAGTAAATCAGACACAGACTAAAATAAGAGAAAAAAGTTGAGCCAGAAGTAAATAGAGGGCACATCGTGAAACATTTAGTGCTGGGCTGTTGGCTACACTGGATGCTATTTATTTCATCCAATATTAAGGGAGACTGCACAGGGAAATCGAGTAAAACCGTTTTACAAATAAAAAAGGTTTTTTTTGCTATGTTGAGCGTGTTATTGCTTCAAAATTCATTTGATTATGGTTTTAGTTTAATCTATTTGCTAAAAGGATTTTATTTATCACATAAATGTATTAATATCGCAAAAATAATGGAAACTAATGGATGTACTAATATCGTAAAAATAAAATGTTCAATGTTTTCAAATATATACTTATTTTCGGTTGCAAATAAAAAATTCCAAGGCAGTTATCGAACAAGAAGTGTGATTAGTTTGGATTAAAAATAGATTAAAGTAGAAAATTTTAATAAAAATAACATTATAATATAATAACGCTATTATATAGATAAATAGATGCAAAAAGAGATTTGACCAATTATTAAATATATATAGCAACAATGAAATTGTATTGATAATTTTAATAGAAAAAAAAAATAGAACCTACAATTAGATACTATTATACTGTTTTTAAAAGTAGTTTTTCATGAAATATTTCATATTACTTATCATGAAGCACTTAAAACCGTAGAATTGTTAGAGCTACAAGCACATTAACAGTCCAATTTCAGTCAGCAACAGTGACATAAAAATTAATACTTTAGTGCTAACTTTAAAAGAAAAAAATAGAAGCTACAATTAGATGCTATTATTCTGTTTTTAAAATTAGTTTTCCATAAAATATTTAATATTACTTATCATGAAGTACTTAGAACCGTAGAATTGTTAGAGCTGTAAGGACAATAACAGTCCTTCATCGGTTAACAATAGCTACATAAAAATTAATACTTTAGTGCTTATTAGCAAAAAATGCCGGAATTGACTTTCTTTTGCCACAATTTATTGATTATTAGAAGCAAATTATTTATCTCTTCAAAGCTATAAAAAACCCTAAAAGTTTTATTACAGAAGCTCGAATACAAAATTTATATTTATGAAATTATGTTTTATTTCTTTAATTAATCACTAATACTTTTAAAAGTAAACTGAAGCGAAAAATAAATGTTACCACAAAGAGATTAAAAAAGTTTAAATTTTTAAAAAACGAAACAGATTAAATTATATTAATGCATTATTTGAAGAAGTTAACTTTCCAGTGGACTTAAAAGCAGCTCAAAATACACAGCCCCACAATAAAGAAATTCAGATCAGCGAATCAGACCCACTATATTCTTATGTATTGTTGGTCGTTGAATCCGAATCCGAGGTCGAAAAAAATCGTACACTTCCAAAATCATTGGCCAGAGCCAAACCCTTGGAATGATGTGAAAATGAGATTTACCCAAAAAAAAGGTGGGAAGACTCCCAGCAACATACAGTTTACATGAAAATAATATCATGATTACATATTGTTTTTCGAAAGTCATGCCTAGGGGTAAAATATGGATTCCTCAAAATACCTTTTGTTCAGCTTAATAAAATCTAATCAAATTTTGATCAAAGTTGTAGTGTCAGGTGAACCGGGGGTGCTGTTCATTTTTTTTATTAAATTTTCAATTTTAAAGCCGGTCAGATTTTTAAAATTCAACACACATTGTTTAAGTATCTAGCCTTATATTATAAAAAAGATACTATTCTTTGATTTCGAAAAAATGAACTAATTTTGAGACAAATATATTTTAACTTTTCACTGCATCTAATTTGATGCGGTTTCATAATAAAAATGCCCATTATTTTATTAGATTGACAAAGACTTTTTAGTAATATTAATAGATTGAACTCCGCTCAAGCTAATATCTTATTCTAGAGAAAAAAATACTTAATTTTTATGTAAGAATAAGTATTCCTATTACGACACTGCATTTAAATTGAATTTAATGACATATTTAAATGCATTTATCTCGAAAATAGTTTTTTTACATCCAATAAAAGTAGCTTTTTTCTAAAAACGATTAGGTAACTAAAAAATAGATGTTATATTTAGAATATCTGAATAGCTTTAAAATTTAGGGAAAAAAATACCGCGCCCCGGGATCACCTGAAACAATTTAAAAGAATGGGTAAAACTATTCTAAGGGTGTTCATTTATTGCAGCTTTTACCAAAATTTTATGAAGCTGAACAAGACATATTTTGAGAATAACAAATTTCAGACCTAATATTTGAGGGTGAATATTTCGGCATGGGTACGTTTCTCGAAAAAAAAATTCAATATATAATTTCAAAACCAAAAAAAAAATCTCTCTGAGGTAATAGGACGCGGAGTTCAAATAATTTCAAAGGATTCACACCATATAGAAGATTTGTTTTGTAATTAGATTAGATATATTTTTATTTAGCTTCTGCCTAAAAAATAATCTTAAAGTTTAGTAATCACTTGACTTTAAATAACTGTCAAATTTGATATTTCTTCGAAAAAATTAACAAAGCTATGTTAATTTTTAAAATCTCGAAAATTGTCAATGGGAAAAAATACTTATTTTTTATCTTTATACCAATTCTTAACTTTCCATTACAATTTATATATTTTTTTTCAATTCTTTTTAACCTGATTTAATACTGGGTTATTCAAATTTCAGCAAAATAAATTATTATTTTTTTTTAAATTAAGCCATCCTAAGAATGCACGTTTGTTAATAAAAGTTGTTCTAAATGATTTTTTAGAAAAATTAAAAAAACAAAACACGAATAAAACATCATCTTACCTAATGCAAAGTTTAATTCCTAAAAATTATTGTAAATTCTAATTTATTTATGTATTTTGTTAAGCAGTTAAACGCATAAATCGACTTATAAAATAATAGTAATAAAAAATATACGTTTTTACCATTTTCCGAACAATTTTCAAAAAAATAAACCTGTACTCTAGGAACGAATTATTTTAACGCCAAAAAATAAAACAAATAATTGAATAAAATTCAATTAAATAATTTTAACCAACTATCATATACTGACGTGGCGGACAGTTTGTTTATTGAACTGTTTTAATTGTTTTCACGGTCATTTATCGTTTATATAATAAATTAAAAGAAAAAACAGCAATAGGTTAATAAAATCTAATTTTACTTTTCAACTCGGGGTTGATGTAATTTTTTTAAAAAACAACTTTATTACTAGAATGAAATACAAGCTGTATAAGACTGACTATCGTTATGCATATTGGTTATATTTATAACTTCAAATGTGTTGATCCTGCTTGGGAACAGACGCTTTAAAAATCTGAGATTTGCTTATGCAAGGTTGCGTAATATTGCAACATAGACCGTTCTCACGGGAATGTAACTCCTCCGCGCTGAAGTTGAAAACTTATACTTCGTATATGTTTTTAAAATATTTCGTTATTATCTTGTTCGTGACTTATCTCGTTTTTTAAAGCATTCTTAGATTCTTTTACAATTTTATAATAGATAATATATATGATTATAATTCTAATAATGATATATAATAATATTGTCCAAATACTGGACTTATCAGTGTAAATCGGTACATTGATTTCTTCTATTTTTCTTCTTTCTTCTTCCAATTTGGCAACCAAAGATATCGGTTGCCTTGAGGTTTATGAAATTGAGGTCCATCGTGGGTGGTTCGTATGTTATTGATTTTTGTTGATTAATATGGCTCCAATTCAATACTGGTAGATTGACTTTAGAGAAATCCAATTGGCTTTCTTTTATAGGTTTCGAACATTATTGATTTTATTCGAACTTTACATTCGGCTGTGGATTCTAGTAGATAGGATCCAAATAAGGATTTGTTATTTTCTGTCTTTCGGCAATTTACTGTGCCGATTAAATTGGTGGATACTGTAATTAACCACTTCTCATCAATGATTTTTGTTGCTTGAATTTTGTGTAGCTGAACTTCAAGGGTGTGGCAAGTCGTAATGTTCTTTTCGTGTTTGATTAGTTGAATAGCACAGGAAGGGTTGTTTTCTATATGGGGAAGGTTGTGGACTTCCTTGCAGATGTAACTTTCTGGCTGGATTTCGGAACAACTTTGGTCCATGTAAGCGTAGTGCCAGGTATGGTTTATAGGGGATGTTTACAAAAAATGATTTATTGTTGGGGACTGGTACTGGGAACAATTTGAAATATTGATATATTTTTTCTTCGACAAGTGGAAGTTCTATTATGAAGATTATATTGAAGTCCTCTAGAAAACTTTTAATTGTTAAGATTTTTTCAAAATTTAATAAATTTTCAGAAGTACCGTCTAAGGGTAGTTTGTCTGTGCTTAGATAGTTGTTTAATTTTTGTATTTCTTTTAGTAGTTCTTCCGGTTTAATAATTGAATTGTGAAGAACGTTAAATTTTGCAAAAGTTATTGAAACTTCGATTTTTTCGAGAATATCGTAAATGGATTGATAGAGTAATGTGATTTGGTTTATTACATTATATATTAAATAATTTTGTTCAAACTTGGCTTGTTGAAGTTCAACCTTTTTTATTATTGTTTCTGTTTGTAAAATGTATGATTTTAACACATATTCGTTATGCGTAATGTTTGCTATCATTGTTTCGAATTTGCCGATTGTAGAGTCTAGAATTGTAATTTGGTTACTAATACTTGTTTTTAATTTATTTTGGTTTTCTTGTAGATTTTTGATTTTTGCGTTAATTTGTTCCGCGTCGTTTTGATCTAGATTTCCCGTAATACTTTTCAGAAATGTTCCTAATGGGTTAAATAGGCCTCTTTTATTTCTGTGTGTATATTTAAACGGAATTATTTGTTCGATTAAATTTACTATTCTTCGTTCGAATGTCTTTAAGGAGATAAGTGAATTAAAATATGTTTCGTGGTAATTGGTATTGTTTTGAATATTAGTGGTAACAATTTTCGCATGACTTTTTAAAGTTTCAAATTTTGTGATTAAAGGGGCAAGATGAATTTTTTGAATAAAAGTCCAATGATTAGACTTGATTTGTACCGTTCCGAACCTATAGGGTAGTATTCCTGGGTGATCATTCAGGTTGTGGAATTTTACTGCGTTTGTGTTGGTCCAGCTCCATCTGGAACAATGGATATTATCGTTTATGTGGATAATTTCTTTCGTTTTTGTTTTCGGGTTTTCGATTTCGATCTTATTGTTTTCTAGTATTTTCGTTAAAGTGAAGGGTCCGGAAAATTTATTTTTTATTTTACTCGACCTATCAGTAGATTTCTTGTAAACTTGGGAACCTAAAATTAAATCTTTTGATTTTTTATTTTCGTTAATTTTATCGATAATTTTTTGTTTCATTTCTTTAGTCTCTTGGGTGATTTTGTCATATAAAATTTGAGTGTTATTTTTATGATTGGCTAAATATTCGGTAGATACGTGGGATGGTATTAGATTCATAGGATCTCTGGAGTCTGTGTGTCCTAAAACAAGTTCGTAAGGTGCAAAATTCGTACTTGAATGTATCGTGTTATTATAGGCAATAATTGCGTAAGGCATAAGATTAATAATACCGCGTTGGGGTCTGATTCCTTTAAAATTCTAATATGTTCAATCAATGTAGAATGGAGTTTTTCTATTGCAGAATTCGATTCGTGATGATAGGGTGTAGTGAAATGTATTTTTATATTATGTGCTTTCAATAATCCGTTGACCGTTTCGTTTTTGAATTCCGATCCGTTATCAGAAACTATTTGCTTTGGAATACGTAAAAATGTTAGTTGTTCGTAACAAGATATAGCGTTTCCGTTATAAGGTAATGCTTGAGCATATTTTGAAAATTTATCTATAATAGTAAGAAATTTTTGTTTTCCGATAATGAATGTGTCTATATGGACTATTTCAAAGGGTTTACTTGGTGTCTCTGTTAATATTAGGGGTTGATCCGGTGGTTTTCTGTTATATTTTACTCTTTGGCAAATCTCGCAATTGTTAATGTATTTTACGATGTCAGATTTTAACGATTTCCAATAATAATTTTGTTTTAGAAAATTTCGGGTTTCTTCAATTCCGCGATGGTTTGTTTTACCTTCGTGTCTATATTTTATCATTAATTCTCTTTCGTCGGGTTTAACATTATTAATGAGCTTTGTGCATTCTATTAGTTTTAGATTTTTGAAAAGATTACTCATGGATTGTTGAAAATAAGGCCGTAATTCTTTTGAAAAGAAGTAAACGTGAGTAGTTTTATTAGTTAAAAATTCTTTTAGAAATTTATTTATTGTTGACATGTTTGTTGGTAAGGTTGCATGAATAATTTGGTTTCCGTCAAAGTTTTCGCGTTCTGTTTTGATATAAGTATCATAGGGTGATTTTTTGATTATAAATTGATTGGGTTTATTATTGATTATTTCATCTAAAAAGGTCATGTTAGAGTAATTTTCTGTTGCATTAGTATATATTGTGTTAGTTTCTTTAGAATTATATGGGGGTCTTATTTGAATGTTTTGAAGGATTCTAATTTTGGGTTTTTGACTTTTTATTGGTTCGATTGGTTGTTCACGAGTTTGATTAATATTTCGACTTGCGTCGTCTGGGTCTAAATTTTCGGGATTGAATTGACTCTAACTTTCGTCTAAAAATTTATCGATTTCTTGACTGATGTCGCTAGGGTTATTTAAAATTGATTCCGATTCTAACGCGGTTAATGATATTCGACTAAGTGCGTCACCATTGGTGTTTTGTTTTCCTTTCTTGTAGATTATTTCATAATCGTATTCTTCGAGTTTAAGTCGCCATCTTATTAATTTTGAATTGGGTTCTTTAAGATTAAATAGCCAAACAAGGGGTCGATGATCCGTATAAATCTTAAATTTTCGTCCAAAAATTTAATTTGGATTTTTAAATTGTTATATTTTTAGTATTCTGTCCTACAGCTTGATCAGCATTTTTTTTTCTTTATACTATTTTAGAAAGTTTTATTGATTTTTGGCTAAAGTTGCCTAGTCTACTTAAATTTTAATTCTAACTCTAATATATCTAATGGGATTAATTCTAGCTTTAATACGTATAATACGATTCGACTACGTTTGTCACGTTCTTATTCTATTTTTTCCTTTTCTTGCGATGGGGTAGTATGCGTTCTTTGATCTTAACCTTTTTTCGAGTTTTAAAGTTTATTTTATTTCCGCCCGTAGTTTGGGTTTTGTAGAGTTTAGTTTTGGCAGGGTTTGGTTTAACACTTTCAATTATTTTTTCTTTAACAGGGTTTTCGGTATTCGATGTTCCAATAAATCATATGTCAACACATAAACGAACACACCGAATTCAGGAGAAAGGTTCAGGTATGGAAAAAAATCAAAACCCGATATATTAAACTGATTTTTATATATTATTCTTCTTGTTGTAGGATGGAATCTTGTGCGAATTTTATACTTGGAAATCAGCATCAACAAGTATCCGTCTGTGGGTGGCTCATCATACATAAGGTTGCCGTGCTCTATTGAAAAGAAATGAGCTGTCGTCAATGTGATTAACCAGGATGAATTTTGCTTTGCGTGGGCTCTAACATCAGCATTGTTTCGTCCAACAGGAACGCCTTTAAAGCAGACATCCTATCCCCATTTTTCTAGAGGACTAAGTTTAACAGGTATCGATATTCCAGTAAAATTACGCGACATTAAAAAATTTGAGGAAATGAACAACATATCCATTAACGTATACGGTCTTGAATCTAAATAAGAAAAAATGAAGTAATACATGAAGTTATTGGTCCACTGAGGTATGCGTCAAGAAAGTCGAATATACATGTAAATTTATTGTTAATTACAAAAGACTGTACTAGTAAAGATGGCGGTGAACATTTTTTGTAATATGACTTGTTCAAAAAGTCATTATTGTTGGATTATGAATTTATCACGCTTAGTTTCAAGTCAAATTAGTTGTCAACAACATAAAATATATTTTTATGATGCTTGTCCCATTTATTTTAGTACACCGTCAGCTTTAACTTTACATCAAAACTACGATTGTAATCACATTTTCACGCAAACACCCTCAGTAGATTTAAAAATCCATAAATTTGGAAAGAGTGTGCCGGAAAATATTTTAAAATTCGATGATACTAAAATATGTGGTATATGTGAAGGCCCTTTTGAAGACGGTGAGATTAAAGTAAGAGATCATTGTCACATAACTGGTGCAAAAAGATTTGGTGCTGCACATTCCATTTGTAATTTAAATTATAAATTACCCTCCTTTATCCCTTATATATTTCATAACTTAAGCGGATACGACAACCATTTATTTATAAAAGAGTTATGTAAATATGGGGATAAAATTGATGTTTTGGCTCAAAGTAAGGAAAAGTACATATCATTTGCCAAAAACATTTATGTGCACGATTATTTTGATAATAAATGTGGAAAATTCAAGGAGAATTATTTAAAGTTGCGATTCATTGACAGTTTTAAATTTCTGTCAACGTCTTTGGAAACTTTAGGCAGCGGTTCAAATATCGACCAATTTAATTTGATGCGTCAAAAGGGTGTTTTTCCCTAGAGCTTTATTGACTCCATCGAAAAAATAAAAAATACATGTCTTCCAAGTAAAGATCAATTTTATGATAATTTACGGGAAGAACACATTAGCGATGAAAGTTATAGCGAGCAAAAGAAGTATGGCGCTTGTTTGGGTGTAAAACTTTGGGAGACTGGGTAAAAAAAGGGAGTGAAAATTACTGTAAAATAAGAATAAGAAAAACAATTATTAGACATACAAAAACAATTAGCGGAAAAAAAAAGTGTGAGTGAACGATACAAAAGAGAATTGGAAAATTTTGATAGGTTTTGTAGTAGATGTTAATTAGTTTTAAGTATTAGATTTTAAGTTATAGTATTAAGCTTGTAATTATATTTTCTAGTTTAATAAAATAGTTTTTAGTATTAGTTTTTAAGTTATAGTATTAAGCTTCTAAATATATTTTCTAGTTAAATAAAAATATATGTGATAAAACAAATTTTTTAAATTTTGGCAAATAAATATATTTTTATATATAGAATAAATATTGCTTGAAAATATATTTTTTGGCGTTTTATTTCGTATAAGATCTTTTCCACATAATATTAGATAGTAAAAAAGTGTCAATAATTCACTAAAACTACGTAATTGCAATAGTTGTAAATATTTTTTGATTATATTTACAAGTATGCCAGAACATAGCTCGGTTAAAGAAGTTCAGGTTCTGTTGCCAGGACTTATAATACTTTACGTCTCAATATTGTATGTTTAAAAAAAAAACATAAAAAATTGGTCACAAAGTATTATAACCAACTAAAACTACGATCAAAGTATTTTGTGGTCCTGAAAAGGACCGTTTTGTTGTATGGATGCGACTCTTTATGATGTTGTAGAGTCGCACGGTCCTTCATCAACGGTGGTGGTGTTGTCCTCCGTCCATTGATTTATAAAATCCCATAAATCATCCCATCTAGGATCATCGGAACTCCATTCTAGACAGTCGTCCAAGGTAGAATCTACCAAAGAGCATTGGATGGGCTGTTGTTCATTGTCAGACATATTGAACGGAAATGATTGTAATAAGCATTGGTGGTCGTATATATAGAGACAAAAGGACCGACGGTTCGTTTTCTTAAAAGAGCGGGGGAGGGTCTGAGGTTTATGGTGACAGTCCACCAGCTCGAGGAGAAGCACGGACCCTGGGGATTTTCGGGCGTCGGCGATGCTGGAAACTCCAACACGCGTCCTCCGTAAACTCCGGCTCCGGCTGCGGACTGTCATCTTCGAGGCGTTGAAGTACCAAGTCGCCCACATTATCCATTCCACAAGACCAGGATCGTGGTCATAGAGCAGCGGAATTGGCTCATCAAAGTCGTTCCAACGTAGGACGTCCAACATTGTCGGCGACGGTGTCGTCGCTAAAGATTGATGAGCCTCTGCTTGCGGGTCTTTCTTCTTCCATGTTAATCGTATATATATTAATATATATATATATATATATATATATATATATATATATATATATATATATATATATATATATACATATATATATATAGATTGATGAGCCTCTGCTTGCGGGTCTTTCTTCTTCCATGTTAATCGTATATATATTAATATATATATATATATATATATATATATATATATATATATATATATATACATATATATATATATATATATATATATATATATATATATATATATATATATATATATATGTATATATATATTTACATCATTCAGTAGATAGGTCCTCCTCATGTGGCGCATCTTTAGGTCATCCACCAGAAATAGTGAATATATATATAATTTTTTTCATGTATATAGAGTATTTTGTTATTCTTATTATAAATCCATTAAAATAATTAAAATAAATTTTTTTAATTTTCACATAAGCCCCTATCTTTACGTCCTCCAACGAAATCACGGTATTTATGTCACCCGGACGTATACTCCTTTTTCACAATCGAAGCGATACGTCCTCCAATATATAGTAATTTTATAGATTACAGTGGATCGCTAGCCCGACAATGTTGCCATTGTTTCAAAGACTTTTCATAAATACATATAAATCTGCGCTTCTAAATATAAATCAACAAGGTTACGAAGAATTTTCCGAAGTTGTCTCTGAAACAGAAAAAATATTAATCAATTCCTTCAAAAGAATTGTCATAAGGGGTAAAAGGGGACGGGGAGTTCCGGTGCTCATTAGTAAAGACGTCCAAGATTATTTAGAAATAGTTCTAAAATGTCGAGATAATATTCTCAAAAAACCCAGTAGTTATCTATTTGGAAATCCAAATACTGGGCAGCCATTTGTGGGTTATAAAGTTTTGAAAAAATATGCCACACTAAGTGGAGTTAAAAACGCTGACGCCCTCACATGTACTCGATTAGGAAAGCATTTGGCTACATTAACCCAGTTATTTAATATGAGTGAAAATGATATGGAGCAACTAACCTCTTTTATGGGTCACACCTTAGGAATCCACCGATCATCTTACAAACTACTTGATGATATTTACCAAATATCAAAAATATCCAAATTACTCATACTTATGGAAAAGTGGGAAGCCGGTCAGTTTAAGGGCAAAAGTTTAGATGAAATTGATTTGAATTTAGACGAAAATTTGCTCGAAAATGATGATTTAGGAAAAAAACTAGAGAAAAAGGAGGTTAATACAGAAGATCAAGATAGCGATCTTGAGTTGAAGTTCAAAGAAATAATAACAATGTAATAAAAAAGAAGCAAACAGAACAAAAAAGATTGATAGATGGACAGAACAACAAAAGAAGATTGTTATAACGTACTTTAAAAATCATATAATACAACATAGACCTCCCAGGAAAGCTGAATGTGATGAACTTATCTCAAAACATTCCGAACTATTAAAGAACAAAAACTAGCTAAAAATAAAAGTCTTTGTACAAAATATTTATACAAAGAAATAAAAAGAGTTAAGCACTTATTTAAATATATACTTGTAAGTTTCCTTTTCCATTTTTGTGTTTAATGTTATTCGATATAATATGTTTCTGTTTTGTTTATTTTTATCGGAAAATATATCAATAAATACAAGTTATTCTTTTTTTTGCATATCAAGGACGTATCGACAGGCTTGTCCCAATTAATACTATATTGTGATCAGTGGCGTAACTAAGAGTATATGCTCCTCTCCTCCGCAGACATTTGAATGCGTCCTACTATTTGACACCGGTTTTGATCCTTCGTATTTATTCATTTTCATCAAGGGACCTGAAGTCACCCTTGGATTGGCTGCGCCCTCCCCCCCCCCCCCCGCACCGCTGGGTCGTTATTTACGCCACTGAATATGGTATATCTTACCAGCGTCGTAACTAAAGTCTGGCGGATCAACGATATTAAATTTTCATGCATTTTCAAAAAAATCTAAGGCTACCATTTTTACCTATATCAATAAATTTTAAACTTCTTTTTTGTTTTGGTTTAGAAAGCACAAGAAAATTCTAATTCAGGATTATGGAATCCATTATTATTGTAGTGCAACGTACAAAAGAATTAAAAATATCATTGTCTAAATATCAACTAAATTGAGATCTCTAGTGGTTTATTTAAAATGTTTCCGAAACTTTAAGCACATATGTAAGAAAAAATTATAGAATATTTTGACAAAATCTTGTACATCCTGTAAAATAATATTTTTAAAATTTTAATGCAAAGATTATACAAATACATCCATTATCTCTGTTTGTTTTACTTGGTAGTTTTTTGAGTTAGCCAACCGCTTCGGTATTTTATTCTTACTTTGTTTTCGTTTACATTTTTTTAGCGATAATCTTGGTTATTCGTGAAATAATCTGATTTTCAAAATATTTCCCAAATTACAAAAATTCTACGGTGTTACAGATCCGAGGTTAATTTTTGAGAGATTTTGTTACTATCCCAAACCTTAAGTTAAATAGGGCCAAAGCCGAAAAACAATTCTCCACATTTTTCTATTTAAATGAGAGTTTTAACGTCGGCATTAAAAATTAAAAAAATCGATTAACTGAAAAGCTACTCCACAACTTATTGCAAACATAAGCCGTCGTAATGGTTTTATAACTGATTTGTAGTCGATTTATTTTTTTATTCCATTTCGAAAAGCCTAATAGAAAGGTACTTGAAGTGTCCAGCTCTGATTTTAATGAAACTTCAATATGTTGTAGACAGCACAAAAATAAGAGACACTTTTTTTTATCTGTGGAGATTCATTTTATTGGGGTAAAATCCGCCCTTAAAATTCACCCTTAAAAACAGTATTTTTGAAATATCTCATGTTCTATTTTTTATAAGGGTAAACCATCTATTTGTGTACGTAATTTAATTGTAAAAATTACGAAATTTAATATAATTATTTGAAAATATTTTTTTCACGAATACTATAAGTCACTTAAGTTGACGGGTTTCGGAGTTTCTAAAAATAACTAGTAAAAGAGGGTGAGCCACCCCCATTTACTTTTTTTTTCTTAAATCTCAAGTTCTAATTGAGATATCTTTACAAAACAAGATGAAAATTATTTGTTATTTGAAATGATGTTGAATTAACGTATTTTCAACCCCAAAAGTATCATCCCTTATTTTTTATAAGGGTACATCATGGTACACCATCTATTAGCGCGGGTAATTTAATTCTAAAAATTTCGATATTTAACTAAATTGTTTCAAAGTATTTTTTTCACGAATACCATAACTAACTTAAGTTGGCCTGTTTTGGGGTTTAAAAAATAGAGTAATAAAGAGGGTGAGTCAAATACATTTTTTCAAATCTCAAATTCTAATTGAGGTATACCTACAAAACAAAGTGGATATTACTTTCTAGTTGTAGCGAGGTTACCCCATATTGCTTTAACCCCACATGTAGATCATTCCTTACTTTTCATGAGGATTAATCTTGTAATTCATTTATATAATTTAATTCTAAACATTACGAAATTAAACCAAATTTGTTGAGAATACTTCTTTTACGATTACAATAAGTAATTTATGTTGACGTGTTTCGGGGTTTCCGAAAATATACTAGTAAAAGAGGGTGAGCAACCTCCAAATACTTTTTTAATATCTCCAGTTCTAATTAAGGTATCTCTACAAAACAAAATTAAAATCACTTCATATTCGAAATGATGTTAAACTATGGTATTTTTACTCCCAAGGAAATTATTTTTTATTTTCTATAAAAGTGAACCATCATTTCATATATATATTATTATTCTTAAAATTGTCAAATTTTTACTTAAATGATAGTTACAGAATTAGAAATCACTATTGGCCATGAATAATAATAACACTACGCAACAAATTTTAGTATATTGGTTGTATCTTGTATGAAAAGTGTTTGTTAATTTTGGGGCGCTGAATACAAAAATGACAATGAAATTAAAAACTTACTTGCAATTTTCAAGAACAAGCTTTTTAATAACAATACAAATATGCCACATGCATTCTTGAGGTTACATTGTTAATATATAGGGACACATCGCATCACGTATCTCTAAAACTGGAACTAATATTAAGAAAATAAGTTTAGTTTCAGTTTAGTTGTCCAGTGTAATTTATAGACATGAATGCTTGACCAATAAAATAAGTTTATACTTTCTTATTAATTAGAAGAAAAAAAATCTGTAAGCTCTATAACGTTCATATCAACTGAAATTTGTCAATTTTAAGAATAAATATACATGTATAAAATAACATCCTTCGAATGATGTCCTTGGGGGGTGAAAATACTATAATTTCACTTCATTTGAAATAACAAGTAATTTCCATTTTGTTTCATAAAGTTATCTCAATTAGAACTTCAGATGCCAAAAAAGTATTTGGGGGTGTCTCACCCTTTTTTACTAGTTTATTTTTAGAAACCCCGAAACACCACAACCTAAGTGACTTAAAAATTTCGTAATTTTTACAATTAAATTACGTGCGCAAATATGGGATTTACTCTAATAAAAAGTAAGGGATGATATCCTTGGGCGAGAAAATACCATAGTTTAATATCATTTCGAATAAATAATTTTCATTTTGTTTTGAAGAATTATCTTAATTAGAAAATATTAAGAAATATATATTTGGGGGTGACTCACCCTCTTATATTAGTTTCTTTTTGGAAACCCCGCAAGATGTTAACTTTATTTAATTATATTATTCGTGGAAAAAATATTTTCAAACAATTTCGTAATTTTTAGAATTAAATTACATGCGCATATTGATGGTTTATCCTTAAAAAAAATAAGGAATGATATTCTTGGGGATGAAAATAATTTAACACCTCAACATCATTTTAAATAACGAGTAATTTTCATTTTGTTTTGTAAACATATCTCAATTAGAACTTCAAATTTAAGAAAAACAAGTATTTGGGGGTGGCTTCCCCTCTTTTACTAGTTATTTTTAGAAACCCCGAAACCCCTCAATTTAAGTTACTTATGGTATTCGTGAATAATATACTTTCAAACAATTATATTAAATTTCGTAATTTTTAGAATTAAATTTCGGGCGCGAATACATGGTTTAATCCTATAAAAAATAAGGAATGATATCCTTGGGGATGAAACAACCCTAGTTTAACATCATTTCGAACAACAAATAATTTTCATTTTGTTTTTTAACGATATCTGACTTAGAACCTCAGATATTTCAAAAATACCGTTTTTAGGGGTGGAATTTAAGGGCGGATTTAACCCAGTCAAAATGAATCTCCTCAGATAAAAAAAATACGTGTTTCTTATTTTTATACCCTCTACAACATATTAGAGTTTCATTGTAATCGGAGTCGGACTCTTCAGATCCCTTCCTAGTAAGTCACACTCTAACGGTTGATTTTTGGAAGTGTTTTAATATTTCTAAAATAATCGAGATGGATACAGTGTTGCCATATTTTCGGAGGACCTATCCACCGCAAATAAGGTAAATGCTAGTATTCACGGAGGATATATCCGCTGCAATTTAGCTACAAATATACAGATGAAATATACTCACTAAGGTGGCGCCACTTTTTTTATGTCAAAATCCTGAACTAAAATATACGAAATATCAAAAAAAACGTTATAAGTCATCCTTCTGAAAATTTGTCAGGAGTATCAGGATAATCCATAAACTTGTTTTACATGAAAAGCGATAGGTCATCCATATACGGATGACCTATCACACCGGGATGACCTATTAAATGCAAATTGTCTATTAGCGGAGGACCTACCTACAGCAGGATATATATATATATATATATATATATATATATATATATATATATATATATATATATATATATATATATATATATATAGAACTACCCCTCCCCACCAACGGATTCTTAATGTTGTAAATTGGTGAGAGCTTATAGAATTATTGATTTTTTCAAAAACTTTAAATAAGGAATTAGATTTGTTTTTTTTTGGTTTAGAAAATAAGACTAATTCTTAACATTTTGTGAAGAATATATTACAAAAAAAATTAATATAAATCTTGTTTGGACTGTTAACATTTTCATAGGTCAGGGGTTAATTGTTCACCTTGTTCTCAAGCTTATAACTTGACACTTAATCAACGAGACAAATCGTCGTTAAACGAATATCTCGCCCCATAAGTGACGACTACTAAACTATGATTAAAATTTAATGTGGTCCTGAAAAGAACAGTTTTTGTGGCCCCAAAAGAGCCTAGGGGGAGGATCGGGTTTCTACCGTAGAGCAATACTCTTGGTCTTCTTCTTGACTGCATCTGGATTTCGGGCTGCCAAAGCCGTACTGGCGGTGTCGCCGTCGCTGGCGGTGCGGGCGGTGCCGAAGGTGCTGATCCTGATGCGGTACCCCTGCACTCCGCACACGTACATAGTTTTCCGGACACAAATGATCTTACAATGCCAATAATCTTCTTCGGGGTATCTTCCATTCTGACGGTCGAATGTGCAATGAAGAAATAATTCGAATACCGTTTCTATATACATTCAAGAAAGTTGAAGGGGTAAGGTGGAGTGCATATAAGCAATATATATGTTTGAGAAAAATATGATATTAAAAATCACCGTATCTTTGCTTTTTAGACACAAACTACCCCCTCCACATTTCTAGCATATAGTACTGAACTTCCTCTATATTTTTACCCAATTAACTTTTTTTGATATTCCTAATCATTACTTTGCCACATATTTACAAAAAATGCAAAATATGCATATATTTTTTTGGGCAAGGTAAGGAAAATTTTGAAAATGTTTTGATGCAATCGTAATAAGGAAGATTTTAAATAGGTCACACTATTTTTCCCGATTCGCTAATATAAAAAAAATTATCTCATCTTGGGTGGGCTCTGGCGTCGTAACCGTTAATGATAAAAAATTGGACACAACATATGTATTGTGGGAAATTTTCTCTAAAATCCAAAAAAAATTGTTCCGAACTTCTGTCACCGCAAATGAAAAAATCGATACCTCAAAAATTGCGAAAAAAATGGTGAAGGCGCCTCGCATTCGTTCTGAAACAATCAAAAATTGATTTTTTAGCCCTCCTCGAGTGGGCGGGTAGCGGAGGTGGTGGTGGTGGAAGCCCTCTGCAACTTTTCGATAACCTCGTCTGGCGGTTTTCCTTTCTATTGATTTTTGAAATTTTTTTGTCTATATTTTCTTTATTTTCAAATATTTAAAAAAAAAATTCACCATTGTATTCTCCTCAAAATTCTAGGTAATTTAAAGTGCTTTTATTTTTTCTCTATCTTGAACGGTTCCCTAGCTACAGCGCTTTAAAGAAATCAAATTACTAACTTTTTATAACCCTTTTTTTCAAATTTCATTTTTTCGAATTTTCAAAAATACTACAATATGTAGAAAAAAATTCTCCTTTTAATTTCCCAATACCGTTTTTTTCTAAATCTTCAACTTTAGGGCGTATTCGCCATTTTCAAAAAAAAAAAATTAACCATTGCATTCTCCTTAAAATTTTAGGTTATTAAAGTGTTTTTATTTTTTTTTCTATCTTGAACGGTTCCCGAGCTACAGCGCTTTAAAAAATCCAATTTACTACCTTTTTATAAACTTTTTCTTCAAATATCATCTTTCCGAATTTTGAAAAATACTACCATATGTAGAAAAAATTCTCTTTTTAATTTCCTAATATTTTTTCGCTCTAAATGTTCAACTTTCACCATTATTCAATAATTAAAAAAAAATCTTTTTTTTTTTACGTTTTTATTATGGGAAAATTGCTTTCTTATAGTACTCGATTTCGTTTATAATTTTTTCCAATAACTTTTTTCCCTATGTCTAACCATTACTTTCCTAAAAATTTTCTAAATCGTTGTGTTCATATTTTTGTTTAAAAAATTTTTCTTGCGTTATCTAAGTACTATTTTCCACTAAATAAACCCCCATTATCTAAACTCCCGTACTCCTTTCTTAAGAAGCGGACTTTTCCGTCCGCTTTTTTTTGTTGGCTTTTAAATAAATATAAAACTACTACTTCACTTTTTACAAATTTATTGATTCAAGTACCATATTTTAACATTATTTTGTGTTACATATAATGGATATATTAAAATATAGATTTATTGGTCACGGAACCGTTTAATTCATTATAACTAAAAAATGAGTCGTGAATAACCAATGCGTACACTTTAGTGTATTTGGGGAATTTATTCTTTCTGGTTTGGAACTCCAATTTTACATCCACGGTCGATGAGTTAATAGCCTCTGGTTGATGACTGTAATTGAAAAGAAAAATGTGGTTTTTCATATATTCGGCGAACTTTATCATCGAATCGTTTATTTCACGCCCGTAGTAGCTGCTTTGGAAGTTTTCGTAATTGTAATAGGCTGCTGCGAACTGTTTCTTGGCGAAATCTAAATTCCATTTTTCGTAGGGATAAACGGTTGAATTCAGATACAGTCTAATGTCGCATCCGTCGGAGTGAATAAACTGGGTTGCGTTTTTTTCTTTTTTGTTACAATTATAGCTGTCTTGAAATCCGACGATTATATAGCGCGATCTTTCTGGACTTGTGCTCGTTCTAAAGGCCCACACGTCGGAAGATATCATCGAACGAAAATGTGAGGGCATTATGATATAAAAAAACATTTTTCGTCGAGTCTATGGATTTAAATTTTCCTTCGATATTTATGTAACTTTCGGCGATATCCAATATAATATCTTGAAAATTAATGGGGATACGGACTTCATCGGAATTATTGATTGATGGAGATCCGTATAGTTTATACGTATGCTCTTCTAAACTAATAATTGAATTGTCCAAGATGGGTTCGGAGAAAACCTCTATTTTATCGCTTGTGGTGGAAAACATTTTCGCACTTTAAGACCGATTCATTTTAAAAATTTATAGTCTTCGGCAGATAACTGTTGAGATGTTTGTGATCTAATGTCTGGACGAAGACTAACCTTGCCGTTAATTCTTCTTTTACTTTTATTATGTTTCGGCGGTTTCCAAATCTTAGTCAACAGTATACACAATTGACGATTGAAGCAAAAACCCATTTCTATGAAAGTTTCTTTAATTCCAATTTTACAATTATTTCCTCGCCTTGAAAATTGATTAGATCACCGCTATCGTCCAAGATGTGAAGAGTAATGTTGTCGATAAACTGACGTCCTGCCGACATTAACGGCATATAAATATTATTTTGTGGTTCTTTACTCCGGGCTGCACATCGATATCCAATTCGAATAAGGTATGACCTTCCACAGAATTCATATATGCTCCGGAAATTATATTACAATCTAAGCGTATGATGTGTACTTTCATTATTTCCACTATTTCGGTCGATTCGTGCTTTTTGTCTCTTTTTAACACCGTATAATTAAATCGTAACATTTTACCGATACTCGCCTCTCCCCGGAAATCTATGGTATATTGGGATTTTAGTTCACATTTCAGCGTATTATTATTAGCGACCAAGGAAAAAATTCCATCGTTCTTTTCTTCAGTTGAATTTCTCAAAGCCTGCGACAAAGCTCTACTTATCTCCTCTATTTCATCGGCCCCAGGCGGAATCTGCATTTGTATCGGCTGGGTGGTGTAACCCTCCTTAATGTAGGCAAACTTATTGTTGCTTTCATCCATATTAAAAATTGAATTGTATATGTGAAATCCCAGCAATGCAAGACCATATTTGTTTTCTTTATGCTGTTCGATTGGTGGATAAAAATCGGCGCTTAAGACACTCGAGTGTCCTGTTAGTGTGAAAGTATAAGACATGACTAACCATTAAAACATCACACGTCTTGGTTGTATTCTTAGCGGCAACATTTAAAAAAATTCGTCTTCACACCTTTTCTCACTGCATTAGACAGTGATGTTTTCACGCTATTTTTCTGCTTTTGGGTGCACATCGCTGATTTTGCAATAACAACAAAATATTTTTCTAGCTGTAAAACCCTCATCAGCCGTATCCTCGTTTAAATTGCTGATAAAATAATGTTTTCAACAGCACTGATATTTTAATATATCAATATCGTTTTTGAGGTGCTGGGGCAACTTATCCCAAACGAATGGAATTTAGTTTGAAGCTAATGCAATCATTACTTCCTTGGACATGTTTTTTAGCTGTTTCAGGGTTATTTTCCTTAATCCATCGGCTAGATGAAATGCTTTCAGTGATCGCAACATTTTGGTATAGTTGTTACTATCTATTTGCGGTGTTAATGGTGGCGATGATGATATGATTTACGCTGATAATTCGACAAGAAACTTTAAGCACAAATGTCCACACCAGACTGTTCTCAAATCCTGTTTCGGATCCCGTTTTTAGATATTGCACCAATTTGATCGGTGGGGGTAAATCGCCGAAGTTATCATGATTTGTTACTTTAGAATTATTTTTTCTATAAGCTACCCAATGAGTCCCTGCACCAGACATACTATCCAAATTCACTATTGCTGCTTCATAACGTCGAGGACCTTGTCTAGGTAATGAATCTTTCATATAAAAGCCTCGAAAGTATCATATTCTCTTCTTTTTGGCATATATATCAATATCGATGTTAGATAGTGGTCTTCGAGGTAGGAGTTCAATTAGTTTTTTGATCTACGATTTAAAAATAATCCCATACCTTTACGATATGACTTTAGAAACAAACCATTTCCTTTCGATTTTAAATATAGGCCGGCACCGATTTAATCTCCACTGCTTTTTTGCAGCTTTCACGGCACGCACAATTCCCGCTGCCCCACCGGCTAATGAACCCAAAGCTGATAACCCGGCAAAAATTGGTATTAATGGTAATATTCCACCAGTTTTAGGAATCGGTATTATTCTCGGTGTACGAACCTTCCTTTTGTCACCTGCCGCTTTTACCGATCTACGTGCTGCCGACAGAGCTATTTTAAATGCATTCATGACATTTTTTTCCAACACATTTTTCGTTCCGGCTTTTAATAATTCCTTTCGAACTGCTTGTCGAATAGCTGTTCCTAAACTGACTTTCCAAACTTGTCAATTTTTATTAGCACTTTTCCTTTTTGTACGACGTGTGCGTTTACTAGATTTTTTTTTGTTAGTAATGATGATGGTACACCCATACCAAAACGTTACTTCCGTTCATAATATTTGTAACTAACCAAGCTGCTGTTTTTTCACCTAAACTGGAAACTTTCGATTTTACTCTATTCCAAGTACTTTGTTAGAGATCGTAATCCGCTCGATGTCTCGCACTAATGTTGTCTTTGTTATGTAAATTGGCTAAATCGTGTTTTTTGCATGCGGCATCCAAAGTATTAATGCCTGAATCACCTCTTGTTACACGGTAATATGTACCTCGAATGGTAATTTATTTATTAACGAATTCACAATATCGTGTCCAGTTTTATTGGAAACGTGAGACCGTCTACTTCGTTTGATGCTCGACATCTGAATGACAATTTGTGAAAATTTGCCTATAAAATATCAAATTTTCTTATGATGTGCGTTATCGATCTTAAACAAAAACTTCCTATTGACAATATTGATGAAAAAGCCGGAGTTGGATTTGAAAAGAAAATAATGAAAATACACGGTCCTCTACTTCCTTCCTCTATTCTCGGTCTGTTAATTGGTCCATCCAATTGTGGAAAAACTAATTTAATGATTTCGCTGCTTACACACTCCCTTGGGCTACGTTTCGAAAATATCTTTATTTACTCGAAATCTCCGTATCAACCGAAATATGAGTATTTAAGGAAAATTTTAGCACCCATCAAAGGTTTAGGTTACTATTCCCTTAGTGACTCTAGTAATATTGTGGAACCGTCCGATGCAAAACCAAACTCTATATTTATCTTTGATGATGTTATATGTGAAAAACAAGATGATATAAGATCGTACTTTAGCATGGGACGTCATAAAAATATCGACTCCTTTTACCTGGAGCAAACATATTCACGAGTGCCTAAACAGCTTGTGCGAGACAATGCCAATTTTATTATTATGTTTAAACAAGATGAGTTGAATATTGTTGTAAATATACATAATTACATCATAAAAAAATATAAAAACATTCATTACATCAAAAATTCCAACTAAGAAACACTGACAACGCGTTCATATTTATATGACGCCAAGTTTTTTAGCAAGCGCCTCCTACTGCGCATGATCGCATTGAAGCGCTCTCATTGGTTCGTCGATTCGTTTATATATCAAACTCGGCACTTTCACGAGAGTCAGAAAGATTTTAAACACGGCCGCGGTAACATGAAAGGTAAGATTTTTGAGTTTATGCTTTCAACAGATATGCAAACGGATTATATAGTATATTACCTGCGGCAAAAATTATTGTTACAAAAAATAAAAATGACATCATAAACATTGTCTAAATATCATATAATTAACATCCATATCATGCCCAGCCATGAAATAAACAAAAAATTTTTCCTTGACCAAACATCAACGTAGCTGGTTCACACGGCGAGACGCCACATGCACGTCGTAGTGGAAATCCGAGCGATGATGCATACGCCAGCACGATCTGTCGACTGCCGGGACGAAAAACACCGTTCGACGGTCAAAGTCAAGAGAAATAATAGCAGTTTTTTGCTAATAAAAAGTTTATTTATGGACGGATTGACATGAAATTTTCACCAAAATGTGTGGAAAACTAAATTACATCAGGAAAAAAACGCCGTATTAAACATTACCGTCAGAGGAACGTAAAAAATACGATGTTATTGATAAAACAATATGCCTAGAACTGACGAGGAAAACACAAGACCAAGTAGTTTTGTCAAAACGACAAAATTACGATTGGTCATAGTGTTTCATATTGCTGTTATGGTATACGGCACCTCGTCGATCAGAACGGTTTTTTTGCTTTTCCCTCCAAAAAGCTCTATAAAGATAGCACGAAACCGACGGAGACATCAGTTTATTGTGGTTCCTGAATAACGACAGATCAAGAAAGAAGGAGTATAAGTGAAATGTCGGCGCAGCTTATCGTATAGTGTTGTTCTCACGGCTCTGTACCAGATAAGCGCACGTTATAAAAGAAATTCGCCTTACATTAAAAGAAATTCGTATCATTAAAAGAAATTCGCATGATTAAAAGAAATTCGCATCATTAAAAGAAATTCGTTAACTTCAAGAAAGAAGACATCGTTGCTGCCGCTTTGTGGAGGCTATTCAGCCAAGAAATTGCACAACACCGACGATCTTATTGACGGCTGCGTGGTTGTAGGAGTGTGTTAGTGTAGTGTTAAAACAAAAATCTAAAATTACTCCGAGGTTTCCTGGACGAACTAGTGGCTATCATTGCACTTTGATAGCGAAAGGCTGGGAGACCTGAAGATCATAAAGCAAAAAGCAACTCAGGTGTTAAATACGGTACAAGGGATTCTCTCTGTCTAAAATAGAGTCTTTCAGATAACGTTAGGTTTCATCCAACAGAGCCCCTTGTACTACAGTTCGAAAGTCGGGTGCTATTCGCGATTTCATACCTGAACTAAGGTTGAAATCATGGATCACCGACATAAAGTTCGCGGATTTTAAAACATTAACCGGGCTTTTCCCTGCCCATCATCATAAACATTATTTTTCTCTTTCAGCATTATCAACATCCACTATCGACAAGGAGGATTTATTAGCCTATAGATAAAGAACACAAAAACTTGAATTTCCGAGATTTTCTTAGTTTTTCTTAGCCAGTTTAAATCGTAGGACTCAGGAAAAAAGGAAATCGGTATCTGCGAACGTGTACTCTTCCAAATTCAGAAAAAACAATAAATTCAGGCTTTAAACACTTCAGGAAAAAATTAATGAAAAAACTAAGAATTTCTTGGACAAATTTGCGAGTGAAATTTTTTCCAAATTTTCGATAAACAATTTGTGTCGGGATAATTTGGCATTAAATTTTCGCGAGTATCGTGAAGACTGACTGACAATTTTTTTACGAATTTTTCAGTTACAGGAAAACAGTTTTGACATCAGTCATTTCCAATTTGCATTTTTTCTACATCATCCAATAAGATTTTATTCATCAATTTTCCCATTTTTACATTTTTTCCGAAGCACCCGAGAGCAATTCAGCTCTCTTCCAAGAAGCCTTCACTCACAAAATATTTTATTCAGAATATATTTTTATCAGAGATAAAATTAATTTTAATTTTTTCTCGAACCCGTTTTGTTAAATAAAGTTCTTAACTTTTATTTTATCAAAACCCATGGAACACTTCAGCTCTCTTTCCAGAAATATACATTTGCCATTAAATATTTTATTTTATAAAAGATTTTCCCAGAAGAAAAATAATTCCGATTTTTCTTAAATCAGTTTTGCCCAAATAGATTTATATAATTTTATTTTCGTCAAAACCTTTGAGCATTTCAGCCCACTTTCAAGAAACATACCTTGAACTTTAAACACATTCCCAAGAGAAAGATATCCAAATCTTTCTTGAACCAGTTTTGCCAAAAAATTATTTAAATTTTATTTTGTCAAAACCTTGGAGCATTTCAGCTCACTCCAAGACACGTCTTGAATCTCAAAGAATTTTAATTTCCAATACTTTCATAAGAGAAAATACTTTCTATTTTTCTCTCATTCCAATTTTGGTCAAATAAATTTTATATTAATAGTTTATTTCGTCGAAACCCCAGAGCACTTTAGTTCGCTTTCCAGAACTTCTTATTTCTTCATAAAATATTTTAATTTTCATTTAAAATATTTTTCCAATGTGAAATTTTTTTTAAATTTTTCTCGGTGCCAGGCTTGTCATAAAATCTTGCCAAGTTTTCTTACCATTGACCATTGAATATTCCTCATACCACTGATCATTGATCATTGACCATTGATTACATTATTATATCATTTGTTCTTGACCAAGTTCCTTAACATTGTCACTTGACCAAGTTCTTATTCTATTCAATTATATCATTAGTTCTTGACCAAGTTTCTTAATATTGTCACTTGACCAAGTTCTCATTCCATCGAATTATACCATTTGTTCTTGACCAAGTACTCATTTCATTTACATTTCATCTACATTTGACCAAGTTCTCATTCAATCATCATGAATGCCATTCAAACTTCTCAACCCCAATTCTCTAAGAAGAAAGGTGAGGCGGCTTGGGTCTCTTTTGGGTCTGGTGGTTATGGTGGGTTCTCTTCGACACCGCCTGCGCGATGCCCTACCTTTTTTACTAACCCAAACAGCGGATCTCAAACATCATTTAATCATAATAACCCCATTCAATCCCTGTTCCTGCATCAACCTACTCGGAACCTTCTTGACATGGACTTAGAGGATTTCCTCGCAGACTATAGGACAATATCCGAAGCCGATATTAGCGGCGCGTCGGGTGACAATCATGCGTTCGTCAACGAGGAATCTTCTAACAGGTTGGCTCCATACATACCACGACCTTCGGAAATAGAGTATCCATGGCGTTCTACAGGACAAACATATATACCACACAGCATTGGACTGCTCCATATCGATTCAAGTTTAGAAGCGTTGGCTGAAGTTAACCCTGATCAACCCCAGACATATGCTACATATGACGAAGCCCCGTCATACGAAGATCATCCATTGACAAGCATAAGAGTAATTGGAAACCAACTATGAATTGTATACCTCTCAAAAATCATACATCGACAACTTAGTCAACCTCAAGTGCCGACATGGCGTTCCAAATTTGGAACAGGCTACTCAACCAACCATACCATATCAAACAACACCATATCATACATCAAATTATCACAAACCCTGTCCCATCATTTATTCCGAAATAGCATCCCTGCTAACCTCGAATCCACAACTAGCCATGCCCCATAATTTCCGACAATATTAAACACATATTGTCCGACCACGTTTCACCTGATCTAACTTTTATTCAATTTCAAGAAATGTGCTCAAAATATTGGGATAATAGGTATGGATTTTTAGTAATTGGTAAAGAGAGTAATGTGAAGTCGGGAAGATACCGCAAAGGATTTGATAGCTATATATAACCGTAAGAATAAGAGAAAACTCTCATTTGATAGTTGAAATGCCCTTTGTTAACATCATGAATAACGCGATCGACTTAAAACCTAAACTAGTGGAAGCTACCAATGCCGTTAGAAAAAAAATTAAACAAATTAAAGTGGCTAAAGAATTAAATGCTGTGGAATGAGAAAAATTTTATGAACCCATTTCTATGTCGTTGACAATTATATCTGATGTTTTCAAGCAACGTCAACAACAACAACGACAGTAGCAACATTATCCAGCTATAAAATCACATAGTCCTAGTGCAACAGTGCAGTCGACTCAAATATCAGGTTTTCCCCAACATACACATTATTTTCAAACCTCCACACCTATTCAGCAGCAACAGCATCGCATTTCAAAAAAAGATATTAGCCAATAGATGTTTGATACGCCCTCGACATCAACTAATATATCTCTCGCTCCGCTGACACCGCAACTTCCGATACTTTAAATGCACACCTGAAAGAATTACGTTCAAAACCATCTCTATACGATACTGTATATGGTGTACGTTTTGGTTCAAAAACAGATTATAACAAAAATTTTATTGGTAATTTAGGGGTGCGTTTTCGAAATGGAAATATTGTCTTATACAAAAAAGGGAAAAATATTGCAGAATATGGTGGATCACCGGCACTTTATGACTTGTTATTTCTTAAAACACCCCCAAGTGTAGGCAAGGAACAACAATGAGGTGATAATGTACTTTCAAAGTACAAGGAAATTTTGGAATCCACGAGTGCTGTCTACAAGAATTAAAAAAAAAAGTGATGGTTTACGGGAGACCAGATTGGACAAATATTTACGAATTATTAAGCCTCTTATAATGGACACAAAATTAGGTACTATTACAAGAAAAAATCTCTCTGAAAAACTACAGTTACCCACAAAAAACAAATTATCTTCGAAAACATTTCAATATGTCTATTGAAACAAACCTAAAGAGTTGGTGGATCGTTTATGTTTGTTGTGGAGTTCCAAAATGGCCGGTCACACTGGACACGAAAATGAAATTATGTCAATTATAGAGGAATTACGAGAAGAAAGTATAATGTATTAAGCTCAATATTTAATGATATTCTTCAGTTCTTCCTTGGATCTGAAACCTTTAATATTATTAATAATATGGAGCCCAATCTAGAAAAAATCGAAATTATTAATGAGCTATATAGAACTGCTAGAAAAAAATTTGTAAGAAGACGCACGATAATAAAAGGATACAGAGATTTGTGGCAAATTGATTTGGCTGAAATGCAACAGTATGCTGATGAAAATGATGGTTATCGTTATATTTTGGTCTGTATAAATTGCTACTCTAAATTTGTCTATACCAAAGCAATAAAAAAACAAGACCGGTATAAAAGTTATTAATTCGATGAAAAGCATCATTGAAGAAGCATCATATACACCAACAAATCTGTAAAGTGATCAAGGAAAGGAGTTCTATAATACAAACTTTCAAGCCCTGATGAAAAAATATAATTTAAATCATTATTCCACTTACAGCACAAAGAAAGCTGCAATTGTTGAGCGAGTCATAAGAACTCTTGAAAATAATTTATATAAAGAATTTTCGGTAAGAGAATCTTACAAATGGATACATATATTGTCGACAGTAAAAAAACCTATAGCCATTCGAAAGATCGCACCGTTGGAATGAAGCCTGCAGACGTGCAAGGAGAAACGCAAATTAAATCATTCGATTATTTAAAAATTGCACCTAAAAAATTTAAGTTTTCCATGGGTGACGTTGTGCGTATTAGCAAGTACAAAAGCTTATTCGAAAAAGGGTATACACCCTCTTGGTCAACTGAATTGTTTAAAGTTGTAAAAGTTAACATTACAAATCCACCTACATACTTGTTGGAATCGTTAGAAGGTCAGCCTATAAGAGGGTATTTTTAAGAGTCAGAACTACAAAAAACAAGCAGTCCTAGCGTTTATCTAGTAGAAAAGCTCCTTAGACAAGTCAAAAAAAATCACACCGATCAATTGTTTGTCAAATGGCTAGGATTTCCCAACCACTTCAACTCTTGGATAGATAAAGCTGATATTATTTAAATAAGATATTGTATGACTATAATTTTAATTTAATGTGTCAGATAAATAAACAATATATTGTAAAAGAAAGTTTTTATTTCAATCTTCATCATCAATAACAATGACAATAAAACATCATACACATAAATGACATTTCTATATTTTTGTAGGGAAGATTCATTTCACCGACGACTACGACGTTATCTTGAAGCCCATGCCACTCAGACTGCGTTCTCCTATTCTTTTACCTGCTTTCGTTTTTTTTTAGTTTTTTTTTTGTGGTACGATAGTACGCTTAATTAGTCTTTTAAAGGTTGATGATAGACTATTTTCTGAATAACTTCAATTTTTGTTTCAAGCTCACTATTATTTTTGTATATCATGGGGAGGACATCTTTATTAAATATGTCACATATTACAACTGCAAAATTATAAAACTTTCTATTAACAAAGTTTTTTGTCACAGAATCGTCATCATCTTTAGGTTCGCCTAAGTTGGTTATGTTTTTCCACCCATATCATACTGCCCATCCGGTGTAAGTTAAAAACTAATCCCTGGTGGCCCGGATAATATCTGATATTTTTCATTATATTTCTGACCACCAAATTCATCAATTGTGTGGTTTCCTCGATTCGTTTTTAATCTTAACTAAACTATGTTATTATTATTTGTTCTACTTATACTAAATATTTCAGCTGAGAAAAAGATGCACTGACTATGATCTACTGGGTTGTTATATTTATAAAAGAAATAAAACAAACCGGTCATTGTAACAAATATTTATTTACAGTTATTTAATTGCACAAATACAAAAATTATAAAAAATTAATTTTCCATTTTTCAACACTATTTCGATCGTCAACATCTTGGGCTGTTGCTATTGCAGGAACCAATTCATATTTTGCAGCAAGCTCACCAGATAAATGTGGAATATTGACGAGGTATTCTTTTAATTCTTCTTCAACCATTGCAGCACAAAATGTATCCATGTCTATGGAACCATATAAAAATTTGTCGCACAAGTGTGCCCCAGCCATAAAATTGATTGCATCCCTGATCTCGTTCTTATATTGATCTTTGGTTGCCTCAACATGCGGCCAATCATTTGCACTATCTAACATATCGTGAGCCATATTTCTTAATTCTCCTCACAACCAAAATATGTATCTATCTACATCTATTCGTTGACGGTCGTCGTCGCATCAGCAGACATCCTTAACAGAAATAATGAGCACTCCTAAGTTTTCTGACATGTGCAACTATATTTTAAATTTAATTATATCCTCTTTTTTTCAAACAATTTACATACAATTTACTCCAATGAGCCAAAACGTAATAATGTTCTAGTATTGTTTCCAAAAACTCTAGTGCCCTGGCCGAAATAAGTTAGAGTGTATTTCCCTTCAGTTTTACTCATAATATCTACAATATCGCCAGACAGTGTTCCGGCCACACGTTTTGGCAAAAAAGTCTCGAATGTACAATTATCACCGTCATCGTGTAAATCCACTAGAAGAGTTTTACCAAATTGTGTAGTCATTGAAATCATCTTTACAATTTTATACACTTTTCCCACAATCATTTCGGTAACCTTTTTTCTCTCTCGAAGCTCGAAATCTTTGCTGAACATTTCATTAATTTCATCTAGAATTTCTTTTGCAATACTTATTATTGAAAAAATGGTATATAAACCCAAAAATTACCGTGAATATAAAAGCACTTTCAGAACACTACACGAACACAATATTTGATGTTTATGCCACTGATATCTGCGACTGTTTGAAGTCACTTCTTTTCCCACTAACCTTTATAGCGAGATTTAAAGGTCGTAGGGGGTAGCTTAATGGTAGAAATAGTGGTAGGAGTATTCAAGGTCAAATAACGTCACACATTTGAGTTGGTATAAGGATAACTTCAAGGTCAAAATATAATGAAACAAATAACTACATTTTATGTACTTTATTGATTTACATTTTTCTGTCGTTCTTCTTCTAGACGTGTAACATTATCGTTTTAACCTAAATTTCTTAATTTGTTTAATAATATTTGTTCGTTTTTATTTATTAAAAATTCTTACAAACTATACTCGCAAAAATACAGACTTCAACAAGGTCCATATACTTAAAAAATATACTAAAATCCTGAGCCTCCGAATCTTACATTTCATATGCGTAAAATTCCGAACAGGCTGCAGAAATTAGAAATTCTTCGTACATTTCTTTCATTAAACTTTCCATATTAACTACTACTACGTTAAACTTAATCCCACACCCTAATTTCATTCAACCCAACTGGATCTGCAATGAAACTAATCAGTTTTTCGAAACAGTCACTAAAGCTCAACTTTTTTATTTCACAAACAAAGTCTAGTAAATTTAACGTTTTGTTGCAATATTTACGATATGCATTCGCAGCCTTTTCATATTCAAAAGCCAAATCACAATAGCGCGACGCCCATTCTATATAATGACGATATATTTGTTCATAGTGAATGTAACAGGGTAAGCTTAATTGTAGTTCCTTGTCACACCGATATGGCGCTGGCAGCTTATCCCGAATTTGCGGTAAACTCAGTGTATAAACGTAAGTTTTTAAATATTCGAGAGGAGAAAATGCTAGATTCTTTTTTTCAAAATCACACAAACTTTTTAAATTACTCTGATATAAATAAATTACTCTGCCGACTTGCTCTATAATTTTTTCTTTAGATAGTTCCATATCTGACATTTCATACTGAATGAATGTAAATAGACTCACACATTTTTATAGAATAATTTACAAGGTCAAAACCATTTCAAGATCATCCCACACTATTACAATGCACAAATAACTACTTCAAGGTCACACACCCAAGGTGGCCTCCGGCAAAGTCAAGGTGACCTTAAACAAGGTCAAGGTCGCACACATCCTTGAAAACAACACTTGCAAGGTCATCGCCAAGGACGAAGCACACGTGCACTTTCAAGGTCAATGGGAAGGGCACGTTCGCGTGGCTAAAGATGGAGTGAGGCAATATCAAGATCAAGATCGAGGGGTGGGGAGATAAAGAGGATCGGGTAATGCCTACTACTATTGGTATTTATTTATTTTAAAATAATTTTATATAAAAATTTATAGTTATTTTTCACTTTCTAGCGCACTTTTAGAAGTCGGTTAATTTTTTTTTTATAAAAATTTTATTTTTCGATTTTTAGTTTTGAATTCATTATGATATCTATACATTATTTGAACTAAGTACTAATCGAGATTAGTGTACTTCGCAATGACTCCAAGGAAGCAAGAAAGTACCCATTTTATCCAAAGTTATAAATCACCCTAAAATGAACCAATGATTTTTAAAGTTCTCCAAATACCAGTGAAATTGTATCAACCAAATATTTAGTCTATCATAGTAAGTCCGCTATCTTTAATTTCAAATTAATTTTAGATTGTTAATTTGATTTCATTTGATTGATGATTGATGATTTCAATATCGATATTTAAAGAACTTGAGACGTAAATTTCTTAGACTAACATATTTTACACTGCATATTGAATTTGTATGCGTCTTAAGAACCCCGGAATATCAATTTTAGATAAAATCGAAAAATGTAAAATTTTCAGTCCCTCAAATTGTATCTTATCAACCTAATAGTGCCTATTCGTCATAGATGACCTCGAAAACACCCTAATACCAAATCTGAAAAAAGCGAATAAGGTAAAATTTTCAACACACCATGTTGAATTTCAAAAACATAATTTTATATAATCTAAATTTAAATGCTTCAAAGCCCCCTAGTACCTAGTTTTGGAAGAAATCCGGAAACTTAAAATTTCTAGATCGTCATATTGCATCGGACATATTAGATTTTCTTAAAATACTTTTATATTCGCTATTCACATCCTCAAAAACGATTCAGTCCCATCTTTGAACAAAATCGAAGAATGTAAAACTTTTAGTCTGCTATATTGGATTCGCCATATTGAATCCTGAAAAAATAATTTTAAATTCATAATTTACACCCTTAAGATCCCCCTATATCAGTTTTGTAGAAAATCGAAAAATGTAAAATTTTTAGGACGCCATATTGAATCCGCCAGATTGAGTTTTTCAAAAAATATTTTAAATTCGTAATTAACACTAGCAAAAATCCCCCAATACTGACTTTAGACAAAATCGAGAGATGTAGAATCTTTAATCCGCCATCTTGGATCCGCCATATTTATTATTTTAAAAATAATTTCAGATTCGTAATTTGCGGTCTCAAAAACTCCCTCATATCAATTTTGAAAAAAATTGGACAAAATTAATTTTTATCCGCCATATTGGATACGCCATATTGAATTTTTTAAAAATAATTTTAGATTAGTTATGTGCGACCTCGAAAACTACCCTGTACGAATTTTGGAGAAAATCAGACAAAATTGTTTTTTTCGGCCTCCATATTGGATCCGCCATATTAAGTTTTTTAAAAATAATTTTAGATTTGTTAAGTGCAACCCCGAAAACTCCCACGTACTAATTTTGGAGAAAATCGGACATAATTGTTTTTTCGTCCGTTATATTGGATCTGCCACAATAAATTTTTAAGAAAGATTTTGGACTAGTTATGTGCGACTTCGAAAACTTTACCACACCAATTTTGGAGAAACTCGGACAAATTTTAGTTTTTTTGTCCGCCATATTGAATCCGCCATATTGAATTTTTTAAATTCCCCCGTACCAGTTTTGGAGAAAATCAGTCAAAATTTTTTTTTTTGGCCGTTATATTGTCGGCACCATCTTGGATTTTATTTCACCAATTTCATCCAAAAAAATATAGGGCCACCACTGCAACTTCCTGAACGTAACGTAAAAAATTTCATTCAAATTGGTGCCGCCGTTCCGGAATAATCGTACATAAATAAAAAATACGTAGTCGACGAATTGAGAACCTCGTTCTTTTAGAAATCGGTTAAAAATAACTTATGTCGCATTGATTCAAATTTTATAGGCATTTATCTATAGCTGTATTTTTACACAGGGTGTCCGGTAAGTACCTTCTAATTTCTCGGGAGCATACAGGGGAGGTGAAAATTACCCTACTTTGTCATAGAAAAAAATTCCTGAAGTGCCCCGTAACAGAGATATACAGCAATAAACGGATTTACCTTATCGGCTCCAAGTTTTGAACTGACTTGTATAATTTAATTAAATTTTGATATAAAGGCCATAAAGAGTCATTAAACCATACAACAGTAGATGTTTTAGATCATCAGAGAAGGGAGGAACGGATTTGCAGTCACACTCGTTGGGCTTAATTTTTAACAGGTGTCATTCCACAGAACTGAAAACTGATTTTTTAAATTCTTTGATCATTTTTGTTCAAAAAAAGGTTCTCTTAAATCATTTCGATAAAACTGGCCGTCTTCGAGATAAATCGATTTTTACGCAAAACACTCCACAGTTACTAATGCTAAACAAAGCAAGTAAAAATCAGGTTGTTATTGTTAATATCTACATAATGAACTACTACTGACGGAACTTGTCAAGACCCCCTTCAAGTCAAAATAATTAAAAAAAAAGTAAGAATATTCTTACGCAGAGTATGCTGATATGCATTTAATTTATAGTGAAACACTGTCAAATTCTTCGAAGGTAAGAAGACTGAAAGATTTCCAGCTCGAACAGTGCCTAAAACCTTTCAAAGGGTTGATTGAAATTTAAGAAAAACAAGTAAAATATGATTTAAAAAATAATTAATAGGATTAACGAATTAATTTTTTACATATTTGATTCAGGGTTATTTTTGCTGCGACGTAGCGGTGAGGGCACTCCCAGGTGAGTACGAAACCCTCACATAGAGGAACAAATTTTGCAACATATTACGAACAAGTCTTCAAACAGCATAAAAAAGCTCGCAACACAAAACAATATTACAGAATGGATTGTACATGAAATTCTTACAGAACAGTTACTTCACCCGTACCACGTTGAAAAAATACACGCTATATCTCCAGATGATTATCCAACAAAACTTAAAATTTCCAACTTTTTCTAATCTTATTTTGTTTACTGATGAGACCAGTTTTACAAGAGATGTCATAATAAACTCCAAAAATTTATGTCTTTGGGTTAATGAAAACTCACACGCTATAACTCAAAACAAACACAAATAAAGGTTTATTATAAATGTGTGCGCTGGCATCATCGGAAATAACCTTATAGGTCCATTTGTTTTGGAAAAAGACTCAATGGTGAGATTTATTTCCAATTTTTGCAGCAAAATTTAAGTCATTTATTGAAAGATTGATAGAAGAATGCAAATGTAGTACATGCATGATGCTGCTCCACTTCATTTTAACCATATAGCTGGTCAACACTTAACAAACATTTTTGACTCTCCACGTCTAGATCAAAGAGGGTCTGTTTTATGACCACAAAAGTCTCCAGACCTAAATTCCTTAGACTTTCTATGGACATCTCTAAAAGACTATTTTCTTCAACAAAATATATTAAAGTACGTGAAGCCCATATTGAACATTTGTCAAAATAGTAATTAAACGTTTTCAATATTCTTGCGTTTTAGTAACAGTAAATTAATTGTGCTCCGATCAACCTTTCGAAAGGTTTCTGAACTTGACAATGTCTGGGCTGGAAATATTTCAGCATAACATCTTTCCCATAAATTGAAGCATATCAGCATATCCTGCGTATTTTATTTTTACGTGTTTGTGTTTAGCATTATTAACTTTGGAGTTTTTTCGCATAAATCCGATTTATCTCAAAAACCGCCAGTTTTCTCAAAATATATTAAGAGTAACTTTTTTGCAGTGTGACGCGTCTATCCTAAGAGGAACAAGTCGTGCTCTACGGATTTACTTTGTGTATGGCAGCGGAATATCAGTCAGTGGATATCTGGTGCAGATAGTCATCGATCAAATGCTCAGCGCAAGGGTATCGGCTTGACGATATCTACTTATAATCGGGATATCCCTGCTCTCTAAACTGTTCGATAGTTTGACTGCCCGATGGTCAAAACATCCACTTGGTAGTCGGTTCTCGGGCGCCAGCCTCGGGATTAATGTGGTCGAGGGCCCACTTATGTACCGGGCAGCTTGTTACAGTAGAGAAGCGGCAAGCCAGGGCTCAATTGCGCGTATTAGTGCTGGCTGCCGGTTGCCAATTGTTACCTGTAATGTTAAAAATGGGACTAGGGAATGAAACAAAAGGCTTTAAAACACCCTGCATCCTGTATTCCATACTTTTATAAAAAGACATGGCCTAAAACTAACTTACAACCCAAGATGGACAATAATATAAACAAATAAAATGATCTGAAGGATAAGGGTATGTTATGAGAGCTGTTCACTGTAGCTCGTAATGGTCGGTAGCGCTGGAGACGGGAACCCGGTGGTATCATTCACGACGCTACTTACGTTACTTCATACTACACGGTTGCGACGCTATTCACGGCGGTTCGTACTCAAATTATCGCGATTCGTGTCTTAAATCCACGGACGCTGCTCACGGCGCTTCGTACTAAAATTCGACCGACAGCAGTATACACGGTATGTCTAACAATAACCCGGTATCAATCGGCGTTAGGCGGTGTTTCTACACGGTGGCGGCGATCACTACACGCGGCGGTGGCGATAAACGTCAATGCGGCAGTTGTTAAGCGCCTTTATCAACTGCCATCGGAGGGCACCTGGCGGACACATTCCTGGTCAATACGGAAACAAAAACAAAACTTACAGCATTCAGAGCGTGTATGTATCGGTAACGAAAAGGAAGGAACTGACGCTGCCAGTAATTGTAAGGGTCCTCTATAGCGTCAACAGGATGGTACGACATGGCCCGTACTTACAAGGGTCCTCGACAATGTCGACCAATAGCGGGGTAGGACGTAAGGAAGGAAGCGGATGATGAAATACCATATACACAACACCTCACCTACATTGCTTGACCAGGAAAGCGCGATCCGGCAGGCGACCCAGACAGTCTGTTGGGACTGTTGACCCGAGTGGAGAACGTGCAGTTCTCGAAGAAATAATGGTCAGCTTGTTGCAGAAAAGATCTAATAGAGAAACAAAATAGTAATGACGGGACATCGAGTCGCAAAAACTAATTATAAGACCACCGAACTGCGTTAGTAAGCCACGCCTCCTGCGCCTCGATCACTCGAGCGCTGTGGTTGGCTGACTAACGTAGTATAAATTAAAAATGTCAATTGCTAATAACATTAGAATTATTTCAACATTTGGACTGGAATCAGCTAGAATCAAAGCGATGTGAAAGCTGTTTGGATTTTACTAAAATTTTTCATAAACAAACTGAGAAATTTTAAGATGAAAAATACATTTTTTCACTGAATTTTTACTACATTCTGATTGGTTGAACGTAAAAAATTAGGCGTAACTTTTTTATGTTTGGTCAGAAAAGTATAAATAGCCAACAAAATTTTATACAATCCGCTTAATTCAGCCTAAATAACGTGGGAGAGAGCTGAGTAAAAATCCGTAAGTCATCCATCGCGAATAGGGAAATTTAATAAAACCTGGTACCAGGCAAAACAGCTCTTTGGAGTACAAGACTGTAACAGAGTAAGAAAAATTGGCAAGAATCCTTAAAACCGCTCGAAAGTCCTGTGACAGTATTCAATTGTGAACTTCTGCAAACGGATTGTTCTTGGTAGCGTGTGGCATTTCCGCTCACAATTTACTACTGTCCATATTATTTAGTAACTATCTTAAAAACCTAAGAGAAAGTAAAAAAAATAGATTAGACGAATCCGCTGCGACAAAGGCACTCTTGTAGTCTGGTCGATCTTGAAGTTTAGTTCTAAAGGTCTACCGTTAGTTATCGCTTACCAATACCAGGAACACAACTGCAGGATTCAGGAAAACGGCTGTCAGCTGGCCAAAGCAGGATTCTTCTTATGCTTCTTGATACACAAGTGCACGCCGAGTGTTTACCCACAAAAAGGTTGTTATCGATAAAAGAAAGACTAGTTTCTCAAAACACTTATCTCTATTTAACAAAAATAAAAGAAAAATAAAACAGTATTTACACATGAGAAACTTAAGAGTAAATTTTGGATTATAATTAAGAAGCTTAAACCTACAAGCTCTTTAGGCCGTTCTGATATTCCCCTTAAAGAAATAAACCCAGTCCGAAAAAATAAAAACAACCTTTTAGAAATAAAAGAAAAAAATCCCAAATTAATTTATTTAATTAAAAGTTAAAGGGATGGTGGACTCCCTTCCCCGGTAAAAAATAAAGTAAATTTCCCCTTACTATTTGAAACGCTGTACTGGTAAAACACTAAAACACACGCCAAACTGACTTAGACAAATTCTAAATCGTAACTGCCCTTAATTAATTTCTCAAGATCCAACTCAACTTTCATCCCTTAGAACCGCCCTTCTCCCTATTAGATGCGTTGGTTCCGACATGCGTGCTTTTCCACCAAGAGAACGCCCTTACGCGATGCATCCCCGCGCGCGAAAAGGTAGTTTTCGTTCCCGAGCGTCGGTGTGTTTTCGGTCCCCTGGTTCATAGATGGCATAAGTCATCCATGCGTCGAATTTAATTTAATTTAATATTAGAACTGACCAGAGCTCAAAACTAATAATTACTTTATATAAATGTTATCAATATCTATTCTACAGCTACTCTAAAAGTTGCGTGAAAGAACCCATAAAAAAACCCCAAGGTTTTAACCATTTTCTCTCTTTCTTATTCTTATTTTCGTCAATTGGGGAAAAATGGGTAACAGTCGCGAACTTTGTACATAACAACAAATACTAATATTGCATTTTAGCGATTTTATTTAAACATTCTTTTGTTTTCTTATGATGGGAAAATTTGCTCAGTTTAAGTAAAAGAAAGCTCTCTCTCACGGTCGCCACATGTGGCTATCACTTTACAACTTAACCTTAGACCCTTAACGATATGGTTTTTAATATTATTAAGTTACTTTGACAGATTTATATCAAAAACTTCGAGAGGGTGGAATAGTTAAGTTTTTGTGTCACATAAATTCATTAAGTTTATGTTGTTTTTTCAGAAAAATTAACTACCCCAAAAGTAATAAAACTAGGCTTAAGTTTGTTAATGGATTTATATTTCCCTGATATGTGACTATTTTTAGCCAGACTTAAGATATACAATTTAACGGTCCAAATCCTTATACAGAGGGGGACTCAAGTAAATTCTTTCATTTAGTAGAACTTAATTTAGAGTTAATAAATGTTAAAATTAGTAAAAATCACAATAAACTTTTGTTCCCTTACATTTTACCCTCCCCCTTAGAATGAGCATTTTCCCACAAAAAGAAAAGTAAAAGAATATTTAACTCAAATAGACTGCAATAAAACCATTTGTGGATTTCTACAAAATTCCTTAACCTAATCCGTATCCTCTTCTTTCTTCAATCCAGGGAAGTCTTTTAGACACTTCTGCAAAATGCAGTCTTTCTCGGACGAGTTTCACCTTTTTCCGCGAACACGCACTTTGCACTATTATCCTCGGTCCACTATTTGTCCGATACTCCCGATTCGCACTTCGAGTCTTTTAGAACTTTGCAGTTCGGGTCACTGCACACGGAAACGTTCAAAGGTAGTGGCGGATAAACTGATGAAGTCGGGGCACACGGGTTTACAAGAACTTGGTTCAGTTCCTGCTGATCTTTTTCCGGTCCTGGGTTTCTCTCGTTGTTACGGCGATTAAGCTGGTACAAATATGAATGAGCCAGGTTGTTCCAAAGGCTGGCTAAAAGGTATCTTCGCCTGTTCGGGTGGTCTCGAGAGGCCTTCTTTAAAACGAAGTAGTTGGTGATTACTCCGGCCAGGTAACTCACAGCACATGCGAATGTGTACAGGAAACCACAAATGGAAAATAGATTTCCCATTTTTGATAAGAAGCCCCATACTTCCTCTGCAGCAGATTGTGCGAGATTCGTGAACTCGGTCTTAGAAAGTAGGTTTGGCATATAGTAGGGATCAGTACTGTCGATTCCTACAATTCTCCTCGCTATTTGGTTGGTAACTGCCTGTTTAGTATTCGGATACAACAAAGTCTGTTGGAATTTTTCCATATCACTTTGTGAATATATACCATTGGAGCTGATTGGTGATATGGAAAGTCCTCTCATGGAAAGTTTGTCTTCCTCGTCGTTAGCATCTAGTTCAATCGCTGTTGTTGTTCGTTTAAGCTCTGGACTGAACTCGATCCAGTTGTTTTCTAGCTTGAAATTCGCTGGAAGCAAGGGTTGGCATTCGACCTTAGTACCATGTTCCACAAGGATATGGGTTATGGCGGTGCGGAACATAGAGCGATTTTGGTACAATACAGGTAGCTCTTGGTAGCAGTCAGTAGTTCTTCGGTACTCTACGATGATGGGACGGCATTTGGCGATGTAGAGTACCTCTCCCATTACCCTGCTAACATAACCAGACGTTTCCTTAACTAGATTTCCTACTGCATCCGGAGACTGTTTTGCTAGGGCTAGCCTATTCTGAAGAATTTTCTCTCTCAACTGACATCTTTTCATGATGGAGTCGTAAATAATGTTTGCCATCTGTTTCTTAACAGCGATTTCTAGATATAGTAGTTTACTTAAGACTTGCGCCATCAAATCGGTGTTCTGTGGTAGTCTTAAGGTTTGACGATAGTAAAAGCCGACAGAGTCTTCAAAAATTATTAATAGACGATTCTGCTCGGTCTGCCACGCCTTCTGCGCGCAAAGTTCTTCAGGTTTGGTGAGCTTCAGTGCGAAAACTGTATCTTCTGTTTCCACAAGAATGTAGCGATTAGGTGGATCCCTGCTGATCACAAGTAGCGTTGCATTGCCTTCATACAGGATGTCTACACCGTTGGTTGAGCAAAGACTGGAAAGATGTTGCCGCCAGGTTACTTCACCTTCGGTATCATCGAAGCAATATCCATCGTTATAAGGACAGACTGTACCAGATCGAAGGTGAACGGTATTCCTTTCAACATCGGCTAGGGCGACGTAATCATGCAGCTTGATTGACAGTGCTGCGATTACGACCACGTTGGTGTACTGTGTTCCACCTACTGCGAAACGCACTCCTTCGCACTTGCCATGTGTGTCAGCAAAGCCTTGAAGGGTGACTGAAACTTCTGTGGTTCCATTAAGTTTCAGTTTGGAAAGAACTCCGGCACCAATTCCATTAAGGTCTAGTTGTCGGAAACGGTGAGCTTTGATACACTGCTCTGGGTCGATGTGTTGGATATATTTTCCAAGACCTCCTCCAACTGTACTACGGTGACTGTGCATCCCGCAATGCTCGATGATTTGCTCTACTTTGACTTGACATGTGTAGACATGGATGGGGACGTACTGCCTTTTCTGGACTAACTGGATCCGTTTGTAGGTACTCTCGCTAAAATTTCTTGGGTCCTGGCATGGCTTGACAGACAGGAGGGACACCTTCGTCAGTTCCGTGGTCTTATCTGCGCAGTCGTATGCTACAATTTCTGCCTTGATGGATGCTATCAACATAAGAGGTACAAGCAAACTGTGGAACATCATAGCTGCTAGCTCTAAAACATCAAAACATTAATTATGCTCAAAAAATAAAAACCTAAAACCCAAACAGAATAAATAAATCATACTATAAATTATCCGAATACGTCACTTATAGCGAACTTCACTTGCATTCCCGTTTTATATGCGTGATAATAGAGGCTACGCCTAGTTTTGCGTCACCATCGCACAAACACACCTTTTATTTTCCTCTATAATGACTTCTTGTCCTTCTTGCGATAGGTTCATCATTATCCAACACGAGCTCTGGTGGATCTACCTGTAGTTCTTCCTGTGTACTAACAATTTCTCCTTGTCTGTTTTCCGCCTGTTCCCTTCTAGCAGTTGGACTACCTCTTATGCTCTGTACTCCCGACATAGAGCTTCGTCTAGATGCGTTTCTGCTAGACTTTCTGCTAGTTGAATGGGTTGGTTGACTGCTCGTGTGATTGGAGAAATTTTCTGGGGTAACAGATAATTGTGATCCACTTTTCTTTTCTTCGAATTCCTCTATGTCACTGTCCCAGTCCAAAGGTGATTGATTTTGCGCCGAATCAATGTCTATAGGAATATTTGCTAATCTGTCGTGCAACTTCTCGGTAGCTAAACACAATTTTAGTCGATTTACGTGGACTTTCTTTATTTTCCTACCATGTATCTCCTTAACCTCTGCTGTTACACCATTCAATTTAGTAATTCGATATGGTCCTATCCACTTTTTGGCTAACTTCTGGCTTATTCCTATCTTTCCAGCGGGATCGTGTACGTAGACTCGGTCTCCTATTTTAAACTTACAAGGTGCAGTTTTTTTATTAAAGTTTTCGTGAATTTTGTCTGTGTTTTTTTCTATATTGCGTAAAGCGTTTTGATGAGCAATTTTCATTTTCTGCATAAATTCTGATACGTAGTTCACATCAGTATCGTATCTTATCCTTAAAGGTTTAAAAATTTCTTCATATGGGTACTCCATGTCGCGCCCAAACAATAAGAAGAATGGACTTTCTTCAGTAGTACTATGTTTTGCTGAGCTATATGAAGCTAAAGCAAAAGGTAGCCATTCGTCCCAATCTCGTTGACTTGGTTCGATATAGTGAGATAGCAAATCTTTTAACGTTTTGTGGAATCGTTCAAGTGCACCGTTCGTTTGCGGACGATATGCAGTGGTTTTTAAATGTTGTATTTGTAACACCTGACATATATTCTCCATTAATTTAGAAGTGAAATTTGTTCCTAAATCAGTTAACAACTGCCTTGGTGTTCCATGTCTGAGAATAATACCTTTTATGAAAGCTTTTGCTACGGTCTTTGCTGATTGATCTGGTAACGGAAATGCTTCGACATATTTTGTTAGTGCATCTTGAACGGTCAGTATATACTTGTTACCCTGATAGGTTACTGGCAAAGGACCCACTATATCCATAGCAACTCGATAGAAAGGTGATCTCGGAATGGAAAACTTTTGTAATGGAGCTGGTTTGTCATGAGAAGAAGTTTTCCTGAGAGCGCAAGGCTTGCACGCCTTTATATATCTTCTTATATCTTCAGCCATATTGGACCAATAGAAGAATTTTCTTATTCTTGCGTAAGTTTTTTCGAAACCCATATGTCCAGAGAAAGGTAAATCATGATATATACGCAATATCGTAGGAACCAGGTATTTTGGAGCAACTAACATGTCGTCCCCACATCTCTCTTCGGATATTCGGTAAAGTAGGCCATCTATATCCAAGTAATATTTATTTTCTTTACCTAATTTTACCTTTTGAATTATTGTTCTTATTTTTGTTTCGTTGTTCTGGTACTTCTTTATCTTTCCCCGGTTCCATATCGGTACGCATTCTTCTTCGGCATTAACTATCCTAATCGGTTTTATCCGTGACAGTGCGTCAACATTTGAGTGTTTTTTTCCACTTCTATATTCGATGTTAAATGTATATTCCGATAAGGCTAATGACCATCTCATGAGGCGATTACTAGGGTCTTTTACATTCATAAGCCATTTAAGTGGTTGGTGATCTGTATAAACCGTAAATTGTTGTCCCCAAAGATAGTTCCTGGACTGCTTAATTCCCCAGATTAAAGCCAAACATTCACGCTCTGTAGTGCAATAGTTTTTCTCAGCATTCTTTAACTGTCTACTGGCATATGCGATTGGAAATTCTTGACCATCGTAGACTTGATGCAAAATGGCGGCTATTGCATATCCAGACGCGTCGGTAGACAAGGAAAACTGTCTCTTAGGATCTGGGTATTTCAAAATCGGTTCACGGATAAGGCTGTTCTTGAGATAGTTGAATGATTCTTCACATCCTTCATTTCATATAAATTTCGCGTTTTTCTTGGTTAAATTAGTAAGTGCCATTGAATATCGCGAAAATTCAGGTATAAATCTCCTATAATAGCCAACTAATCCTAGAAATGACCGAATTTCTGTTACAGTGGTTGGTCTAGGGTATTGTTTAACAGTTTCCACCTTTTTAGGGCAGGGCTTGACACCTTCCTTGGATATAATAAAGCCTAAATATGGAGTTTCATTTTTCATGAAGACGCACTTTTCCGGATTCAAAGTTAAGCCTGCTTGGCGGATTCTTTCAAACTCCTCACGTAATTTTGCAATATGTTGCTTTACGTTGTTTTCTGAAAATACTATTATGTCGTCCAAATAAACATAACAGTGTGAGCCTATTAGATTGTTTAATACGCACATCATTAATCGTTGCCAGGTAGATGGAGAATTAGCTAGTCCAAAAGGCATACGGTTGCATTCATAATGACCCCAAGGGACTGAAAATGCAGTTTTTTCTTTGTTCTTCGGATCAACCTCAACCTGCCAATAGCCTTTGGTCATATCTAGCGTGGAAAATACTTCTGCTCCTCCTAATGCATCTATACTATCCTGTATATTAGGAATAGGAAAGAAATCTCGCTTCGTAATTTTATTAAGCTCGCGGAAATCAATGCAAAATCTAAATTTCTTTGTTCCATCTTGACTTTTCTTTTCCACTAGGACCACTGGTGCACTCCAAGGAGATACAGAGGGTTTGATAATATCTTCTTTTAACATTTCGTCGATTTGGTTCTTCATTTAATCGCGTAACGCGTACGGAATTCGGTAAGGCGCTCTCGCGATCGGTGCATGATCACCTGTGTCGATTTTATGGGTCACGAGATCCGTAGTTTTTAATGGTTTATCTTCCACCGCGAAGATATCGCCATAACTTTCTAAGAACTGTAACATTTCACACTTCACGGCATCTTGCAAATGGGATAATACATTTTCAAAATGTATCCTATGCTGGCTACATAGATTCACCTTACAAATCACAGCATTTTTGAGAGACGCTGTCTGCTCCGCCCTATCTAGACTCTCTACATCTACCAAATTTAAAATGGGAGTGTTCTTTTTAATGGTCTGTGGTATTGGAGTAGTATTAAGAATGCGGACAACAATATATTTTCTTTTGTTTGATTGTGTTTCGTTAATATTTACTATGCTGGCAGCCGTGCAAATGCCGACATCTGTATGATTTAATGGCTCGCAAATCATAGTGCCCCCGGGAACCCGGGAATCCACAGGTACGCTATAATCACAGCCGTGAAATGCTGGAATTTCCAAGTTTTCAGGCAATCTTACAAGAGTTGGTTGCTTTAAGTTACTTCCTATCTTGTTACTCTGGGACCAGCCATAAGTATCAGACTGCTGAATTACTTTACTATTGTCAGGCCATGGGTTGTCCACAAACTTTTCCGGTTTATTGAATAACTGGTTATACCTCTGGACAACTTCAGAGTTTTTTGTGTCTTTGAGTTGTCCCGTAGAGGTATTGAACGGTTGGTAGACCTGGGAACTAGGCTGGCATACCCCAATTTTCCGTGGTACCACTTCTGCTACTTCATTTAAAATCCCCGCGATCAGGCCTTGTCTCTCGTCAGACCCATCGCTAGCACCAGCATCACTGCCTGTCGTGCTATCGTTGCACCAACGTGCAACACCCCGAGGTATACCGTCATCGCTAACAACGATTTCCTGTGCTAGTTCACCAGCCTTACCGCCTTGACCGGCAGTATGATAGGGTCGTACTAGATAGCCATTCATCAAGATCAAGCTATATCCACATAAGTCCATTTTCCCTTGATTGAAGTCAATTACTGGCTTGAATTTTTCTAAAAAGTCCATACCCAGTAATCCATCGGTTGGGAAGCTCAAATCCTTGCCACAAATAACAAAAGTGTGTTCTATGCTTTTCTCGGTTGGACCCAACCCAAATGCAAATGAAATCAGTTTTGCCAAAATTTTCTATTTTTCTTCCTGATATATCCGTGATGTTGTAAAGTAGAGTATTAATTTTCTGATTAGGTATCCTGTCTAAAATATTATGTTTAATTAACGACACCGATGCGCCGTTATCGATGAGAAAACTTGCAGTCTCGCCATTTTTAATTCTAAGCAAAATGTATTTGGTCTGTTCTCCATTGATGGCAAGTACTATGCTAAGTTTCCTTCCAGTGGTACAATAGGACCCTATTTTGGAGGTTCCTTCGATATTGTCTTGTAGTGAAAAAAACAGTGCTTAGCGAGGTGTCCTTGTCTTTTACAGTTGTAACAAGTAAGCGTCGTGGGACAATTTTTTGCTATATGTCCCATCTGTAGACATCTGAAGCATCTTGTTGTGGAGTCCGGAAATCTTGGATTAACTTGGTTATTTTTCCTATAGTAATTGGCTTGTCGACGATCGTTAAGCCTCGTTGCCTTTCCTTGACCTTCTTTGAATCGATTTTCATTTCGCTTCCAACTTGAATTACCTTCGGCAAATTGTTCATTATTTGGCTTTAACTGCTTAGGTACAGCTCCTAACGTTTCATCCACATACCTCACTGACGATGAGTATCGATCTTGATATAAGTTACTTGGCAACTGCTTGGAAATAGTCTCCTCATATTTCTCAGCAACCTCTAGAACTTCTTCTAATGAGAAAAAATCGCCTTTCTCGATTATTTTATTTGCCAGACGAATGTCGATACCCTGTATAAATTGTTCTACCAGAACTTTTTTTCTGTACGTGGCCTGAGCGAGATTAACATTCTCCTCAGGAAACGCTGTCAAAGACAATTTTTGTAATCTTTGGGCAAAGGCTCCCAGCGATTCTTCTGGTTTCTTAACATAACGTGTTAGTTCTTTCCTCCCATCTAATTGAGACACACGGGTACCAAACACTCTTCTAATCCAGATCCTCATTTCGTCTACGTTCTTGGGTCTATCCGTCCGTCTAAGAGCATAGAACTCGTCTTTCGCTCGATCTTTTAATTTTTTAACAAAAAAGGCTAATGTTTCGACTTCTGACCAGCCCTGTTGACTAGCAGTCGAAAGTACGGCTTCTATAAAAGCTTCGTAATCCTTTCCTCCTCTGTAAGGATCAATAGCATCCAGATCGTCTTTTTCGGATCTTAATATTTGTCGCATGGCTTTTAGATCGTCTAAATAAAACGATCTCTGTACTTGTATACTAGCCTCCGATTCTGACTCTTCGACAACCAATTGTTTCCTCCTAGAATCTTTCATTACTTTGAGCTCCTCTTCCATTTTGGCCTGTAGCTCTTCTATCTGTTTTTGCAATGCCCCCACACTTCCATCCTGTGGTTGATCATCTCCCTGAATATTCGTGGCACCCTTATTGCATTTGTCGTGTTCCGACATATTTAAACAATTACTTCTTTGTTATATATACTTGGACTGTATGCTTGTATTCCTGGATATAGCTTCGTTTAACCGCTGTTACGTTCGTACACTTCTATATCACCTCAGCTATTTTTTTATAGCTCTATATAACACCTAAACCACACCACACTTTAAGTATCTCGCAAACGTCGACCCCTTCTACTACACCTTTGTATAATAATACAACACAATAAAATAATAAATAAATCGACACCGAGCCACCTTACAATCCCTTTACTAAAATTTTCTTACACGTTTTCCCACTAACTACCGCGATGTAAACCGTCACTTAACTCTTCCTCTAACCAAATCAAACTAGTCCACAAAAACACAAAAAAATAGGTAAAATACCGTGGTATAACGTGACAATAACTAATAATAATAAAAATAATAAAATAAAAAAAAAACAGAAAAGTATTAAATGTTTAGCTATTACCTCAATCACCAATTAGCAAATTAAAATATATATATATATATATATATATATATATATATATATATATATATATATATATATATATATATATATATATATTTTTTTAAACTTCCTTTGGTATTTAGGTCGGACCTCAAATAAACAGCACTCGTTTTTGATACTCTCAAAAGAAAGGTAACCAATTGCCAAGACCGTTGTTCTGGATTTCTTGACGGTGGTTCTAAAATGTAGAACACTAATCTTTCCCTAATCGGAAAATAATAAATCTCTTTTCGAGAAAGATTTTTATTCGTGTAAGTGAGATTAGACAGGGATATTCAATATCCAAAATCCAAACGAAATTAATACAAGAGTAACTTTTATAAATACATACTAATTACTCCAGATGTTTTTTTTTAAATTAACATTTAATCGTATTAATTTACCACTCCAGCCAATCAAAATGGCAATAAACTAGCAGCGATAGTAGCTCATAATAAAAAGACAATAATAACCGTCCCTTCTGTCTAACCTACACGTCACGAAAAATAAAAATAATAATAAAAACGAAAAGTTTTTGTGTAGATAATATATAGGATGTTGTTACTAAACTACTAAATTAATCAATCCAGCTAAGCTAAATGACAAATAAATATCCGCATGCAACTTACCTTTGTTGCAAGTCGGTAAAATAAGATTTAAAAAAAAAATAAATAATATTAATAATGATAACCGAGTATGAAACGTACGCACGAGCACACACGTATTCCGTTTTGATCGAATAAAAATTACCTATAACAGGTAAATGCCGCAACAAAATATATATTTATGACGCCCTGTTAAAACAAAAGAAAATAAGTTACATCACAACGACATTTTTATATATTCAAAACAATTATATTAATTTCACAATCCCCAACGTGTCTCCTTAATTTGCACCGCCTGAACGCTGCTCCTGAAACGACAAAATTAATAATAATGGCACTCTAATACATCCCATCTGGTCTTTACTGAAAGAGAAATATTAAATGCTCATCTCCAGTAGAAACGGAAAATCTGCTTCAATAGTACTCCTAGAATTTCCCTAAAAACAGCTGGATATATGAAATAAAATCTGTAATTATTGCTAAGTTAAAAAAAAATAAAAAAACAATAAATAAATAAGTAATTAAATAAATCCTCGTTGAATAGAACTGCTGCCACCCTTAATAGAATAACCTGTAAGAATTATTTCTGTCAATATATAAAAAAAATAACATATAATTTTATAAGCTGAAAATAAAAGATTAAATATAAATGATATATATTTGTTTAAATTATATAGCTTCAATATTAATAGATCCAAATTGAAACCTCTTGAATACGTTAATTAAGTCATATATATGTATGAAATTAAAAAAAAATATTTTATAAATCCAAATTATAATTTTCGTAACATCCTATATATGCAAACTACAACATGGACAAAATAATAATATTCCTTCCCTGCTTTAATTTACGAATAATTAGCACAAATGCGAAACAATCAAAATTTATACGTAAAAAAAAATAAAAAATAGCTAGCTAGTGTAAATTCGGCCTTTAAATTACCTCGTATCTTTTGCAAGTTTCTATCAAAAGAAAAAAATATTTTTATAAAATAACATAAACGCGGATGTGGAAGGAACAAATTATTTTGGCAAATTTAACGTGGGTCTACACTAACCACGGAGTTACGATTCAAAATATTGTTAGTCCCAAACTACTTAAAAAAAAACCTGACATCTGTTGTAATTATTTCTTCCTCGAAATGATAACACAAGTTCAAATTCTTTTTACCATTTTAGCTTTAAAATAATCGCGCATATATCACTTTAAAATTAATTAATAAAAATTATATTTTATGTTTTTACCTCTGCAAAATTACTATAGATGTTTTCTTAGTAAAAGAAAAATTAGACAAAACAAAAATAGATAAATAAATAAATATTTTCACTACGCAAATATTTTATTTCTCATATTAACTCATTCTAATCCCACAAACTTAACAATCCAAAAGAGCAGGAATGTAAAGCACACAAAAAAAATAATTAAAATAATTATCTTACAACAAATGACAAACTTTTGTTTAGTATATACATGCAGCTGATGGCCTCGGTGAAGTTGTGCTGGTTTTGTGCCTTTATCAAATTTACCTGAAAACCCTAATTCCCTAACAAATTTCTATACTAATTTTAAAGAAAAATTATTAATTAATTTTATTTTATTTTTTTGTAGAAATATTCACTTTTCAATTAAACTGAAAGAGAAAAAAAAAACGTTTAAATTTGGAAAAATATTATTAACTTAAATTGCAAAAACAAAGAGAAAACCAAATATTTATAAAGGAGAGAAAAAAATAATATCTGTATTAAGACGAAAAATTGAATTTTCAAGTAAAAATTGTCGATTAATAGAAAATAGCTACTATGCGTTGGTTCTTTTTATTAATATTAATTTTACAACTACGCCAACTTTATAAATCACTCTCTATAACATCAAAATTAATTTAAATTAATATCCCTGAGCTGCACACCAAATTTTATGTGACAGTATTCAATTGTGAACTTCGGCAAACGGATTGTTCTTGGTAGCGTGTGGCCGTTCCGCTCACAATTTACTACTGTCCATATTATTTAGTAACTATCTTAAAAACCTAAGAGAAAGTAAAAAAAATAGATTAGACGAATCCGCTGCGACAAAGGCACTCTTGTAGTCTGGTCGATCTTGAAGTTTAGTTCTAAAGGTCTACCGTTAGTTATCGCTTACCAATACCAGGAACACAACTGCAGGATTCAGGAAAACGGCTGTCAGCTGGCCAAAGCAGGATTCTTCTTATACTTCTTGATACACAAGTGCACGCCGAGTGTTTACCCACAAAAAGATTGTTATCGATAAAAGAAAGACTAGTTTCTCAAAACACTTATCTCTATTTAACAAAAATAAAAGAAAAATAAAACAGTATTTACACATGAGAAACTTAAGAGTAAATTTTGGATTATAATTAAGAAGCTTAAACCTACAAGCTCTTTAGGCCGTTCTGATATTCCCCTTAAAGAAATAAACCCAGTCCGAAAAAATAAAAACAACCTTTTAGAAATAAAAGAAAAAAATCCCAAATTAATTTATTTAATTAAAAGTTAAAGGGATGGTGGACTCCCTTCCCCGGTAAAAAATAAAGTAAATTTCCCCTTACTATTTGAAACGCTGTACTGGTAAAACACTAAAACACACGCCAAACTGACTTAGACAAATTCTAAATCGTAACTGCCCTTAATTAATTTCTCAAGATCCAACTCAACTTTCATCCCTTAGAACCGCCCTTCTCCCTATTAGATGCGTTGGTTCCGACATGCGTGCTTTTCCACCAAGAGAACGCCCTTACGCGATGCATCCCCGCGCGCGAAAAGGTAGTTTTCGTTCCCGAGCGTCGGTGTGTTTTCGGTCCCCTGGTTCATAGATGGCATAAGTCATCCATGCGTCGAATTTAATTTAATTTAATATTAGAACTGACCAGAGCTCAAAACTAATAATTACTTTATATAAATGTTATCAATATCTATTCTACAGCTACTCTAAAAGTTGCGTGAAAGAACCCATAAAAAAACCCCAAGGTTTTAACCATTTTCTCTCTTTCTTATTCTTATTTTCGTCAATTGGGGAAAAATGGGTAACAGTCGCGAACTTTGTACATAACAACAAATACTAATATTGCATTTTAGCGATTTTATTTAAACATTCTTTTGTTTTCTTATGATGGGAAAATTTGCTCAGTTTAAGTAAAAGAAAGCTCTCTCTCACGGTCGCCACATGTGGCTATCACTTTACAACTTAACCTTAGACCCTTAACGATATGGTTTTTAATATTATTAAGTTACTTTGACAGATTTATATCAAAAACTTCGAGAGGGTGGAATAGTTAAGTTTTTGTGTCACATAAATTCATTAAGTTTATGTTGTTTTTTCAGAAAAATTAACTACCCCAAAAGTAATAAAACTAGGCTTAAGTTTGTTAATGGATTTATATTTCCCTGATATGTGACTATTTTTGGCCAGACTTAAGATATACAATTTAACGGTCCAAATCCTTATACAGAGGGGGACTCAAGTAAATTCTTCCATTTAGTAGAACTTAATTTAGAGTTAATAAATGTTAAAATTAGTAAAAATCACAATAAACTTTTGTTCCCTTACAGTCCTGCTATCCTGGTCTGTTAGTTTCTGTCGAGGCACGGCTAACTTGTGGTGTCCGTAATTGTTGGCATCGCAAAGAGAAACCAACTGTAGAATTTTGCGTACAAAAATAGACTTTTATAAAATCTCTTTAAAAAACATAAACATTTCGTGTCTTTAAAATCACAAAAAATAAACATTAATCTCGGAAGATTACTAGTGCAATCTTTCCGCGACTTTTTTCTATCTTGGACTTTTAATAATTTAGACAATTTAATTTTTCTATTTATTATTGCACGGTGAAAATGTAAAACTAAATACAGACATTTGTTCAAATTAAACAAATTGCTTAAAAATTTCAATTAAAAAATTTGCGAGTGAAAGTGTAGTAGAAAACTAACAAAACTTTCCAACCTGCATCGGAATATTCCTGTCATACAAGACCACGCATTCTTGAATCACCTCAACAAAGCTGTATTTTTCATCGTATTAGATCATAGTTAAACGAAATTGACCCTTATTAGACATTTTTATCTTTATATAAAAACAGACAATTCCTCGAAAATAAATTTTAAATAATTTTGGAAAGGAAAAATCCTTTTTCCTCTCATAATTATTGTCATTAAAAAAATTTCGGACTTATTGGAAAATTAATTAACTTTTTTACAAATTGAAATCATAATAAAACTTAAATAAATTACTTGGAATTTTACCACCTCATTTGGGGATTTTCCATTCTTAATATATTTTCGATTTTGATAAATGCTATCGTAAGAATAATTAATTTTTATATTTATTTATTATTATTATTTAGAAAAAACGTTTTAGTTCTTTAAACAAAATATTAACGTAGAATTATCGTTAATATTATTATTTTTTATATTTTTACTTAAAACCAATAAGACTGAAGTTAGTTCAATTAATTATTAATTTAATTAACTATTTTTTTATTAGCTTTGTACAAGATCTTTTGCAACAAAGAGTGCTGTGAAAATTAAAACGGATTTTCAAATCAAATATCATAAAATCAAAAAAAAAAATAACTTAAACAAAATACTATTAGTGAAAATATAGTGTGGACATTGTAGCACTAAACTTGTTAAATAAAAAACTGTTTTCTTATTTAAGCTAATATATTTTATTTCGTTTTTTTTTTCTGTTTCTCACACAACAAAAAATAAACAAACATTAATTAATTAATAGCAAAAAACTGCTATCTAAATCGGTAATTAGTTTAAAAAAAAACAATAATTATTTTAAAAACTTTTGTAATCAAATAATTAAATTCAAATTATTGTAAAAAGGTCACTGGACGCTGTGGTGCCTTTAGATTGATTTCTATGAATCTAATCTTGCCAAATAAAAATAAAACACGTATACAGAGGTCGACCAATATCGAAATAACAACAAAGGCCTGACACAAATAAAAATGCACGGACTAAACAATTTATTTTATTCGAAATAAATAAAAAATAAATTTCTTCCAAATTTTCGACAGACAATAGACTAAAACAATTTAACCCAACATATCTGCAAATTTTCTTAATATTTTTTCCAAATCCCGTTTTTCCACCTTTCGGAAAAACCGCCACAGCCATTATCAATATTTAAATAAATAATTACCCACCGTGATTTAAATACATTAGTTTAATAATTTTTCTTCGGAAAAATTATAATATTTCACTGTACAGTATAAAAATAAATAATATAAAAACTTCTTTCTAAAAAATGTCCACTCCTTTTTCTTACTTCTTAAGGCGAGTGACTATCGTAGTTACTTGGGTGGATACGGAGGGTCCTCTGCGTCGGTACTGACCGGCGCGCCAAGGGACACGGCACAAACTACCGTGAAAAATGAAGAAACTGACGATTCTTCAGTACAGTACGGCGCAATAAAGAAATTTATAAACTTTTTTGAAAATTCTATTGGAAAAAAAATCCAATAGTGTACCTCAGTACAAGGAGAAATAAAAATCAATAAAACCTAACTTAAGTTTAAATCAAAATGTATTATATAGAGACAAGAACGCGACGTTGTCCACGGTGTTCCCCCACCAAAAACAAAAACTGTCGTCATAAAGAATTAATTTTCCGGGGCCGGGTTTTAGAAATCTTTCCAGTTTCTCGATCGGAGCTAGCCTACCAAATAGATTTCAGGACAGCATGCCTGTTTCGCACGTGACAGAATATCATGAGTCGAGTTTTAGAAAAACTTCGACGCCCAGACGCGATTCTGAAGGTTTTTCATTTGATTACGAAGCGATTTACCGCAATTTAATAAATAAATATCCCGTAACGAGCTCCGAAACAACAAAACGAAATACGAGCATCGACAACAAGCTCGAGCTAAAGTAGTCGGCCCGAGCTCCCACTACGCTGAAAAGTGATGGCGTGGGGTGATCGCGCATACAATACCGCAAGAATCAAATTTTTCGAATATCTAATACATAAATTAGGTCCCGACGAACATACTCATGCCCAAAATTTAGTAACTTCGTTACAGCAAAGAAATCAGCAAAGTATTTAGTTTTTAGCTCTGAAGAATGACACCTGTCAAAAATTAAGCCCAACGAGTGTGGCTGCAAGTTCGTTCCTGACTTCTCTGATAATCTAGAATATCAACTGTAGTATGATTTAATGAGTCTTTAGGGCCTCTATAAAATATTAAAATTTCATTAAGTTATACAAGTCGCTTCAAAACTTAGAGCCGATAAGATATGCTCCCGAGAAATTAGGAGGTACTTACCACAGACCCTGTATACAGTTTTGAGTTGTTTGAAATTAAGAATTTTGAATTCTGCGAGTAATTTTAGTATCCTTTGACCATTTTGCGAATCAGTATATATGCTACACCAATTAATTATACACCGATTACATTTAGATAAATTCTGTATTTGCAGTATTCAAAAAAATTCATCATATTGTCGAAAATGGTAATATTTGTACAGTATGTATTTGTTTATAACGAATTAATAGAAATATATTTACCTTTAATTTACAAATTACATAGACGCAATCTTGGTATAAAGATTATAATAAAATCCATATTTTTAAATTTCTCCAGAACAATCCCAAAATTAGTATTTCTAACAGAAAAAACAAGTTTCGAAGTTTATTACAAAAGTTATAGGGAAAAGTACGAACATGTTTTTTTTTTTTAGTTACAGAAGTGAAATGAGACAAAGCACCAATGAGCTAAAACGGTACATTATTGCCTAATTATTTCTTCAGTTTTTTCTTAATAAACTTGCATCTTTTTTATATGCCTTCCAAATTTAAGTAAATAGAATGTAAAAATGATGATATAAACTACATATTGAATGTATCACACTTTTTCTAGCTACCTCATATATCTGAAAATGTTGTGAAGGAATGCCCTTTGGAATATTTTTTTAAAATTTTTGTACCACTGTATAATCGGAAAAAATTACATCCATACACTAATGGACTACTAACTTTTATTTTCGGCTTCTGTTTCCACAGCCATATTCTTAATATTATACTATCCACCCACACAATAGCAACGAACTTTGTAACTTGCTGGTCTTTATTAAAGGGAAACTTTAATACGCAAGACTTGATGCTATTATTTAGTTATAACAATGACTGCTTGGATGCACGTCACGGCTCATGACGTCATTTTTACATTTGAATCATAGTACAATTAAATTCGTTCCAACCTTAACTTCCCTAATATATTGTGATAAGACATAGTAAAAGTTTTCATGAGTTTTGTTTACATGCAAAAATAATCCAGTGGTTTTGAAATGACTATTTGTTGCTACATTTAAAATATTTTGCCGGCCTCAAAATAAGTACCTAGTATTTTGCTAAATAACGAAATATATTTACGCGATAGTTATAATAGAATTTTTGCGACTGTTTACATTCATAAGTATGTAAATACAGTGGATTAAAATTTCTGAAAAAATAAACCACTGCCATCATATTTATCAGTTTTAGTCGTATTCATGCAAACGTTTGTAATTTTGATTTTAGTGTGGAAAAGTTTTCGAATATCTTCTTTTAAAATTATCGTATAAGAAAGTAACGATTTTATTTAAGGGAAAAAAAATGTTATTTTTTAAATAGTCAATCCCAATGTTACCACATAAGTAAATGACTCCTTTACTGCAGAAAAAACTAAGATTACTTATGTTATGTTACTGCTAATAACAGACTTGCCTCTTCTATGGAATCATTATAAGAAAAATGTATCCCGTGCAATCAAAAAAGCTCGAGAGCTTTTCATTAGTAGTAATTTTTAGATAGTTTTTCGTATATTCTTAAATGAGAGGTTAATAATATTAAAGCCATTACTTTCTAATACACACAATTTTCACAATATCAAAAAACGTCTTTTAATCAATCGTCTTTATTAGACAGTTTATTTGCCCATCTTTTTAATAATGGTTAAGTAATCAGATTTTAGGTAAAATACTTTCACCAAAAGAATCCAAAATTAAATATAATTTTGTTTTTTCTTAAGTCCTTGCAACAGTGAATGAAGCAGACAGAACAGAAGCGTCTAAAAAACTTGAAAGAAAGCGTAAACACTATTAGCATGTGTTTACGGGGATGGAAAGAATTTAAAATTAAACACAGCCTTTCGATGAGTATGATTGATCAAAAATAGGAAATAGTCTGACCGACAATATTCACTCTCACTCTGTGAAGGTAGCGAAATGGCAAAATATTTTAGTAAAATGGAAGTAAGGGAATATATTTTTTGACACTAGGTTTGTCGCCTTTACAAACATGGATACAGATTGCGGAGTTATTAGTTTGTTATTATAGATAGGAGCCCAAAATTAGGAAAATAAAGAAAATAGAATCCAAGAACAATTTTTCCTAAAAGGAAGTCTAAATTTAGATACATCCTGGTTAAGAAAAGAGTCTAGAACTACTAAAAAGTAAGGTAAACTGACATTTATACCAACGTATCATACATATAACTGGTATCAGTAAACGGCTATTAACAAGACCACAGAAAATTTTTATCATAATTTCTAGGAAATATGAAATAAAACTACTACATATATATAAAATTCTATCGCTGGACATCATGCAGCTACCCTTTGTAAAATATTATTACATTCCTCACAAGTCATTGAATATGCAACAGAACTTTTTTCTGAACACACTTAAGAATCCCGAAATAAAGTTGTTTGAGCCTACAGAGAGCATTATTTCCTAAAATCTTCAAAGAATATCACACTAGGAGTCACATTTTGTAGATTATTACTTTCGTTATATCCTAATATCATTCATCTGCAATTAATTAATAAATTTGGAAATACTAAACTGAAGTAAAAATTTCACAGCTTAACTAGTTCCACTATCAATGTCTTATTTTTACCTGTCAACTGTAAAATTTCTTCCAAAAAAACAAGTCAACGCTTCAACATTTACATCAAAAATAAACCATAGAATAATTGAATATTATAATTCATTTTAGTTCAAGATATGACTCTATGTAAAGTAGTATATATTGTTATATACTTATATTTTACATATTTTTTTTAGTAGCAAAGTCTTTGAACCGTTTCATCATCAAATACTTTACCAAAATAAATATTCAATTTAGGAAAATTCCGGGTTTTATTAGAAAACTTGGACCATATCTCTTCTGTTTATTTTACAGCCCAGAGGGTAACGTTTGAGTTTTATGAACCGATATTTTCATAGCTCATGAAAGATTTCAGTTTTTAGGGTTGCTGTAATATCTTTTTAGCGTTTTCGGAAGTCGTTATCTTTTTATTAATACGTGCAAGGATGGTAATAATACACTAAAATATCTCTTTTATCGTAGCAAATTTTATATGTTACTTTGGAGAGCAGAAATTAGATAAATATTTCTTACTAAAACAATTTTTTCAACGGAATGACATTTTAAGTAATAGTCGTTTTATAGCATCCTATATACTGGCACTATATTTTTCTTCAGAGACAAAACACATTTCTTTGAAAATTATCTACTAAACCCAAACTTTTACTTTAGGAAGTGTAATATAATATTAAATTTTTTATCAAAGTATAATTTCTATTTGAAAATAACTTTTTCTGGTAATTTTTAATGTTGGTTATATGATGTTGTAAGGACCTCTCACCTTGGGACATGACATATTTAATATTAAATCAAAATGCTCTAGAAGGATACAAAGGAGTTTAAAATTCTATTATTATATGTTTAAGTACAAAACAATAATAAGACATAAAATTATTCGTTTTCATCTTATTTGAAATTATCGTAGAAGTTGATACAAAGAATAGGTATCACAGATTTTAGAGACTGAAGGTGTTCGGTAAGCTACTCTACTATACCTGTAATTGTTTTTATTACTAAGGAAGCTCCTTCCAGTCATCATAAAAATGGGACTTATAGTATATTTTGTCGTTAGGTAAATAGGTAAGTAACATATTTTACAATATATTGTTTCGATTTTGGTACCCACTGCTATAGATGATAATTGACCCTAAATCAGTTTAATATTTTTCTTCTAAGGACAGGGTGTTCAATTTTCGACACATTGGTAGAGAATTTTTATTATTATTAAAGATAGAGACTTACTATTTTCGCGAATGTTTTTGTTAAACGAAAGATGCAATAAACAATATTTTCCTGGCCTTCTCAGTTTTTAAAATATAGGGAGAAATTTAAAATTTTTTATTAGACTTGTTTTCGTAAAATTTTTTACACAAAAACTACTGGCGTAGTTAGTTTCTTGCTAAAGGAATCACATTTTGAGTTATGAGTCTGTATATTATTTGACAGCTAGATTTAGATTTTCTCAAGCTTTTAAAAATATATAATTGATATTTGATTTCACTAATAAATCTAAAATTTATATTTTTTTGGAAACTCAGACTAAATTTGCATTAAACTATGAATATTGAATACATATCTTATTAATAGTAATACTTTTGGTACAACGTCTTTATTATTATTTAGAATACGTTTTCAAGGTCCTTGTAAAGTAATGAAATTTAAGAATTGAAAACAATTTTTATTACCTACTAGACTTCATAAATTCTCAAAATACAAACAATGTCTAAGCTTGTCATTTAAAAGAAAACAGATAGATTAGCCAAACGGAACATTACATGAAATATTTTATACTAAGTACTGTTGAAAATTGTTACAATTTTGCCTGATGTAGAATTGGTACATTTCTGCAATTTCTCTTGATATTTAAAATGATAACAAGTCTGTCTGCAAAAATTGAAAAAAACCAAATTTATTGTATTATAAAGTCCTTCTATCGAAAGATATCGAGACCTAGAAATCATATTTTGTAATAAGTCCAATAAAATAATATCCTGAAGATAAATATAAGACATATTGAGGGGCCAACTAACAGACTCGTTGATTTCAGTCTATCTTTGAGGAAAATTAGTTCTCAAAAAAAGTTTCATTACCTGAAGTTGTGAATAAGTGCTCTGCCTGGCTGGAAATATATATTATTACACCTTGTCAATTTTTAGCAATACATCTTCTAAAGTTTCCAGTTAGCTGTTTGCTGTGACACCCTGTTATAAATTCAGTGCCTAATTTTAGTTTCTAAGATAAGACAAGCGATACCAAATCCGAAGCGCCCTTGTTTTACTCTTTCACATATGGTAGAAAGATCTTCTGCCGACCAGTGTTTGGTAATGTGTCTGTTAAGAATACCAAAAAATAGCCTTTATTGGACTAAATTACCAATCTTTCAAAATTTTCCCTCTCTCACCATAGCATGTCATTGAGTATTTTCATAATTTTCAAAATTTCTAACAGTCATCGATTATCAAAACTTAATAAAAATATACAGGAGATGAAAAATTCCCTTTATCATACTATTTCAAATCTAATTAAAATGTTATCCATCAAACTGTGATGAAAACAGATTTAAAGACTTTGCTTTCAGTAGTAGGCGCAGCCTAAATTCATTTTCTGGGTAGATTTTTTATATCCAGTAATCCAGATTTACAGCAGTAATAAAAATTATTTATTAGTTATTTTTACACCATAATATATTTAGAGGATCTCAGAAACGTTGAAACTAAAGTTCTAAATGATATTCAAGATGTTTTACCAAAAGTAATATTAATAATAAAATATGTATTCACTATTCATAGCTTATTGCGAATTTAATATTGAATTTTCAAAAAAAAATCCAAATTTCAGATTTACTGGGGAAATCTAATGACAACTTTTGTATATTTTTGGAAAGCTTGAAAAAGCTGAAATCGAGTTATTAAATAATACACAAAATGTTCTATTTAAAAAAGAAAAAGTTTGGTGAATAACTTAAAGTCTGAAGCATTTAGGGAAAAAAAGTACATCAGTGGATTTTACGTAAAAAAACTCTAAAATACTTGTTTCTACTTTTTCATTAACTTACATTTTCAGTAAACCAAAAACATATTGGTTGACGGAATACAGTATCGTAAACAGTGAAATTATGATCCATAAGTTTTAGTTACTAAAACACCTCAGGATAAAGGATTTTTATTTTATTTACCAATTTTGTTTTTACAAAGTGAAGACAATTAACTTAAGTTTTTAATTATGGTCTCTAGATACACTTTTGTGGAACCGGCGTAGGTAAAAAATGACGCCAATTTAGGCAGATTATCAAAAAATATTATAAGGTAGGCTTCATCAACATCTTTGCCTGTTCTTAAAGAAGATTTCTTGCTACTATTGTTAAAGTCTGATGGACTGTTCATATCACAGACTTCAATTTTATATAATCACGAACAGGATTTTGTCCTAAATTTAAAGTCTGTAAATAGATTTTTACGGATTTGAAATTGTTTATGACTAATTATTAAAAAGTATTACAAAATATTTTCTTCTCCGTCTTTTTTTGTGTAGGTCCTTTTTACTTCACTCTCTTTTCCCTAATTCATTATAAACATTTAGCGTGGGTCCTAATCTATTTCACTTCAAGATGTATTAAAAATTTATAGACTTTGTCTTTCTGTAGTTTCGAAACAGTGCTAGTTTTTTGCTCTTATGTACTCTTTCGATTTGCAAGCTGGATCTAGTTCATAAGCTTCCCTATGTTTTCCAATCTTTGCATCTTTCCTGGTGTAACTGATATATGCCTTCCATTCCCAGCTGCCATTTTTTGGTGTTTTCTCAATTTTAATCCTTTCGCCTAATACTTTTATTTCTACCCTCTATCATTTTTTCATGTTTAAATTCTATTTTTTTTTTTCATTAATTAATATGGGACTATTAACTGTTGCTTATTATTTTTCTTCTAATTCCATTTCAACTAAATTCTGTATTTTTAAGTCTGCTGAGTATATAGTAGTGTAGGTTTTACCAGCATGACTATCGTTATCTAACTTACTGCCAATTTCTAGTTGGTAACCATTATGATTATCCGCATGATTTATTTCATGCGACAAAAGAGATTGCAAAACTAACATGTAGTTATTCAGTTACATCTATAATATCATCATTATTCTTGATTATGACGGAAATAATTTCGTTAATTTCTACCCCCTCCCCCAAATATTATAGGAAGAGAATTAATATCAATGGGTTACATTTCTCCTACTACTAGATCAACATGGTCGACTAATTTATGATTACCTTTTACTGTATAATAATATTCCTTAAAAAATTTTGGTGCCTATTTAGGATACGATAGAATACGATAATTACGCTAATTTTTGGATTACAAGATTTTTCTTTCAATTGTGTAGGGAATTAAAATACGTATCATTAGAAAACGACAATATCAAACGCATTGCTTCTTTTGTGGCTTAATAAGTACTGGAATATAATACAATCCGACTTATACTATCTAAAGAGAATTCAAACGTATTAAATTTTTTGGTAGCTACAGAGTATAAGAATTTCATAAACGAAATATTCTTGTATCAAATTTATAGGTGAGCTACAAAGAACCGTATGTTTCCATTTTTGAAAAAAGAACTATACAATGTTGAAATCATGCGGATATACATAACAATGTTCTGATCAACGAACATTAGTTCGTTATTATAAACAAATACACAATGACTTTAGAAATATATTGTATAAATTCAACTTTATAATTATGCCTACTGTAGACAAGTGTTTGTGTTCCTGTTGCAGCCGTCTTTTTTATGTCGTAATTCAAAAATTAATATAGAAAGGTTTTTGCTAATACGAAATAATAATAATTTCTTATTATGATTGCATGTCTTTTATAAATATTTTGATAATCGTCTCTTATATTTACGTTTAACAAAAAATAATTTTCTTTTTCGCACTACACACATTCGATTTATTATCTAATTTAATCATTAAAATAACCAGAAAACAGGTACCGATTCATGTATATAAACAGGCCTTACCATTTGGTTGGCTTAATAGAAATTTGTTGGGGGCGGAATGAAATCACAATGAATTCTTATAGGTGCTCTGCAAATCCGCTACTAGAAACTGTGGGATCTTGACGCCGGTGGGGTGGCGTAAGTAACTGTCCTTTTGACAGTCAATACCAAGGAACAGTTTATACATACCAGGAGCAACGGCGTGGAAAGGGTGATCCTTCCTTCCATGTTTCATGTAGCATCTTTGGATCTGTAGGGCGTGTGGAAGGGATCCTCTTTTGTGGAAGCTTGCCTATATACCGTGTTTTGCAAGCCGGTGGTCGATGAGAAAGTATCTGCAAGGTGGAGGACTTACCTTAATTGGCTGGCCAAGTAGGTGGGAGCCACGAAATTCCTTCCAAACCAAAGTGGAGCAGCATATGAAGAGATCTCAATTTAATTAGCCTTGCTTCTACAAGCGGGTCTTTGCAGGAGTCGACCTTGCGTTCCTTTGCTAACCGTGGGATCAACCATGAATAAGAAACTTGAAAAACGAAAAATAGCGCATATTGTCCGGACAACTCAGGAAACATACTAGCCTCACAAGAAATAAACAAGTGGAGAAAAGGAGAAAAAAGTAAGGAAAAAGAAAGAGAGCAAAACTCTCTCTAATGAAGCTAAAAGTCCTCAGTCGGGAAGAAAAACAAGAGAAGAATAAGAAAAATGTACCTCCACTACTTGAACTAGGAAGACCAGAAAGTAGAGATGATCCTCTAAAGCGAGGAATTAGCGGAGCAGGAGTAAAGTAGCGCGGTACTTAAAGAGCTAGCATCTAAGGAAGCCAGAAAGATGGCAATATAACACAAAGCTACCGCAGAATAAAAGAATAAACTAAAACCTAAGCGGGAGCAGACAGATGTAACTTGACGGCAAAAACCAGACGCAAAGAAGAGAAGGCCACGTCCACCACCTCTACTGGTGCGAACTATGTGGCTGCCCTGAAATTAAACGAGATCGCCACCATCACTAAAACGTTCCCTGAGACTATTCTCAGTGCGAACGAGCAAACTATATTAGAGGAGATAGTAGTATGAGTGGGAGCACAAGTTTCAATTCGGAGGAATTAATTTTCGTTCGGGTATGATCCTGATGGACTGTGAAACACCACTAAGGGTTGAATGACTTCGGGCAAAAGTATCAAAACTGAAAGGCTTGAAGGGAGTAGAACTGATTATGTGGGAGACGATATCTGAAAAACTCACAACAACAGAGGTCAAAGAAACCGAAGGAGACTAATAAGAGGAAAATATTGGTCGTTAACTTCACCGTCTATCATGCTAAGGGCGCGTCAGTGGCAATCGTAAGGACATTTACTAGAAACTAGCTTGAGATTGTGCTGATCCAGGAACTCTGAGTCGACAGATATCCGGTAAAAGAATTACACTGCAATGATGTCAGTAATGACACAACCAGAAAATGTATTATGGTAAAGCAAAATATTATTTTGATCTTTCTGAATTTATGAAGAGGCCTTCTTTCCTATTCGAGCATACTTTGAACTGAAGAAGAAGAAGCAAAAGATCGTCATAGTCTTATGCTACTTCGTAGGAGACGGGCCTGTACCTCCGCCAAAAATGCAAACATTGTTAGAATAGTGCCAAGAAATGAAACTGCCGTATTATTGGGGTGTGATATCAACGTTCACAACAGAATTTGGGGCAGCAGGGATACCAATCAAAGAGTCGAGCCTCTCTTTGAATATAACTTTAAATGTAATCTTACCATAAACAAAATAGGTAATATTCCTACTTTTGAAACAAGGGTAAAGGAAGGAATATTTGATATTATACTAAGTACACCAGGCTTAACAGACCTAGTGGGAAACTGGAGGGTACTGAACGAACCTTCTTTTTCAGATCACAAATAATTGTATTCAGGTTAGAAACCGATCTTCCTGAGCCAGTTTTAAGAAAACAGAATGTAAAAAATACGGCACCAATCAAAAAACAAACTTAGTACACATTCAGATGCGAGGATGCGCTAAGCATCATTTGGAACTGGAAAACAACCTGAAAAAAGTAAATGAGGAAATACGTGGAGTTTACATACAAGCAAAAGCTGTAGCGATACCTTGGTGGAATGCCCATCTCTACTGAGATAAGATCCGGAACGTGCAAACTTTTTAGTAGGTTTAAGCGTAACGAAAAATTTCGGCAGAGCTACACCGAGAAACTCAAACCTACAACAAAGAAATTAGGAAAGCTAAAAGAAACAGATTCAAGAAATTCCGTCAAAACGTTCAATCTATACCTGCCGCAGCGAGACTACACAGAATTATGGTAAAGAGTAGGGTTGATACAGCAATGGCACGCAGAAAGTCAGACAGTATCTATAAGGAAAGTGAGGAGGAAAGACCATTACTCTTAATCAACACTCACTTTCCGGGACCAAGCCTAGCACCGCGAATGACGTGAGAGAATACCACGAACTACCTACCAGAGAAGCTATAGCAATGGCTATATACATATACAGTAGCGATTTTCTGAAATGGACATTGAACAACTTTCAATCCCAGAAGTCGATGGAATAATCCTGGCTCTGTTCTAACTAGGGCAGTTAGAGATTCTACCACATATAGTGTATATTAGTCGTAACAGTCTGAAATTGGGCTTCGTATAATATAGAAGAGGACTAGGGTCTCCTTCATTCCGAAAGCGAGAAAAAAGGATACTACACGCAATAAATCTTGGAGATCCATCAACCTCACATCCTCTATTTTAAACACGATGGAGACAGCAGTTGATAATTATATCAGAACAGAAATTCTTGAACCGGTGCCACTGCACACTCATTAATATGTGCATTAAGCTGACAGATCTGATAAAACTAACAGATAAGGTTCAAATCGCACTGAACAGCAAGGAAACAAAAGCATATGTCTTTCCTGATATAGAAGAGGCTTTTGAAAACACCACACATGAGATAGTCAAAAGAGCACTTGATGAGACGGAACGACGTACAAATAAATGGAACAACTTCTCTCCTCTAGAAAAGAGGGATAAGACAAGACACTATCGCCTTCTGTATAACCAGGAATGCATTTAGGGGAAAATAGCTTATTTACTTTTCTGAGATCTAACTGACATGACATGTCTTGCCGATAACGTGATCATAATTGCAAGGGTCACATTCCAGAATACTCTATCCAACATAGTCCAGAGATGACCTGAACACACTAAAAAATGGTGCCAACTGACGGCACTAAATGTCAACTTCAAAACCTTAAACTGAAAACTATCAAAATGGATAAGAATGTTACAGAGTGGAACTCAAAGGTTAAATATCTAGTCTTGACCCTAGATAATAAACTTCTCTGGAATAAATACAAAAAAAAGTTATCAACAAGGCTACAAAAGCCATGATGATTTGTAAAAATTTAGCGATATAAGGCTGGGGCACAAACCCAAAAATCGGGCAGTCGTTGTACACTGCAATAGTAAGCCCAATTAGTACATATAGGGTAGTGGTCTGAAGTAAAACAACGAGTCTGGCCAATACGAGAGCTAACCTCTCAAAAGTTCATAAATTGGCCTATGCATGTATAACTGGAGCAATGAAAAGTTGTCCAACGTCCACCATGGAAGTTACCCTAAACCTTTTGTCCCTATACTTGTTAAAAATAAAGTAGTATAGTGGTTACTACGGATTTTGAAGGGATAAGCTTGAATAGATTTAGACAGTTTTATTTATCAATATTTATTTTCTCGAAGGATGTTTTAGAGATTCAGTAATCACAAGAGAATTATCAAGAGTTTTCCATAAAATTTTGTTCTTTTGGCAAATTTCACACATTTTTACGTATTTTCTTTATTTTTCTGTCCTGTAGATTTGTATTTTTCTTTAATTTTTCTCCATGTTTCATTTATTTCTCTATGGAAGTTTCTTTTTCTGAATGGTATCCTGCCATTATAATGGAGATTTCAATTTTTAAAGGATTCGTTACAATATTTTCAAAAATGACAAATGTTAAGTTTTTGTTGGCAAAAACTAAACAAAGCATTTCCATAAATGGTAGATTGGCATTACTTTCGAAATAGAAAATTTTAGAATCGCCCATTCTTGAATCCTTGAATTGATTAGAATTTTTTAATTGATTTCTAGCTTAAGATGTTAATATTATCATCGTCAGATTTCTCCAAAAATGTTAATGAAGGTGGTCTTTGCCTAATAATTTACCATTAGCATGTCAGATTTTTGATCAGTCGTTTAAAGAATGTGTTTGATAAAGGTCTTTAAATTCTCTAAATCTTGTAAATCTTACTGTTCCTGTGAGGTTGAGACATCTTCTTTTGTCTTTTTATTGAAAGTGCAGATTTTTTGAATATCATAGATATTACCTACGTCCTTATTTATTTTTTCGGATTTATATAAAACTTCTTCAGGACTTAGATTGAGAATAGCTAAGTTAATATTAAGTGATCAGTTACTAATTAGAATTTTTTTCCAAAACTATACTGTCTGAGTAGTGTATATATGAGAGAAGGAAAGAGGAGGAGGAGTAAGAAGAGTAAATCATTAACACTTTTCATCCTCCTCCTCTTTTCTTCTCTCATTATACTTTTCAAATCTCTCATTATACTTTTCAAAAAACCTCGTATCATCAACACTTTTCATCCTCCTCCTCTTTTGTTCTCTCATTATACTTTTCAAAAAGCCTCGTATACATCACCTTGAGTTTAATCTTAAAGTTAACAACCTGGCTAACCTTCAATCGAATCCGATCATAGTAGGAGATCTAACCTTATGTTTGACCTTGAGGTGGATAACCTTATATTTGACCATAAAGTCGATATAAAGTCCTACCACCAATGACTTTTCACTTTGGTAAATTTATAAAATAGAAACGTGGAGCAACCAAAGATGATAAATTAAATACCAATAAATAATAAGTAAATAATAAGTAAATAATTTTATATTTAATAGTAAATATTGCAAAGTAAATATTAGAAAAATTCATTCAAAAATTTATGGATATTAATAACGAATTAATTGGAGTATTGGATTACAATACATATTTTAACGAAAATAAATTTCAGAAGAACTTCAGAAATTGTTTGAACTACGATATAAATAATTTCGAACAAATTGAAGCTGAATCTGGTGACTCCGATATTGAAGAAGATAATGAAGAAGAAAGTACTAGTTCTAATTTTGTTTAGTGAAACAGAAGTACACTGATCCCAAAGAAGTTGTGTTCTGTATTACTCAGAGTTATATCACAGTGTTTTTAGTGACGGAAAATCAAGAAAAAACTCTTTGTCACGCATGCTATCAAATTATACAATATTGTCAAAGGGCAGGTGCTCATAAACACGTAAATACTCATAATAAGAAAAAATTAAAACGCTTAAGTGATGATTTACATTGCGATATATGTTCAAGAGAGTTATATCAAATAATTATCCCTAAAGTTTGTTTAATTTGCAATACTAGTGTTACAAATATTGATTTAGATTGGGACACAAACGTTCCAGTGGTGCCAATATAAAAAATAATTATAATGCCTGGTAAAAAACCAATATACAAAAGTGGTAGGAAGTCGCGAAGGGTAAAAAAAAGTTGTTAACAAAATAATTGAAAATAAAACCAAAGAATGTCCTATATGTCTTGAAGATATATTATCTAATAAAATTATATCACCAGAACCTTGTAATCACAGATTTTGCATCCCTTGTTTAAGAATGTGGATGTTAATTAATAAAACATATCCAATCTGTCGCAATGAACTATGCGTAATTAAATGTGAAAATGAAGAAACTGTAGTCCTAGAACATTTATTTTAGAATGTATTATTTAATATTTGTGTGTTGCAAACCACTTCATACATGTGAATATGAATAAATTATAATCCTAGAATATTTATTTTTAAAATGTATTATTATTTAATTTTTATTATTTTAAAATTATTATTGTTTGTATTTAATTTATCCATTTATTCTTATCTTATTGGAATAAAGAATTGAACAATTTCGAAAGAAAAATTGTTTTATTTATAAGAATAAAGGAACAAACATAACAACTCTATACAAAAGTTTTTATTAGTCATAATAGAATGAAAAAATATTTTAAATTAACCACCCTGTTCAAAAATTCTTAATCCTTTCTTATTTTAGAGAGTTTTAAATCTAAAATTAATAAGTTTATAAATATGAAAGAAAAAAGATTATAGGAAATTTAGGTAGAGTTATTTTCATACTCTTTTATAATTAGATCAATTAAATAAAATTTACATTACCTTAAATCGTCTCTGTTACTATTCACTATCACTTAAACACTTTAACTTAACCTAAAAATAGTTTCACTTAACACTGTCTCTAAACTTGCTGAATTGTTTGTCTCTCTGTCAACTGGAAAAAAAAACTATTAGTATTTTGATATTAGGAAGACTAATAATAAATTAAAACATTTAATATAAGCTTAATATATATATATATATATATATATATATATATATATAAAGGGGGCTTTGCGGGGGGAGGGGGGCTCCGCGGGGTGTGACGCGCAGAATTGGGGTCATTGACCTTTATTGAGGTCGAGGATCAGTTTATATCAAACTTAAGGTGAGTTTACCACGCTTTAAATTTTAGTTTGTTTTAGTTTGTTGCTGTCAAGTGTATTAAAATTTTAAAGGTATGTCTTTTCCTTTTGAATCAACTTCCACTGAACATTTAGGAGTGGTGAATAAAATTAATAATTAATTTCAGATATAATAATTCAGCCTGCTTTTTTGAAAAATGAAAATGAAAGTGAAAACCAAAATTTAAGTCAGAGAACCCAAAATTTTAAGGCGATGATTAATACGATGCAAGAAAAAATGAAGTTAAGTCTTTCAATACCCCATTTCGGATTTTATGTAATAGTTCAGAATTAACGCAAGAATTAGAAGATATTAAAAAAATTATTGACCGGAAAGCTGATGAACTGGCAGAAAAAGATTTGGGTAAATTATTTTTTACTAAATATTTAGTAACTAAACTTAAACCAAAAATAAATTTGTTGTTAATTATTCTTCTTTAATTTCAGGATGTATTTTAATAAAAATATTACACGTTGAGCTTAACATCAACAAGTACAACCCCTTAAAAGCTTCTTCATATATACCACTACCGTCAGAGATCAAGTTGAAAAATGCTGTAGTCAACGTTCAAAACAATGATGAGTGTTGTTTCGCCTGGTCTGTGGTTGCAGCTCTTCATTCACCTAACGGACCAATTGAAAAGGTGAAGTCATATCCACATTTCACCACTATTTTAAACTTTAAAGGTAAAGGTAAATTTTAAAATTTAAACAATATTTCGGTTAATGTTTATGGATTAGAAAAAATCAAGAATAATTTTAAAACTCAATTCGAAATTATAGGACCTTTACATTATACAAAAAATAAGCGAGAACGTCACCTTAATTTATTATTAATTGGAGATGATAATGGAAATTTCCATTATTGTTATATTTCGGATTTATATAGATTAATTTCTAAACAATTATCTAAACATCATGGGAAAAAATTTTTATGCGACGGTTGTTTACAATACTTTACTACTGAAGAATTATTAGTCAGGCATAACACATATGATTGTGATTTAGTAAGAATAAATCTACCTTCAACTGAAACCAAAATAGATTTGGAAATATTATTCCCGAAAATATTTTAAAATTTCAGAATATACAAAAACAAATTGAAGTTCCATTTGTTATATATGCAGATTTTGAATGCATTCTTAAGCCTTTAAATAATGAAATTAATGATGTAGATCCAAGTTTTCCATATACTGAAAAAAAATGTTAACATATTCCATATTCGTTTGCTTATTATATAAAGTGTTCATTTGATGATTCAGTTTCCAAATTTCAAAATTATATGGGTCCCAATTGTGCACAAATTTTTATAACTTACTTAGGAAGAGACGTTCTTAATATTTACAATAAATATATGAAAAAGTTAATACCAATGAAAAAATTAAATGTGTTGGAACAATTACATTTTGAATATACGAATGATTTTCATATATGTGATAAACCTATAATTTTGGATAAGGTTGCAGATCATTGTCATTTAACAGGTTCTTATAGAGGTCCGTGACACTCTATATGCAACTTAAATTATAAATTATCTAATTCCATTCCAGTAGTTTTACACAATTTGCGTAATTATGATTCTCATCTGTTTATAGAAAATTTATATCCAAATCATGAACAATTATTTGTCATAGCCCAGAATAAAGAGAAATACATTTCATTTCAAAAATCTATTGAAGTAGATCAATATTTAGATAAAAAAACTGGTTTCACCAAGTCAAAATTTCTATATCTTAAGTTTATTGATTCATTTCAATTCCTACCATATTCTTTGTCAAATTTAGCTTCCATTCTTAATGATGAACAATGCAAAGAAGTGTTCAAATATTTTAATGAAAAAGAAAAATTTAAGTATATCCGTCAGAAAGGCGTTTTCCCTTATAAATATATTGATAATATCGCCAAATTAAATGAAACTGATGAAGAATATGAGAGGGCCAAAAATGTTTGGAATTTATTTGAATGTAAAACAATCGGAGAATATTCCGATTTATATCTTAAATCTGATGTATTACTTTTCGCAGATGTTTTTTAAAATTTTAGAAAAACGTGTATGGAAACTTCCAAACTTGATCCTGCACATTATTATACTTTTCCAGGTTTAAGCTTTGGCGCTTGTTTAAAATACACTGGAGTCGAATTGGAGTTAATAACAGACCATCAATATGTAGTTTTTCACTTTTGCCGTTCTTGACAATTTTGTTTTATCAAGATAGGCCATAAAAGTTTAATAAACTTGCTTGACCTTGAAATTTATAGAGAAGTGGGGTGGATAAGATATATTCAGACCCAGTATTTTAGTTTTCAGTTAGCATCAAGACATCATGTTTAATAGTAGCAATTTTAATGGATATAAATCCAGTTCTAGTGAAACCAATGATAAAATTAGTCAGTGGAGTGAAAAATTATTAAATTCAAAAATCTACTATCTTAACAATTCCTTATCAAAATTTGTTTGTGTTAGAACTGGTATAAATGATTTTACACCAAAAGTTCTAATTGGAGGTCAAAATGGATTTCACATTTACTTGAATAAAGAAGAATGGAAAGAATCAAGAAGTGTTGGTGAATTATTTTTATTCTTCTCAAGTATATGCATACCCAATCAAAATTGAAAAAATCACAGTGTTTTTTGAAAAAATAAATCATTCTTCCGTTATCAGAATTCAAAAGGATGAACATTATGTGATTCTGGGAAATGAATAGATAAATTAGTTGAAATCGACGAACTTGTTGACTACAGAATTCATATAATTAAAAAGCAAGAATTTTCCAAATATTTTACTTTGTTTCATCACTATAATGATCAGTTAGGAGATGTGTTCTCTCAAGTCAGAATTGAAACAGTGAGAATGTCGGAACTGTTTTAGAATGTTATCTCTTCATAAACAGGAATTAGAAAATAAGTCAAGAAAGTCCGGTGCATTACAATAGAAATATGAAGAAATCAGTGACAATCAGTGAGAACAATAATAAAGTTTATATATTAGTGACATGGGACTTTGCATTTAGACAAGCTCGAAAAAGTGAATATCAGAAAGTTTATCTTGACAGACTAAGATTTGAAAAACGAGTTGAACAATGTGAAAGTATTCTCAAAAGTATTTTTGATGTAGATCATAGAAAAAAAATATATTGAAAGATTTAATGTAAAAATATAAATTTATGTTGTTAATCTCAGTAGTAAACATCTTAAAAATTATATTGTTAGTATTTGTTGTAAAAAAGGATTATCGTAAATAAAAAAAAAAATATGTTATATAAATAGGTCTTTTATTTAAAAAATTTGATATAAAACACTACTTAAAATTAATTACAGTATATTTTTTTAAGAATCCATGAATTATGTGATGAATCCTAACCATTTAACAAAAACTTGGTTCTATTTCTTCCCTAAAATTTTTTCAACCAAAAATACGTCTGGATGTTTAACTTTTTGTAACTCTTCTTTGTAGAAACCTCCTTCAATATATTAATTTTTACTATCTTTTAATAAATAGGTGGGTGGATTTGTTAACTGAACCTTTCTAATTTTAAAAATTTCAGTTGACTAATTTGGAGTACATCCTTTTTCAAAAGCTTCTCTTTGTTTAGAAATTCTAACAAAATCATTTTATTTGAATTTAGTGTGCATTAAATCAAATGTTTTTTTAAAAGCAAAAGAATTTTGCAGTATAGTTTTCTCATTTTATTTATTAACCTCAACAGGTCTATATCCGATAGTTCTATGAATACTATTATTATATTTTTCAATAATAGTGGGTAAAATAGAGTACAATTGTTAATTCCCTCTATTACTAAAATATTTCTACATTATATTTTTTAAAGTTCGATTTACGCGTTCTACAATACTCGCTTTGAGATTAGAGTATTATAATGATTAATTTTGTAATAATTCCTAAGATCCTTAAAATCTTTATTGAAAAATTCTTGTCCCAAATCTGTCTGCAAATTTTGCGGTTTATTTGTTTTTTCTAAAAATTTTTTCATGGCTTCAGTTACATCTTTTCCTTTTTTACTTTTATGTGGTTGAGTCCAAACATACTTTGAGAATGCATTTATCACCACCAAAATATATCTAAAACCTTTATTAAATTTGGAATAGGGTTGCATCTCTACCAAATCAGCTTGCCATAAGTCATTTAGGCTTTTAACAATAGTTCGTCTTCTTCTTGCCGGTTTATGTAATTCATCTACAACTGTTTCTTTAATATTTTTACTCATAGTAATAGAATAAAATATCTTAATACCTTCTTTAAATAACTTATTTTATTTGTTTGTTATCTTTTTTTAGTAAATCTTCGATTTTATATTCCAAAGTTTTAAAAGATGCATTATTCGAATCTTTGACTTTTTTGATTTCATCTTCGATTTTATATTCCAAGTTTTTAAAAGATGCATTATTCGAATCTTTGACTTTTTTGATTTCATCTTCAATGTTTCTAATTCTTACATTAATTTTAGTTTCAAAAACAACAAGTGATTTTATATTTTCGTTTCGCATTTCTCTTACTGTTCCGTTTAATTCTTCTCTAGCATATGCCATTGTGTCATTAAATTCTTTTCTAGAAACTTCGACTGCTCTTTGAACTAATTCATTTAATGATTTTATTTCTATTACCAATTTATCTCTTAGATTTTTTATATCTTTTCCTAATTGAAATTCTACATTTGTTAAATTTAATTTTATTTCTACCAATTTTTTTTCTGTTTTATTTATATCTAAAATCGCTTTTTCAATTTCAATTCTTACATCGATCAAAGATTTTTCGTAATCATTTAACTTTTTTGAAATTTCTTCAATTTTTGAACTGTGTTGTGCAAGTCCTTTTTTTAAATCATGGATAGAGGTGTTAATCATAGCTTGTATTATTACTGCTAAAGATTCTAATTTTTTTCTAATCTTTTATTCAACATCTTTTGAAAATATTCATCGTCAACAGTGGTTTTTAATTCTGTTTTTAGATTGTTTAATTGTGAGATTATCTCCTTGATTTGTTCATTATTTTTTAAAATTTCTTGTTTAAATTTATTTTCAATTTTTTCATCTACATTTTGTAAATCTGTGTTTAGTTTCTTTTCGAAATTTTTCAAGCTTAATAGAATTCTTTCAGTATTATTTTCAATTAAATTAATTTTCTGATTTATTTCATTAATATTATCGCTATCATTTTTGTGAATTATAAAATGTGTATTCATAGGTCTCTCTATTTGTTGTGTGTTTTTATTCATACCATCATGAATGTTTTGAAAATTAACTATTTCTTCAGAAACCCTATTATTAAGTTTGTTCGTACATTCTTGGAACTTTGATACCATATCTTTTATAATAATTTGTTTAACATTTTCTATTGCAGAAGTAACAAATATTTTTGATTTAACCAATGCTATTTCATTTTTTATGTTATTTTCAAAACTCTTTACTTCATCATAATTCTGTTTTATTCTTTTAAAATCATCTTCACACTTCGATGTTTTTTCAGAAAAACTTTTTAATAGTTCATCATTGTCTTTGACAATATTTTTTAAATTTAATATCCTGTTATCATAGTTTGACACAATATTTTCTTTAAATAACTTAATTTTTTTTTGAAATAGATTCCACATTTTCATCATTTTCACTAACTCTCTTTTTTAAATTTACAATATCATTTTTTAACACAGATTCAAATCTTTGAACAATTTTATTTTCAATACATTTATCATCACTTTTAAAATTTTTTAATATTTCATTTTCAACATTGGTTAGTATTTTATTTTCTATTGTAGGTATATCTTCTGTATACTTTTTAGAAATACGACGTCCAAATTTATCAATGGTCATTTTAACAATGTTATGTAACAATATTTACTACATTCTTTTATACAATTATATTGGCTTCTTTCAATTCTTCTATAATAGAAATAATTTCGTTGTTATGTCCTGTATTCCTAGCCATCATAGATGCTACCAACAGTCGAAGTCTATCAACAAGTTCATTTACGTTATCCCAATATACGTAATCGGTATAAGGTTTATTAACTTTTAAAGTTTTATCGGATCCTGTTCTTTTCGAAGATATTAGAGTTTCTCTGTATGGAGCTTTTCGTCTTTCAAAAAATCCTTGAACTATATTATGCGTTTCGGGATTTATGGTTTCAGTTTTGTGTAATTCCTTTATTTTGTAACGCCCTATTATAGAAATATATTTTTGTGATTCATTTCCCTGTACCTGCTCGTTAGGATCATAATTTCTACGGTATGCATTGGTTATCTTTAAAATATCTATATAATTTTCCAAATCTTGTTTTTCATAACCTTCTGGTTTCTTTTTAAATAATAATTGATATAAACCTGGTGTACCTGTATAAGTTATACCTTCAAATTTTATGTTTTTACCGATAATTTCTTCAGGTCTTTGTGTTAAACCCAAAAAGAATTTCTCAGTTTCAAAATTATATGCTATTCCATAGAGGTGATCAAACTTATGTTCCACATCTTTTACACCCCCGTCAATATACTGACGAGGTAATTCATGAAATCCTGATAAATATTCTTGATATAAAGGTGTACTGACAAATGTTTGAATTGTTTGGCGTGTTTGTTCTAATATATCCGAAAGATTTCCCACCGTAGATTGTGAACTTGAAGAAGGGGTGGTTTCTGCTATAACACATGTTTGTTGTAAAGATGGCATCTGACTAAGTGAAGCTATACTGGTTTCCCAGTCAATAATTGTTGGTATTTCTGTAGGAAGAATTGGAGTTTTCCCTGTCTTTCTTTTTTCTGGTGTTGATGTTCCATACTGTAGTTTTTCTTGGTGTTAGTGTTGAAAACAATCTTCTTTTCTGGTGTTTCATAATTTTTTTAATGGGTATTTGTAGGTCTTCCTTTACCTCAGCCAATTCAATTTTACCAATTTTTGAAATTAATTGTTGTAGGGGTTGAGTTATTGGTTTATAGGTTTCCTTCAATTTGGATTGTGCTTCAAATTCAGCATTTTTTAAACTTTGATATTTTTGTTTAACAGCTTTCCTTGACTTATCAAGCTCTCTTGCTAAGCATTCTTTCATGATTAGTTAAAGTTTTCACAAAACTTTTATTTTTATAAGAAAATATATGAATCAAATCCTTTTCGATATCGACCGAATTTTTTAATTCGAATCCTTGTCTATTACCAAAAATCCAAATTTATCTTTCCAACACATCAAACATAACTCATTAAATTGATTAAATGACATATCAACATTAACATGATCATCATAAATATGTTTTAAGTCCGTTTTTTCTTGTTGAAATATAACAATCAAATTCGCATTGTCACGAATTAATTGCTTTGGAATCGAAGAATACGTTTGACACAAATAAAGACAATCAATATTTTTATGTCTTCCAAAACAAAAATAATCTTTTACAACGTTCTGATTGAAACACACTATATCATCAAATATTATTATGGAATTTGGTTTTATTTCTTGTGGAGAAACAATATTTTCTTCATTTTCGGATTCATAATATCCAATTTCTCTCAATGGTTTAAAAAGTAATCTCAAATATTCATATTTTAGTTGATATAGAGACTTTGAATAAATATATAAATTTTCAAACCGTAAACCATTAGGATCTTCAATTAAACTTATAATGATATTAGTTTTACCACTCCCTGATGGACCTATAATTAACCCCCTTTTACTAGAGCCTTCAAACAATTTTCCATGTTTTCTAAAATTATTTCTTGAAGTCTCATGGTCTTTAATAATAATTGAATAAGGTTGTTTAACAATTTTCATATATAAGAGGATGTATAAAGGGTAAGTTCTAATTTAAAGTCATTTTGTTCCAGGATTTCAATTATATAATGCCAATCTCATATAAGCAACAATCCATTTATAAAAGAAGGGTCGTAAAAAGCGGTAGTGTTTTAATTAATACTCTAATAAATAAGTTACCTTTTGAATTACATCTACTTGAGTATAATTTTTGTGGACCTGGAACCAAACTAGAAAAGAGACTAGACAGAGGCGATAAAGCTATAAATTTATTGGATGATGCTTGTAAAGAGCATGATATTGCCTATGCACAATCAAATGATATAGAGAGCCAACACGCTGCTGATAAATTATTAGGTGACAAAGCTGCCGAAAGGTTCAGAGCAAAAGACGCCACTTTTGGAGAAAAAACTGCTGCACTTGGAATAAGAGGTGCAATGAAAATTAAAAGGAAATTTGGTATGGGATTAAAAAAAAAGAAGGAAAAACAGAAGTCGGAAAACTCGTCTAAGACGAGGAATAACTTTATCTCAAGCTATTTCAAAAGCAAGACAAGCACTAAACGGAAAACAATTTAAAAGTTTGATTGATATTATTCAAACCGCACTTAGATCTATAGGAGATAGTAGAATATTATCACCAAAAAATAGAATTATACTAATTCCAAAAACTGGTGGATTTCTACCTCTTATTCCTTTATTTGCTGGTATGTCCGCTTTAGGTGCTCTTGGAGGAGGAGCAGCAGGTATTGCGAACGCTGCCAATGATGCAAAAGCTGCTAAAGGAAAGTTAGAAGAATCCAAAAAGACATAATAAAATGATGGAATCTATAACAATAGGAAAACAAGGAAATGGTCTTTATTTAAAACCATATAAAACTGGATGTGGATTATATCTGAAATCTTATTCAAAAAACTCTTAAAACAAAGACCTCGAAAACCACTTATAAATTATGATTTAAGTAAATATTATAATCTACTTAAAATTCCCAATTTTCGAGATATATTCATGAGAGATAAATTACCAAAAATATGAAAGTGGTATTGTTAATCTCGATAAGAATAGTAATGATGGAACTCATTGGACTGCATACATAAAAAAAGGAAAAATATTTTATATTTTGATAGTTATGGCAATTTGCGACCATCTACCGAATTAACAAAATATTTTTTCAGCGATAAAAGTAAAATATTGTGAAATATAACTACGACCATTATCAATCAAATAACAAAACAAATTGTGGTGAGCTCTGTCTTAAATTTCTTTATAATAATGGTTGAAAAACAATATTAATTCATTTTGTTAAAAATTTTTAAAGAGATATGTCGTACAGTTTTGTCATTAGTGGTAATTCCCCCACGCTTTCTGTTAATATTCACCCTCCAATATATTTAGATGAAAATTTTGAATATTCCATTGGACTTGTAAATTTTGAAACTTTTAATGCTATTCCAAATATTGATGAGACTAATAATCTTTTCATTTATGACTCAAATAAAGAAATAAGAATACCACCAGGTAGTTATGAAATAGATGATGTAAATAATTTTATTAAAAAATTTTTGGACAATCGCACTTTTCTTCATATTTATGGCAATAATAATACTTTACGAACACATATTAAAACAGATATTCCTAACCCTTTTCGTGATGGAACTATTGGAAAAATATTAGGTTTTAAAAATAAGGAATTAGAAGGTCTTAAGGAGCATATTTCAGATTTTCCAGCGGAAATTATTAAAGTAAACGCCATAATCATCGATTGTAATATTGCCGAAGGATCATATTTAAATGGAAAACCTGTTCATATAATACATCAATTTTTTTCTAATGTAGCACCTGGTTTTAAAATAATAGAATCACCACAAAATGTCCTGTACTTTCCTGTTATTGTAAAGGTAATAGACAATATAAACATTAAAATAGTAGATCAAGATGGTGATCTCATCAATTTCAGAGGAGAAACGGTAACTGTAAGACTACATCTTAAAAATATAGATGAATAATGGTTATTTTACATAATAAAAAAGTCTCAAATTATAATTTTTCAAAAAAATTTTACTCTAAAAACATTAATAAGAAAGATAATAAACGACATTTAACTAGTTATAAATTAAACTCTCAGGGGTTAACACCTTTTAATAAAAAATTTCTGATAAGTTTAGGTTTCAAACTAAAATAAAATGGAATATTTAAATGTAAAAGAAAATATTCTTGTAGATGAATCAATATTAAGCTGGGAAATACTATCATTTGAAACTTTTAATCCTACAAAACTTGGATTAAATGATGAAATTAGAATTGCTCTACAACAAACAGGAAAATATCCTTTACCTTGCAAATGTGAATTATATTTAGAATTTCAAGTTACCAAAGAAGATGTTAATCCATTGGCTAATACAATATTAATCAACAATGCTCCAGCATTCTTGTTTAAAGAATTACGTTATATTTTAAATGGTGTTATAATTGATTCAGTTCGGGATGTAAGAATTACTTCAACTCTTAAAAGATACATATCATTTAATCAAAACGAAAGTGCTAAATTGAAAAATGCTGGATGGTATCCAAAAACGAAACCTAAAGGAAAAATTATGACTGATGAAAAAAGAAACGTTTCCCTATCGTCCATTAAAAATGTACTCGGGATTTTTTGAAGATTATAACAAAATAATTTTAAATTCACAACAAGAACTAATATTAATAAGAAGCAATGATGACACTAACGCTTTAGTAACCACAAGTGATGATGAAAAACCGAAAATTAAAATAACCAAACTTTGTTGGCGAGTTCCACATCTTACTGTGGCCATTCCCCAAGAATTGGCAATAACGAAAATTATTGATAAAAACAATGATATTCTTCTTACTTTCCGAAGTTGGGAATTAATTGAATATCCAGAGTTATTCGAAAATACAAGACATAATTGGCCTGTCAAAACCTCCACAAAAATTGAAACATCAAGACAGGTACCAATTGCTTTTCAAAAGGATAGACGTGGTAATTTAAAATCAGATATGAGTAAATTTGATCATTGTGACCTAAGGAATATAAATGTGTTTTTAAATTCAGAAAGATATCCTTACCAGGATCTTCAGCTTGATTTTAAAAATAATAAGTTTGCTACCCTGTATGAAATGTTTTCTGAATTTCGTCAAATATATTATAACTTTCCAATAGAACCAATATTTAATCCCAAAGAATTTGAAGATAATGCACCTATTGCTTACATTAATTGCTCTCATCAGAGAGATTTATTACAATCCTGCCCAGTAACCATGAGAATTGAATTTGAGACAAAAGAAAAAATATCGGGAAAAACAGCTGCGTATTGTGTTATAATACATGATAAAATATTTAGCTATAATCCATTAACAAAAATTGTTAAACAACTTTAACTTCTCCCACCACATCAAATATCATTATTAATACGAAAATATATCGAATAAGATCAGTTGTTTCTATACCTTGGTTTGTTGCACATCTAAAATGAAAATATATCGAATAAGATCAGTTGTTTCTATACCTTGGTTTGTTGCACATCAAATGGAATGTACAGAATACAAAAAGAAAAATAGAACTATTTTGAAAAAAAAAATTAATTGAAGACTATTCGAAAAAACAATTTGTAATAAAAAAATTTAGTGCTTTAAAAATTTGCTAAATAAAAATGAGAATAGTTATGGATGTTCAAGAATTTAAGGATGAACACAAGTTTATTCCTAGAGAACTTGCAATGTTTGATGGACATAAAATGAGTCATTATATTTTTAAACAACCGTATCCACTACAAATGCTTCCACCAGAAACATACAAGCAAGCAGAATGGTTAATGTAATTTCATCACTGCATCAATTGGAATACTGGATATATTCCTCTTCATAATTTTTCATCTATAGTAAAAAACTTAACAGAAAAAGGAGAATTCATTTATATTAAAGGAGAAGAGAAAGCTAATTTTATTAGAAAATATTGTACTAAGCCAATAATTGAATTGGACGAACAACTTGTTTTAATTAAATCATCTCCTAAATGTTTTTATCATTCTCAATCACCTTCAATGTGTGCCCTTTCTAATGTATTCTTTATGAATAAAAACTTTTTTAAGAATGAATAAATTAACAATGAATGTAATAATATTTTTTTTTATTTATTCACATCCCCACATTACTAACAAAAAATTATATTTTCCTATCTTTACATAATCAAATATTTAAACATAATAGCAGTTATACAATAATAAAACAACTATAAACATTTAAATATATTATTTCACACTAACTTTAATTAACCAATAAATCAAGACATAAATTTATTTCTTTATTGAGTTCAATTTTTTTTAAGTTCATCAAAGAATTTTAACACATTTTTAGTCTTCAAAAATTCACTACACAATTCTGCTGCTTTTTTACAATAATTTGCATGATCAACATATTTTATATATAACAATAAATCTTGACCCTCACTTTCTTCTTCAACTAAACAAGATAAATATCTGGAACATGCTTCGTTCATAATGAACCCTTCATAAAGGTCCCTCACAAAATTTTCAATTTTAGGAATCATCTTCACCACGCGATTTGATTAGTTCTTGTAATATAACAGGATCTCTAATATATTGGTTTAAATGACGAACTTCATGATGAAACCAACTTAACTTCACTAATTCACGTATAAACTGTACAATATCTTTGTTTTGAAAATAACGTTCGCACAATTTCACAGCCTCTATATGGTTTTTGGATATATTCAAATAATATTGAAACCAAGATGGACCACTATCAACTGCATAATGTTCGAACTCAAAAGCAGAACTTTTACATTTTTTATAAAATTTTTGAATTAATAAAATTAATTCACTTTAGTTAGAAGCAGAAGACATATTTCATTTTAGTATTTTTTAAGCTGGTAAAGTGTTGCTTTTATAATCAAAATTTAAAGAAGGGATACAAGGTCATGTTAACATGTATACGAAGTAACTCGAATGTATACGAAGTAACTCGAATGTATACGGGATAATTCAATAACAAGAGGAGGAGGGTGAAAAGTGTTGATGATACGAGGATTTTTGAAAAGTATATTGAGAGATTTGAAAAGTATAATGAGAGAAGAAAAGAGGAGGATTTACTCTTCTTACTCCTCCTCCTCTTTCCTTCTCTCATATATTCACTACTGGTCTGTAATATCCAACTGTCAATACAATTGCTAGTAAGTCTTTTTCTATTGCTACATATTTCATTGAAACTAGAAAAGGGTTTTATAAGCGTGCACGATAAGAAGGTCTTTTCGTATTGGTCTGTAAGACAAATTTCCTCCGATTGCATATAATGATGCGTCTGTTCTTCTAAATTTGGATAAATTAAAATTGGTTCCGTTCTAAGTTTTTCTGTTTTAATTGTTGGATGCTTCATGGCATTGCTTGTTAAACTTGAAAGAAAAATAATTTTTTAAGAGATTTTTCAGGCCAGTGGTACAGGAAGTGTCTGCAGGACATGGGAGCTTGCCTTAATTGGCCATCCAAGTGGATGGGAACCGCGAGACTTTCCCCAAGCCAACCTAAAAACAGCATGTACCGGGGGCTGCGAGGAAAAAGGAATGCTTTATTTTTAACATATGAACTCTGAATACCTGGGAACCTCCAGTTTTGATAGTTCTTGCTTCTGCATGCAGCGTTTTGCAGGAGATAACCTTTCATTTCCTAGCTACTCGTAGGATCAACCATAGATAATGATTCTAACAAAAAAAAAACTGGACATATCCACATACGAACGAGTGGAAAAAATAACAGAGAAATAGAGAAATAAGAGTGCAAAACTGCTCTCCCTACACCCTCAACCTCCTTGATAATGCGGGAAGCCCCTTGTAGAAAAGAAAAAGAAGGAAAGGGAAAAAAGAAGAAGAAAAACTCACTTCCCCTACCTTAACTGGGAGAACCGGGAGGCAGAGACGATCCTCTGAGGCGAGGACTAAATGGAGCAGAAGTAAAGTGTTACCTGCGCTATCTTAATGAAGGGTTAGTACCAGAGGAAGCCACGAAATGGCGGAGAACATACAACTACCACAGACAAATACAACAAACTATCCGACGAAAAGATAACGTAGGTCGACGAAACTGAAGGAAAAGATGATAGGGGTGACATCACCCTTATACAAGTGGACATTACCCTCATGGAAGTGGACCACACTCTCTCCCAATACCAGAAAAATAGCAGGCACAAACATCTATTAAGTGAATGTTCACCAAGCTAAAGCCAGTTCAACTGTAATCGCTAGGATGTTCACTAAAAACCAGCTGGAGATTGCGCCGATCCAACAACCTTCGATCAAGAGAAATCAGGTAAAAAATTACACTGCAAGGATGCTGAGATAAAATATCATATCAGTAATGACACACCCAGAACATGTATCATGGTAAGAAAAAATATTAATTATATTTGTCTTTCATACCTCGAACTGCAGAAGAAGGAGCTAGAGATCATTATAGCCTCATGCAACTTTGAGAAAACGGGCTTATACCACCACCAAAAGTACAAAAATTGGTAGAGTACTGCCCTGAAAAGAAACTGCCAGTACTATTGGGCCAACACACACTACACAATCTGGGGCAGCAAATACACCAATCAAAGAGGAGAGCAACTTTCGGAATACATCTTTAAATATAATCTTACCATAAACAATATAGGATATACCTCTACATTTGTAACAAGGTTAAGGGAAAAAATCGCAGTCAGTTTAGAGACCGATCCTCCTGAGACAGTCTTCAGAAGATGTCCTAGGAAAAGGATCGGAAAAATATAGCACTAATCTGAAAACAAACTTAGCACGTATTCAGATCGGAGGACCCGCAAAGCACCATCTGGAGCTGGAAAGTGAATCGCAAGAAGGAAAAGAGGTAATATTCGGAGCCTATGAATCGAGCTGTCTCTTATAAACAAGCAAAAGTTGTAAGGATGCACCTTGGTTAAATTACCATCTGTCAGAGCTAAGATCCAAAACGCGCAAACTTTTTAATAGGATTGGGCGTGACGGAGGATTGTGGCAGAGTTACACCGAGAACCTCACAAGCTACAACAGAGAAATTAGTGAAGCTAAAAGGAATAGCCTCAAGAAATTCTGCAAGACATTCAATCTACACCTACAACAGGCAGTCTATACAAAGTCATGGCAAAAGCTTCATGGAGAGCGAGGAGGAAAGAACATTAATCTTACTCAACACTCACTTTCCGGGGAGCAAGCTTATCATCGCAAATGATCTAACAGAACATCACGAAAGGCCTACCAGAGCAGCTATAGCAATGACCAGACATATATACAGTAGTAGCGGTAGTTTAAAATGGACAATGAACACCTTCCAATCATTTAGAACTCCAGGAATTGATGGAACAACGCCTGCCCTGCTCCAACAAGGGTATTAAAAGATTTTAACCCACATAGTGCGCATCAGTCAAAGTAACCTGGAATAGGCTATATACCAGAAAAATGGAGAAGGACCAAAGTCACCTTTATTCCGAAAGCGAGGAAAAAGGATACTACACTCCATAAATCCCTACAACCCATCAGTTTCACATGGTTTATTTTGAGATCAGTGGATAATTATATCAGAACAGAATTTCTTAAACATGCGCCACTCCATCCTCATCAACATGCGTATCATGCCGGTAGGGCTACGAAAACTGCACTGTTACAATTAACAGATGAGATTCAAGAAGCACTGGGTGGTAAGGAAATTGTAATAATTTTGATATATTCTCTCCTCTAGAATGGCAGAGATAGAGTTAGGATATGACACGGCGTCTCTACTACCAGAGGATACCCTCAAGGGGGAGTAGCTTCTCCACATATGGGGAGCGCTTAACTATAGATCGATTTCTCTGTGATTGGACTGACCTCTGTTTATCTTGTCAGAATTACACCGATGAATTGGTCGTGATCACAAGAGGCAAATTCGAAAATATCTTCTGTGACATAGTTCAAAGAGGACTTGAACACACTAGGGAATGGTTTCAGATAATGGGACTAAATATCAACCCCACCAAAACCACCTTAGTAGCCTTCACAAGAGAAAGAAAACCTCAATCTGAAAACCAACAAAATGGATGAGAACGCTATTGAGTGGAAGTCAGAGGTTAAATATCTGGGACTGATCATAGATAATTAACTTTACCGGGACAAGCACGAAAAAGAAGTAATCAACAAGACACAAAAATCTTGATGGTCTGTAGAAACTTTGCGGAAAAAAACTGGGGCATGAACCCAAAAATCCTGCAGTGAATGTACACTGCAATACTGAGACCAATGATCACATATGGGGCAGTAATGGAGAAAGAGAATCAGTTTGGCTTCAAAGATTGGCCCGTGCGTGCATAACCGGTGCAATGAAAGCGTGCCCAACGGCTGTCATGGAAGTAATCTTAAACCTTACACCTCAATATATACTTGTGGATAGTATGACGAAGAGGACAATTTATAAGATGATGAGAAATGAGGTCAGAAAAGGAAGCTCTAATCTCTTATCCAGAAATCAATAGATCTGGAATATACTTCAAGATGAAATGAAAAAATAAAAAATGGGGCAGTGATCTGAAGAAAGAGAATCAATTTGGTTAATATGAGAGCTAACCTCTAGAAAGACCAGAGATTGGTCTGTGCGTGTATAACCAGGGCAATTAAAACATGCCCAATGGCAGCCATGGAAGTAATCTTAAACCTTACACGTCTACATATACTTGCGGAGAGTATAGTGAAGAGGACAATTTATAGGATGACGAGAGATAAGGTCTTAAAAAGAAGGCCCAATCTCTCATGCAGAAATCAACAAATCTAGAACATGCTCCAAGATGAAATGAAAAGGAAATTCAACTTTGTGAAAAACGTCAGCACAAAGTTGAGTTGCAAAAACGACTGGGACAGAAACACCGCTATAAAACTCAACAAGAAATCCATTAAATGGTATACAGATGGCTCCAAAACAACGGAGGGAACTTGAATAAGAGCGAATGAACCCGGCACCAGATAATACGAAAACTTGGATAAGTCACCAAGCATTTTCCAGGCAGAAATGCATGCCATTAGGAAATGTATTCATTTCCACAAAAAAATACTATCGTGGCCAAGAGATTATTATCATGTCGGATAGTCAAGCAGTCTTCAGTGCGCTGAGCTTCCAAGTAATCAGCTTCAAGATGGTCTGGGAATTTTAGAACTGCGCTTATTTTGTCTGGATTTTATTCCACTCGTTTTTGTTATTAGAAGCTCTAGATAAGAATTTATAGATTGGCTTTATCTAGATAAAAGATTACTTCTTTTAATATGGTCATATGTTTGTAAATAGTTCTGCTATGGTCCTGAGAATGTTATCCATCACATTCTGTAATGTTGAGGATGTATTCTTTAATTTAAATGACATTCTATGGTACTCGTAATATTCATTTTCAACAGAAAAGTAGTTTATTGTACGCTCTTAGGATTAGCTCCTATTTGGCGGAATCCTGATGCTAAATCTAGGGTCGTCAACTACTGGCACTATCCTTATATATCTAGTAGGTCATACATGTTTAATAATGGATATTGATGATAGGTATCCATTGAAAGGTCGTTAAACTTTTTAACGTCCATAAAACTCTCCATTTTCGCTCTTCAGAAACGTTTATTTCCTTTGATACAACCCGCACAGGAGACCATGAAGAAACCGAATATTGAATTATTCCTTCATCCAATATTTTTGTGATTCGGCTTTTAATTTCTTCTTTATGTACTTGTGGATACATGTAAGACTTTGTTATATATCGGTTCTGTGTCTCCAATTCGTACAGAGTGCTGTATTTTGCTGGTAAATCGGAAAACTCTAAACAAATTTCAATAATCATTTCCATATTTCTTCATCGTTTAAATATTTTGTATGCACAGTTGCTAGGATCGAGATTGATTCAATGACCATTATGTAGTAAGATTTCGCCCTCGGTCTACTAGTAGTAGTAGTAGGCCACAACTCCTAATTTTACATATTACATATAAATGTTAAGGATGTTGTTATATTGTTAGTTTCTATTTGGTAAAGATGAGTCAATGACTAAATAAGTTCAACCTTATGCGTCGTCTTCAGCATAGCCTTAACCACGAAAAATAAAACAATATACCTATACAGAGTGTTGATTTATACATTGATATAACTAAGAATAATTTCCAAGACACAAACCAAACGTAATAAGATACCCTATATATTATATCACTTCTAATTCTACAAAGTCGTTTTAATGCTTTTTAAACTTGCACAATGTGTTTAAAGTGAAGATTTTTTGGGATGTTGAGGAAAATGACACATTAATGTCTTGATATTTCTAGTGTAACTATTAAGTTTAATTTTTCGGTATTAACCAATTAATTATTGCTTATTAATTAAAATCGGCTCTAAGGAAAAATATATTTTTTTTCATATTAAAAACTCATAATATTTATATTGATTTAGTATATTAACCTTTGGCATGAAAATTTGCTCTAAAATATTTTGAGAGAATATAATATACAGATTGCCTATTAAACTCGTAATTTCATTTACATTTTAAATCAAAATAATATTGGATATAGTTACTAATAATATTCAGATTTAAATAATCAAAAAATATTATAACAAATTAGTATATTAATTTAAACATTTGATTATCATTGTGATTTATTTTAATCAGAGTTATATTAATAGAGTATGAAATATACTAATAATTTATATTAATAATATTCATAACACAGGGCCACAAAATGAAATCGAGATGAAACATTTCTCAGCTCAGTTCATCTATAAGTTTTTGGGGTCGCTGATCACGATTCCGATGTCCATATGATCCTAGCATATCTAGGTCAAGGTGAAATGAAGATCAAGCTTCTTTATTAGAATGATATAATTTTTTTGACCCCGAATTCTGAAAGAACAGGAAATTTTACGTCCATATATGCTTTGATCTTTTGATCAAAGTGACCTCTGGAAGTAGTTTAGAGGTCACCTAGAGGTCAAATCGATTTCTTGAACTTTCGGCTGATTTTTCGGCTAGGAATAGGTCGCGGATCAGTTGACTTTTATGATTTTAAGGTCGCTGATCACGATCCCGGTGTCCATATGACCCCAGCGCATCTGAATTAAGGTCAAATGAAAGTTAGACACCTTAACTCAAATGAATATTTTTTTGACCCCGGATCCTGAAAGAACAGGAAATTTCACGTCCAGATACGCTTTGAACTGTTAGTTAAAGAGACCTCTGGAGGTCATTTGGCGGTCGTCTGGAGGTCAAATCCTTCTCTTGAATTTCTCGGCTGATTTTCCAGGTAGAAATGAGTCTCTGACCAGTCGACATTTATGTTTCTAGGATGGCGTATCACGATATCGGTATCATATAACCTCAGCACGTCTGGATTAAAGTCAAATAAAGGTCAAATTCCCTTATTCGGATTATATGATTTTGTTGATCCCCGGATTCTGCTTGTGTGTGTTTCGAGTAGGTGGGTGCTGTGTGAACTCTTATCTATCTGTCCGTATATGTGGATCTGTATGTCTGTGTATCTCTATGTATGTATGTGTCTGCTGTGTGTGCCTGTATGTGGAACTGTTTTAACATTCGTGGGCGTGTGTGTTTCCCTCTATGTATGTGTGGGTGAATCTATTCGCGTAAATGGGTACCGTGCGTTTCGGTGCGGATCCGTATATATCTATGTGTACCTGTGTGTTTATATATACCTCTGTGTTCACCTGGGCTCTCATTTTTGAAGGGTTTTTCTGGCTCTATGGAAAAAACTACGGTGTTGAAGCAATTATGATTCAAAATTTTTAATTATACGTTTTATAGACATACTGTTCAGGTCGGAAAATTAGATTTCTTTTTAAAGGAGTTGTGTAGTAGATTCGTACACACAATGTGAATTAAGAAATTAATGTACGACGTGTTATTTTGTTTCCAAAAGATCCACGAAGGGATTTTCCTTTCTATATATTTGATGGGTCTCTTTTCAAAGTCCAGCAATAGTTTGACATCATATTCATATCTCCAACACCTTGATATCTCCTCTCAAAATCTTTCAAGTTTTGATAAAATCTCTCAGGCTCCTCCTTACTGAAGTCCTTCAAATTTCCAGGGAAGTAATTAATATGAGGATGGCGGAAAGAAATCTTTAAATTCATTAAACATCACATTTTTGGTAGTTTTCCACCTGTTTGTCGGCAATATTCTTGTAATCAGAGTCTGTTATTTCCCAAGAATTTTTTTTGAATTTTTTTGAAAACACTTCAAGCAGTTCTCTCATTAGTTGTCATTTTCATTTCAAATTCATCACTTTCATCAGTTTCCTTATTTGAGGGCCATCGAAAACACCTTCATTTATTTTTGCTTCAGAAATATGGGGAAATTTCTCGAATATATACTTCAAAGCATCGCTCTCCGATACTATTATTGCATTGATAAGCTTTTTAAATAAGCTGAGTTTGATATGTAAAGGTAGAAGGATGAGTTTATGACCGGGAATCAGACTCTCTTGAACAAAGATCATAGATCCTGGAACTAATTTTTGCCTGAGTGGCCAGTCATTTTTCACATAATATTGTTCTCGAGAACGACTATCCCATTCACAAATAAAACATGGATATTTTGTGTTTCCGCTTTGTTAATCTAATAAAATATTGGTTATTTTCAAATCTCCAACTAATTGCCCCTTTGATATATCGTACTTCAATTTTACGAGAAGAAAATGGAGATTATTGTATTTCGCCTTTCAGATGTGGTCAACCGGTGTAGGGGAACATATGTTTCCATTGTGGAGTAAGGCAGCTATTAAACTCCTTATCGATTAATCAATAAATTGTCGCCAGTCACTAGCTACATATTCAACACTTTCATATCCATTTATCAGTCCTTCAACATCATTGCAATAAACCAAACCCTTGCTTTAGAGAAAAGTTTCCGGAATGGGCAATCTTGATCACAACAGAAAATCCTCGAGTTCTTGGAGTTAAACAATTCTTTTCTTTTAATCTAGAAGCTATAAGTTCGGTAATCTCTTTCAAGAGACCTTCGTCTCGAACCAAATCATTTAGTTCATCTTGATTCAAACCATGGGAATTTTTGTTTTATCCTTAAGGTTTTTCGTCCCTAATGATGTTGAAGGTTCTTCTCTTCTCTTTTAATTTCTTCAATTATGATTGCATTTTGTATGTTTAGACCAAATCTTAAAATTGTATCCTTAAAAAGCTTGAATTCTTCTTATGTTTCCAATTTCACATAAATATGGTTAATAGATAAATTAAACAATTCAACAGTTACTTCTTTCAGTGAATAGGATTCTTGCGAAACTCGTCGCAACAACTGATTTTATTTTTTAGAAAGAATTAACACATTATTTAATGTAAATATTATTTCTAATATTTAGATATAGACAACACTTTTTATACGATGGCGTAAGTGACCGAGCGCGGAGAATAAGTTCTTCCCAATCTAGGGGTAACATAAAAAACAAGTAGCCAATCACTGTACTTCCGAAAGCGACGATTGCTATGATTAATTCGAGATAAACCATACTATTTCTCACTGCACTTGCCTTTCGATTTTTTACTCGATAACACTAATTTTGAGATTTCATTATCACATGCTCTTTCTAACGTTCAAACAGATTTACCAGAACTAAAAAGATCTTTATTTGATGCTCATAATAACCAATTATCCTAGTTTTTTCGAAGTTTCCTCAAAATTAATCATTGATAATAATCAGTTATCAGATATTCAGAAATTAATATATTTAAAATCTGTTCTAAAAGGTGAACATTTAAATCTGATGAAAAACGTAGAAGTTATTTTATTCAGATTTTGCCATTGCTATAAATTTTCTTAAAAATTGGTTTAAAAATTAATATTTAATTGCGAAATATATGGATTTTTCTCACCCTAATTTTGGGCTTATCAAAACTTGCTTTATTTTAATAGATTATAAATGAGCTGTAGTTATCAAGTTTCATAACGTTTGGAAGAAGAAGTTTATATATTTAAGTTTTTAAAGTTTAATTATTTCATTACACGTTTATAAAGAAGAACTCGGCTTTTGTTTTTTCACTTAATTAACAACCGATGGTTCTTCGAAATAACAAGAACAGATCATAGATTTGGTAATGCAAAGACTAAGGTTGATCCAGCGGTTTATAAAAAAGTGTATTAGGATAACAATACAGAGTTATGTAGGAAAATCAAAGCATTTTCCCATATAGTTTGGACGCTTTGAGCCGAACTAAATACATAATTTTGGACTTTCATACGATGATGTTTGGTGATTCGAGGAAGATTTGAAAGTGCAAAGTGTGTGCTCTTCGTAAATTAAAAATAATCCCGGTTTTTGCATCACTACTTTTATTCTCACACTCTGTTTTTCTATTTCAAGTAAAATTAAACGTATTAAATTTTATTTTAAAGACATAAGACTTTCTCTTAGTTTTAGACATAATATTAAAATGTTTTCTATGCTTGAAAATACAGAACCATTTGATTGTTTTGGTCACTCAATTTAGTTAAAATATCAGATAATTTTTAGCACTAAATTTGCGGAATTTTAAAATTTTTTCATAGCTATTTGATTGTCAAATATATAATAAAAAATTGAGTGAAAAAATGTCTGTTGATGATCTCATAAAGCTAAGAGGTATTAATAAAGCTAAAATTACCAAACTAGTGGCTTGGTTCAGCAAAAATGAATCTTTTTAACTCGAAATAAGATAGTATATTTTTTGTAAAAATAGTTTGGCAGATTATTTGAAAAAATTTCTTGATATTCAAAAAAAAATTAAATAATTGATTGCGAGAAATATTCTAAGGATGAGGATGAAGTAGAAGAAAACTATAATTAAGGACCTAGTATCTATAAAAAAATAAATTGGTTTTCGTCTCAAATTTCAATACTTTATCAAGTTTCAAGTTTTATTGCAATCCCCTCTGCTCTTTCTAACGTTCAAACAGATTTACCAGAACTAAAAAGACCTTTATTTAATGCTCATAATAACCAATTGGCCTAGTTTTTTCGAAGTTTTCTCCAAATTAATCATTGATAATAATCAGTTATCGGATATTCAGAAATTAATATATTTAAAATCTGTTCTAAAAGGTGAACATTTAAATCTGATGAAAAACTTAGAAGTTATTTTATTCATATTTTGTCATTGCTATAAATTTTCTTAAAATTCGTTTTAAAATTGAATATTTAATTATTAACACATACCTAAAAAATTTGTTTAATATTCATGTTGCAAAAAATATTATCAGTAACTTAAAAGTGTTAAACAATTTTAACATAAAAGATAAACTCGCTGATGTAATTTTAATCAATATTTTCTCAAAAAAATATTTAAAAGTTAAAAAATATTAAATAACTTCCTCCACTCACCAAATTTTTAGATTGTATTGAAAGAAATGTAAAATTTTGGAGAATTTAAATTTTAATGAAAAGATTTCATAAAAACCCCAACCTGAACAAAGATATTTTCGTCATACAACTTTAAAGAATTAAATCACTATTTTAAATATTTTTTATGTCAAAATAATAATCATAAAATTTATACATGTCAAAAATTTAGTCTTTCCAACTTGAACGGTAAAAAGTCATCAATGATAAAAGACATTTATTATACATTGTTCAACAAAATCAATCGATTAATAAATTTGAAAATTTAAACCATACTCAAGAATTCAATCAAAATAATTAAATATTTTCTCGAAGTCAAACAAACATTTTCTAAAAAATAGAACTCCTACTCACTCTCAAGATTAAATTACTACACTTACTTTCACAAATTCTCAAAGTGATGATACACTGCACTCACCAAAAATCTCTCTCTTAATTTCTCGTCTCTGTATTTTCCAGTAAAAAAACAGGTGTTACTTGCAACAGCATTTGTAACTCTTTGTGACTCGGAAAATATACTCACAAATTTTAGATGCTTAACAGATTCAGGGAGTCAATTCCCGTTTATAACATACATTTTTGTAAGCAGGTTAGACTGAAAACTGTTCTGTATGAAATCAAATTGTAGATATCAAAATACGTTGAAATATTCATTCTCATATGAATTTTGAAATTTCATGCGCTATCCATAATAAAATTACTTGTAAACATCCTCAACTCTCATTTGAATAAAGTTTCTGAAAATATCAAATTGTCTGATCCTTATTTTGGCATTTCCTCCGGGGTAGATATTCTACTAGGAGCAAATATATATTTTGATATTTGAAACTATAGATCAATAAATTTAAGTCTTGGGTTATCCACATTTCTAAATACTAAGTCTGATTGGAAATTTACCCTATTTCTCTCAAAATAACTGAAATTCAAACGTAAGGTACACAAACAACGTTCAAAGTATATCGTTATTTACACAAAGTAACGACCTTAGCAATCCCCTAAAAAAGTTTTGGGACATTGGAAGAATTCCCATACATTCCCCCCTAACCACAAAAAAATCAACTCTCCTTGAACAATAAGACAAAGATATGTTTCAATCCTCTCTAGAAATACTTCCTTCCGGTAGATTTCAAGTTAACTTGCCTTTTAAAATCCCTGGAAAATACAAAAAAAAAATTGGCGATACTTTCCACTCAGCCAAACAACGTTTTTTAGATCTTGAAAAGAGACTCGAAAAGTCAGAAAATTTACGCTCACAATAAAAAGAGTTGATTTCTGAATACAATTTTCCAGATGATTGTAAATATGTTTCCACTAACTGTAATAAATGAAGTCTGAAACAGTAAATATTTTCTTTCGCACCACTCTGTTCTAAAAGAGGACAGTGTCTCTACAATAAAATATTCGATGGATGAACTCATTCACCGATGTATTCCTAAATATGATTCTTTACTAAAAGGTTGCAACGTACAACCTGATTTGTTGGACATATTAATAAAGTTCAAGACATTCAAGTTTGTTTTAATTGCTGAAATTAAAAAATGATCCTACAAGTAAGGATAAATCGAAATCAAACATATGTATTAAATATTTTAAGACGCGATTCTCCTGAAGAAGATATAAAATGTCTCGAACTGCAGACTGCATTTATAGTACGAAACCAGCCTCGTTTTAAAGTACCAGTTGTCTTAAAGGATCAGCTCTGAGGAATAAAGATAAATTTCCGATAGCCAGTGAACCTTTATTTAATTCGTGCTATGTAGCTGACTTTGTCTTTGGTAGTAATAAACTTGATAGAGTTTTTAGAATATCACCGACAGATTTCTATATTTTTAAACTCGAAATGCTTTCTTCTCCACAAATGGAGTTCAAACTCAACTTAATTTCTTCAGAATATAGGTCAAATATCACAGGAATTGAATTGCGTTTTAACCTCAGAAAATTAATCAAACATAGTAATTGGAATTTGTTAGAATTCCTAGTTAGATGGCTGCTCGGTATTTGTTCCAAAGTTCATTTTAGAAGATAAGTTCACGAAAAGAGACATACTCACAATAGTTGCTGCAAAATATATGATCCCATTGGCTTGATTAATCCACTCATAGAAAAGTTAATCATGGAAAAATTGAGGTTAACAAAATTTGACTGAAATAATGTACTTAACTCGGAACTTTTCTTAGAATGAGTTAGTTTCTTACAAATATCAAAGTTCCCAGAGATTTATTAAATACTCAAATAATTTTACAAATTGAAGTGGTGCTTGTTTTTATCTATGCGTAATTTATAAAAATATAAATGTTTCTTGTAAGTAAAAATCATCAAAGAGTCGTGTAACTTCTCTTAAAAAAAATATTCTCCAAATAATGGAATTAGCTGGTGTAGTCTTACTTTTCAACCTAGTCACAAAAATAATTACAATTTTAAAACAATCTTTAACTCATATATAAGCTTATGGACGGACTAAAAAATTGTTTTAGCTTGGAAATATAATTCTTCATGTTGATCTACATTTGTGGCAAACAGAGTGAGTTAAGTACAAGAGCTAACTTCAAATTATAACTAGAGACACACAACTTTAAAAAACAATCCAGTTGATATCCTCTCTCGCGGTTCCTTACCTTTAGACCTGGTGTTGTGCTCACCTTGGTGGTAATTTTTATCAAACTTTAACAAAAATCTTAGCAATTTTTATTTAAAAATTATGATTGACAACATTCCCGTAGAAAGAAAAAACAGACCATTTTTCTAGCAACTTGGAACACGATTTTACGATATTTTTACAAAATTTTCTTTCTTTAATCGTTTACAAAGAACAGCAACGTATTGTCTTAGATTTATTTATAATACAAGAAACAAGTGTGATAAGAACTTAAATTCACTTTCAATTTCTGAATTTTTAGCTTAGAGATTTAAGACTTAACAATTCAAAAAGGTAATTAATAATAATCCTGACATACGATAATTTATTGTGCTGCGTTTGCGATAGCTAGTGAATTAGAAATTAAAATTACAACAGAGCTCCGATGAGCAACAATGGAATCCCACACTCCACTATGGGAGAGATGTCTAAATAACAAAATCGAAGATCTTCGAAAACATAAGACACCTGACGGAGTATATTAGAACAAGTAAACGTCATAGACGCATTGAAGAAATAATGTATCGAGCCCGGTACCATTCGCAATACGATTCAGCAGATCGTACGGCTCAACAATGTCTTGACACACTAAAATAGAAGCTCTCTGCTATTGCAGGACGGCTGAAGAGATAGAAGACCAGCAATAACCGGAAACGAGGCAATGTGCTGTTTCAACGATCAAAAAAGACTTTCTAATGTAAGCTAAATTCTCCACCTAACATGGCAAATAATAGATATCCCAACAGCGAGCAGGTAGAGTTGGGAAACAAACTTTCCACCCCGCCAATTGTAATATCGCAGCCGGCTGGATCAATGGAGAACGCCAAGTCTGCCAAAATTACAGCCAAATACAGTTTGAGTCATTTACCACCGAGGAAATCTTAGGAATATTCAAGGAATTCTATAACTGGAAATCTCCAGGTCTCGACGAGGTCAAAAACTACCGGCTCAAGATGTTCTGGTGTATACATCATCAAGTGGCTAATCTTATTAATAATGTTTTTCTAAATCCAGCAAAAATGCCATTGTTTCTGACAGAAGGTATTAGGTATCTCTTACCAAAAGACCAACATAACACAAATGACTCAGCTAAGTATAGTATAGGCCAATCACTTGCTTTCCCACACTATATAAGGTAATCACCTCCTGCTTGCCCCAACGCATCTATGCACATTGTGAAAAAAATAACAGCATCGCAACTCAACACAGAGGATGCACCAGGAGAGCAATGGGATACAAGGAACAATTGATTGTTGACTCTGTCATTATAATCAAGCCTGTACCAACCGAAGAAACCTCTTTGCTGCCTACGTGGATTTTAAAAAGGCCTTCGTCTCAGTGCCACATGAATGGCTCAAAACTATATTGAAAATGTACAGGGTCGATAATAATTTTGTTTTGTTTTTAGAACTCATCATGTCAACCTGGAGAACTAGGATTTAATTCAGTGGTACCATCGAAGCTAATACAATCCGAATATGAAGGGAAATATTTTAAGGCGATTTAATAAGCCCCTGTGGGTCTGCCTTGTAATGAACCCACTGTCACGCCGTTTGAACTCCACCAGATACGGCTTTAGTATTAGAAATAACAACGAGGAGGTGGATGATCTTAAACCGATGGCTGCTACCAAAAACCAGCTGGAGCAAATGCTCAAAATTGGAGAGGAGTTCTCCGGGGATATCGGAATGCAGTTTGGACTTGACAAGTGCCGTATTTTGAACATCGTTAAAGGAAAGATACGACCGGGAGCATTTGAGATGCAGACGTTTGAAATAATAGCTTCAATGGAAGCAGAACAAACATAGAAATACCTAGGTATAAAACAGGCTAAACGAATCGACCATCGCACTGTGAAGGCTGAGTTGACAACTGAATTTGTCGGGAGGGTAAGACGGGTGTTACGAACTAGTCTAAATCGTAGAAGTTTGTTTAAGGTGCTCAACACGTATGCATGTTCGGCACTTAGCTACTCTTTTGGAATTGTAAAATGTAGCAGGATGGATATCGAAAACCTGCAAAGGAAAATAAGGACACTATTAACAAAAGCACACAAGCACTACCCTCGGAGTGCTATTGAACGTACAGTGCTTACAATACACCAAGGAGGAAGAGGATTGGTGGATATTGGTAAGCAGCTCGATCAACAGATAATAAACATACGTTCTTATTTTCACAGGTTAGCGGATTATTATACACTACATCGAGCAATATGCGAGGCAGATGATTAAACTCCACTACAGGTGAGGGAACGAGATATTTCTTCTCACCATCGAACAGATCAAAAGAAGTTACAAGCCTGGCTACAGAAACCATTTCATGGACGACATCCAAATGAGGTCATCCAGGACAATGTCGAACACACAGCGTTGAACTACTGGTTGATTTGAGGACAGATGTTGCAAAAAAAGGAGGGCCTCTTGTTAGATATCCAAGACCAGGTTATTCCGACGAAGAACTATCGGAAGTTCATCATCAGAGATCCCTCAATAGAAAATGACCAATGTAGATATCGGGGGGCGAACATCAGAGACAATCCAGCATATAACTGGAGGATGCCAAGCGTTTGCCACAATCGAGTATAAGGAAAAACACAACTCAGCCACTAAGATACTCCACCTAGAGTTGGCAGATAAGTTAAAACTAATGCAGGTAGGAAAAGTGCCTTGCTACAAATACAATCCAGAGCCTATTCTTAAAAACAATGAGTTAAAGTTATATTGGGACCAAACGGCTCTTACAGATCAACAGTTGCTATTAATAGGCCAAATATTATACTACCAGATAAAATTTCTAGGCGAACTAGACTGATTGATATTGCTATACCTAATAACAACAACCTAAGATCAAAATGCAATGAGAAGATCGCCAAACACAGAGATCTGAAGGTACAAATCCGAAAACAGTGCGCAATGAACAGCATCCACACGATTCCCATAATACTATCAACAACTGGAGTGATACCAAGGAGCCTCCTGCACAACGTCAAGAGGCTGGGCCTTGGTGAGCATCTGTATAAACCAATTCAGGAAGCAGTTCTCTTTGCAATCACGCGGACGATCCAAAAGTTTGTTGGAAGAGCAGAAGACCACGTCACCTAGAACCCGATAACATGGAAAGGGTACCCACAGAGCTTTATACTTTTGGTGTCTTTGTATACCTGGTATAAGTCAATAATCCCTGAAGGGACTGCGAAGCCATTTATCATGTAAATCTGATAATAATAATAATAATAATAATAATAATTCCATTGTTAACACAATAGATATAACCTTTTAGTCTCCTACCATTGCACCCTCATATTACGTTAATTAAAAAATTGATGTGAATTAGTGACCAAAATGTCAAGTAAACAAAAAAGTGACATTGTTTTTGAAAATATTTTTTTTGGAAGAAAAAAGCTTTAGATTTAAGCAGCAGTTTATATAGAATTTTTAAATAATGTTTGTCATTTGTTATGCAATCTAAAGCTCATTCTTTTTTCCATTTTGGTCATTTTATTGAAACCCATTAGTAGTAATATATATATATATATATATATATATATATATATATATATATATATATATATATATATATATATATCCAAGAAACATACAGTAATTGAAATTTGCATTAAATTAAACAGTCTAATTTGATTAAATAAACAAATGGAAAGTGGTTAGCATTGAATTTAAAAAAAAAATTGAACTAGCTTCTAAAAGTACGTCTTTTAGCGCACTATTAGAAGTTGGTTCAAATTTTTTATAAAAATTTTATTGTTCTATTTTTAGTTTTAGAATTCCTTATCCTATCCATAAATTACTTGAACTAAGCACTAATCGAGATTAGTGTACCACGCAATGACTCCAAGGTGGCAAAAAAGTACCCATATTATCCAAAATTGTAAATCACTCTTTGGTCCTCAGAGATTTCCAAATACCAGTAAAAATGTCAAACAAATATTTAGTCTGTCATAGTAAATCCACTATGTTAAATTTCAAATAAATTTTAGATTGGTTATGTAGGCCCCAAAACCTTCCAATATCGATGTTTAAAGAACTTGAGATGTACATTTCTTAGCTCGATATATTTTATATTGCATATTCAGTTTGTATACGCCTCAAGAACCCTACAATATCAATTTTAAACAAAATCAGAAAATGTTAAATTTCCTATCTCTCATATTGTATCTTATCAACCTAATAGTTGTAAAAACTTAACTTCATATTCGTAATACACGACTCCGAAAACCCTCTAATACGAAATCTGAAAAAATGCGAATATGATAAAATTTTCAACCCACCATATTGCATCCGCTATATTGAATTTCAAAAAAATTATTTTAAGTCTTAATCTAATCTAAATCCTTCAAAGCCCCCAAGTCCCAATTTTGGATGAAATCCGGAAATTTAAAATTTCTAGAATTATATTCGCTATTTACATCCTCAAAAACGATTCAGTCCCACCTTTGAATAAAATCGAAAAATGTAAAATTTTTAGTCCGCTATCTTGGATTTGCCATATTGATTCTTGAAAAAATACTTTTATATTCATAAGATCCCCTATATCAGTTTGGGAGAAAATCGAGAAATATAAAAATTTTAGGACACGATATTGGATCTGCATAATTGAGTTTTTCAAAAAATATTTCAAATTCATAATTAACACTAACAGAAATACCCCATACTGATTTTAGACAAAATCGGGAGATGTAGAATCTTTAATCCGCCGTCTTGGATTTGCTATATTGAATTTTTTAAAAATAATTTCAGATTCGTTATGTGCGACCCTGAAAACTCCCCCGTACCAATTTTGAAGAAAATCGGACAAAATTGATTTTTTCGTCCGCTATATTGAATCCGCCATATTGAATTTTAAAAAATAATTTTAGACTAGTTATGTACGAACCTGAAAACTCCCTCGTACCAATTTTGGAGAAAATCAGACAAATTTTTTTGTCCGCCATATTGGATCCGCCATATTGAATTTTTAAAAAATATTTTGGATCCATTATGTGCGACTCCAAAAACTCACCGACACTACTTTTGGAGAAAATCAGACAAAATTAAATTTTTTTGTCTACCATATTGGATCCGCTATATTGAATTTCTTAAAAATAATTTCAGATTCGTTGTGTACGACTCCAAAAATTCCCCCATACCAATTTTGGAGAAAATCAGATAAAATTAATCAAAAAAAAAACGTAAAAAATTTCATTCAAACCGGTGTCGCCGTTCCGGAGTAATCGGTGTACATACATACTCGACGAATTGAGAAACTTCTTGTTTTAGAAGTCGGTTAAAAACAAGAACATTAGTGTTCAAAACTTTTGCAATTTTTTGCCGAATATTTTCGAAATTTTAAATAACCAAAAACGTTACTTAAGAGATATACATTAGCCTTCATGATATTATAAAACAAAATTTGGTGATTATAGACCAGGGTATTCCTGATTTTCATTCAAACTTGTATCATAAAAAAACAGTTTTGATCTGGAAATTATGCACTTTGGACACCAACTTGAGTTTTTAAAAATTATTTTATTTTCAAATATACAATTAGAGCAATTTGTCAGTGAATTAACAATGAGAGTATAGAGATTGAACAGAGGATGACTTAAATTATGAAATAACTTATATTTATAAGATTCTTTGAAGGTCTTCCTTGTCAGCGGTTTCTATGGGAAGTGCCTAGTCAGGTTGTTCCCAGGTATGCTCATGTGGAAATGTTTGAAAGTAACTTGAATTTCTTAGTGCTAAAATTCAATATTATCATTGGTCATTTTTTTGGAAAGCGATTGCAAATATGGACAAATTTGTAGATAAATCCATTTTTCATTAAAATTCCCAAAGTAAAATCGGGGTTTATTTATAGTTATGTTGCAGTTTTGCTATATCTAACCTAAAAATAAATTTTATTAATATCTTAAATAAGTTTTTACTTCTTTTAGTTTAAGTTAAACATCTTGAAGGTAAAGGCAAACATCTTATGCAAGGTCCAAATATAAATTATAAGAAATATTGCAAGAAGTGAAAAAAAAAATTTAGATACAAAGTGAGAATCATAACCTTGTTAATTCACTTAAAACGGTAAATTTCACAAATGTTCTGCTTGAGAACACATAACATTTACAGGTATTAAATTGTAAGGTATTTTATAAAAATAACAGAGTAAAGGACAAAACTCTTCAAAATTTATAATTTAAAAAAGTTTTTTGATGAACTCGGTTATTTAAACAAGTAGTACTAGAAAAAAACAGATTATTTAACAATTTTTAATTGTATATTATTAAGTTCTTATAAGAAGGAAACCAAAGAAAATACATAGATGTTAAATGTTATTAAATTTAGGGTTATATACTTTAAAATTAAGCGCCATGAGGATAACGTGTACTGATCATTAGATTAAAATAAAAGCATATTTGGTAAATTCGCTCAGATTAGTTGGTTGGTGGGGCTTCTCGGGAAGGCACATCTTGTCGACAATCAGCTATTAAAACCAGACCTAATCTCAAAGTGTCATGTGATCTGTGCTGAATGGGTGGACGGCAATTAACCTACAGAATCTCAAAAATCGGGTGACATCTCAGAATATTCAGTATTGCACCCGTGCAGGGGACACTGCGGGTGTCGACTGTTTATTTCCCCCGTACTTGCGGGGTCAAAATGGATCAAATATCTGAACCAGAATTTGATGGGACTTCAAAGGTACACCCTAAGGAGGAACCGAATAGGTACCTCCCCATGTATACTCCCTTCCTTCTCGTTAAAGCTATTCGGAACCGTACTGGTAGCTTTAGCCCTTCCTACCTTCTCTGCTCCAGTTATGCCGGAGGAACTGAAACAGTACCTCCTGAATAAGATCCTGCATAAAAATCTCCCATCAAACAAAAAACCTAACGTTTGTGGAAAGAAAATAAGGAGGAGGCATTGGTTGGGTCGGGAGCAGAGGGTGCCTCTATCCAAAAGAGCACTTCGCCTTTGAAGAGACTGTCGTCAATTGAGTCGAGAGGCTCCAAAAAGGTGCTTCCCGAGAAACCTGATGACGATTCGGCAAACAAATGTCAATGTCCGGGCTCTACGCCTCGAGATACCGAAAGTTGGGATTGCATGCCACTTATACTCAGGTGTCTGAAGACGAGTTCTTATGCCTGGTGGTGAATCGAGCGGAGGAGTTTGTCGACTTTACCAACGTCCAGGCATTGGAATTCTCTGATGTAGTAATAGAGGCTATTATGGGCACTCTCCTTAGCAGCGGTACTCCAACGCCTCGTTTTTATCGACGAGGCTGTGGAGAGGCCAACTATTGGTCACTGCGTAGGATCAAGTACCTAGGGACTAACTTGCCGGGAAAATGGCAAGGATCAGGTATTTGGAATGATTAGTTGGTGATCACCGATAAAGCTACCTTCAAGTTGAGTAGAGCCATTCTTTCAATTTGTGGCAACAAGATCCTGCACAATCAGGAGGCTTGGAAACGGCTGGAAGGGGTGAATTCTGAACTCTTGTGTTCCAAATGGAGAATCTGGGAACAAAAAGAAGAACCTAAGAGACTTTGGCTCGACATGGATACAGAGAGGGTCTTGGAAGAACTAGAATACAAGATATTTTATGATGCTAGGAGGGCAACTAGAAGATCAGGATCTTCTGTGAAAAAGGACACGGATGGAGCCACCGAACAGGAATTTCCAACTAGTCCAAAGCACGAAGATGGAGACATCAACAAAGGTCTGTCTCTTTTACTCGAAGAGGATCGAACAACTCCTTTGGGTAAATCCACATTTCTCTTTTCTTGACATGAATATATATTATAGCAAGTCTATTAAAATCATACAGGTTACCTTATAACACGGCAAAGCACCATTAACTGCCCTATGTAAAAAATTTAATGAATTCAGAATTAATTTTGCTCTAATACAGAAGCCTTGGTGAGTCGTGGCAAGATCAGGGTATTGCGTTCTGCGGGAGGAACACTAGTGTACTGTATCCTCTATGAGAACCCTACAACCTGAATTATAATTTTACAACAGCTGCAGTATTTTTGTCTACCAGGACTGAGTAGCAGAAACCTGGTAGTGATAAGAATCTCTCTTAAATCTGATGAGAGTTTTGTTGTGGGATAAGCATACTTTCCCATAAAACGAAAAAGTCCGCCATCTGAGGTGGTAACTCAATAATACATCGCGAGGAGGGACATTTACCACTTCCTTTGAGCTGCGGTTCCAACGTGTACCTCATTTAATGAGATTGCAGGGGGTATCAATCCCAAGGGAGAGGGGAATTTATCAGTACTAACAATCTTGAGTTTATTAACAGAAAGAACGTGCCTACTTTTATTACAAGTAGAGGAAAGTCTGTCATAGGTCTATCTGCTTGTTCTTCAAATATCCAAAACTTGGTGAAGAAGTGGGAGGTAAGTCTAAAGGTCTCGATGTCACATTACTGACACATTCTATTTGAAATTGACGTTGAGCAATACGCAGCAGTAGTGGAAGACCGAAAACCTAGTAGCACAAACTAGGATTTCCTTCTGGAGGAATTGGAAAGCAGAGTAGTAAGATTTCTAGCGAAATACCGTGATGAAGCTGATTTGGATATCGCTACCAAATAAATCAGTAATGCAATTTGGAGTTCATTTAAGGGTAGTTGTTAAATAAGGCGAAAACTTATGAATTTAAAGATATTCAGGCGGGACTGAGAACTACCGGAAAACTTAAAAAAGCGCTAAAATACCGAACTGAAATAAACTGAAAAGAATATGAAACTACTTAGAGAGAATACAAATAAGGAACTCACAAAGGACTGTGTGGAAGAAATGATGCGACAGCATAAAAAGTATGCCCTCATCATCCCGCTCCTGCAAAATATTATCTAGAGATTGTGGCGACTGGATTGGAGCTCTGAATTTTCGTGAAGGAGGTCAAATCACTACAGAAAAGGGGACTCTAAAGGAGTAAGAGGGCACTTCCTAGGCTCAAATTAATATGAGGATTTATCTAAAGAAGAACAGAAACTTTACACATCATAACTACGAGTCAGAGAACGAGACGATAGTGACATATGAAACAATTAAATGGTCGTTTTAAATCGTTATCTCTTTCAAGTCACCTAGTAAATATGGTATATTTCCAGCTTTACTACAAAATTTCTCCGATATTTTAATTAGCCATCTAGTAATATTATTCCCCTCATGTTTGAGCTTGGAATACAAAAATCCTAAGCCTTTTCGCGTTATCAACCTGACCAGTTTCTTATTAAAGACACTGGAAAGATTGGTGGCTCGACACATCAATGAAAGAATAATGGCGCAGTATCCCATACATTTTTTACAACTTACCTATCAGGCATGAAAAACCATGAATCCGGTGCTACGTTGACTCATCCTAAGACTCGAAAACGTACTGTCGAATGGTCGATCCGGCTGAAGTATCTATATCGATATAGAGCAGGTATCGACAGTAGTGACATGGATCAGAGCAATCTTAACTCGAAACTAATATACGCTAAACGTAATAAGGTAACTGTTGAAGTAATGTCAAATAGGGGCCATCCAAATTGAGCAGTTCTACCGCCTTTGTTTTGTGGTGGACCGCCGGCTGGGCGAACTAAATGAGGCTGGTTTGTATATACAGGCCCACGCCAATGATCTGATCATTTTGTGTCCTGGCCGTATATCCGAAACCTGGGGGGACCAATGACACGGGCCCTTCGGATAGCGAAGCGATGGTACCACGGGGAAGGCTAAACCCGGACAAGGCTGAAGTGGTACTCTTTACAAAAAAAAGGGAAGAATGGGAGGGATTCCTTAATACAGAGGAACAGTTAAATACCCGGGAGTAGTTATGGATTTAAGACTGAGCTGGAATGATTATTTAGAGGCCCGAACAAGACTTTGGACGAACCTTGAGGCTAACGCCGAGAGTGCTATTGTATACACACTATGATGATCCACTGCATGATCACTTACGCCGCTAATGTATGGAGCCTAGTACAGCAAAGCGCAAACACCATCTTTAAATTGGTAAATTTCAAAGAATGGCTTGTATGGGAATATTGAGTATGATGAAGACAACTGCCCCCATTAGGGCTTTATATATATATATACATATATATATATATATATATATATATATATATATATATATATACCTGTCTGTGGGCTCATCTTCATAAGATCGTAGCCGGTATGCAGATAGTATCTGAGAGTCCCCAACACTCAACGGATTGAGACAGAGATACTTTGGAGATACAAATTTGTTACCAGAAGTAGTTAGGCAGGTTCACTTAACGAGGCTGCTTGGATTCGCAAAGATGTAGATGGTCCAGTGAGGTCTAAGCATCGATAATTACAACTTTTTTTTCATTCATTCATTTAAGCATAGTTAGTAATGAGTATTTCCTTCTCGAGATTTAATTACAGCTTGTATCCTTCAAGGCTTACTACTAACGAGATATTGATTATAACCTAGATAGATTGCATTGCATTGTGAAACTATATAAACAAAACCCTCTCCATTTTGATAGGCTCCTGTCCTCTTACTTAACTTATTGCAGTCTACTGCCTATATTTATGGAACTTCTTTATTATTATAACAAAAAGTACCATCTTGAAAATCAGTTGTTCAACTATGCTCGTGTTCTGTTAATATTTACGAGATTGTCATATATTTATTATTCTCTGTATTTACAGCTTTCAGACTAAAATCTATGATTTTAATTTTTTCATTAAGACCTTAATTTGGCAAATTGCCGGAAAAATGCGACCAAAAGTTTCCAATCTCAGCAAACTTTAAATTGCGTTCAATTATTGACCAATCTTTGCAAACAGACATTTCCTAAGGTTTATCGAAAAACCTAAGTGAGGTAATTTAAGGGAAAGTGCAGTAGATAGAATTGAGTAATAAATAAGTGCAAGACAGTAGCATATATTTGTTATAGGCGGGGATACATACAAGGACTATAAAAAAGTTAATAGCATTTCATTAACAGTATAAATTAAATACCTTCATATAAAAGATACTCGGTTAATATTTTCGTGAAAGATATATTGAATTTTGTTGGATAAATTAAAACAGAAACTTTTAAACTATTTCTATGGTACATTTTTTGAACCATGTTTTATATCTTTTACCATATATTCGTATAAACTCTAACGAGCTCGAAACTTATTTGCATCATAGAATAAAATTCCATAATTTTTGGTCTTTAATTCATGAAAATTTATATATTTCATTCTTTTCAGCTTATAGTGTATTGGCGGCTTAATTTGGTGAATATTTTCATATGAATTATCTTCTTTAGATCTAAAAATATTTTTCATCTGTGAATCATGCAGTTGGTGCCCATTTCAAACATCCAACCTATAGAACCTTGTTAATAAAACAATGTAGAAAGTAGAAATTCCACTTTCAATGATCGACGGAAGACTGACAAAATATTAAAAAAATTGTAGTTTCGTTCGTATTTTAGTATTGCAACCTTGATATTAGGGATTAGGTGCATAGAGCCAATCACCTAAAAATTTTTTATTATTTACATGTCTCTAATCCTAACTTCTCTCAATTTACAGTAATTGTAAGCCAAATTGTTCTTGTGATTGTTTCGTACACCTTTGAAATGATTTTTGCAATTGTTGTATTGAAGAGAAATATTTTAAAGCTAAATATGATTTAGGTTACAGCTATTTTCAGTTTAAAAATTACCAATGTGTCGGTTCGCGCAAGTATGTATTATTCCTGACATATTTAAAACAGCTAACTCCAAGATAAGTTTGTTAAAGAACCACTCACACAGTAAATGGAAATAGCTTAATTTTTGAACCACAGAACTTGTGCGACTATTGTAGAGCGGCAAAGCTCTGAAGAGAGAATTATTAGAGCAGACGTATCTGAAGGCTCCCTCCTCTCTTCTATCTTATTTAACATTTATACAGCTGATATTCCCAAAACAAAATTTTATAATTTGTATTTATTTCCAGATTAAACTACTAAAACATCTAGCGCTTCAAGTACTAAGCTCATAAACTTAAGGTTATAGAGATTTATAGATCTACTGGAAAGGTATATACTTAGTAGGAAAATAAAAAAGCTATGTACTTTGTTCTTCCAGTGATTCGATTAATAATAGCACGCTCACCAATAAACTAGAAGTCTAAAGTCAAGTACTTGGGATTAATGTTTCATAAAAAGTTTAACTGGCATGACAATATAAATTGCACCATCAAAATGAGCAATAGGCAACTATCTTTAACTTACTAAACCGCAGGAACAATATTAACTTGAAGACCAAAGTCATAATCTGCAAAGTTTTTGTAACGTTGACCTTGACGTACGGAGCGCCAACATGGTGCGCTACGAACATGGTCAATCTTACAAGTCTTTTAGTTTTTCAAAATAAATTTCAAAGAATTATATATCATGCTTCTAAAAGTAACCCTGTTAAATTTTTGCATCGTGATCTTAATACAGAATCACTAATAGAATACTACGATAAAATAATTGTTAAATGTCTTCTTAAAGTGACTTTACTGTTGGCTTAACAGACTTCACGAACTACCAAAAGATTGGATAACTAACAAGATCATAGATATAGGCATGTAGTTCAATAGAATAAAATAATAATAGCAAGATTTACTGAAACAAAAACCTCCATTTCATGGTAAGTAACAATATATAAGAACAAAAGGAAGTTATAGCATATCTTCTGACTTAAAAAAGTCACTGATGCCCATATATATATATATATATATATATATATATATATATATATATATATATATATATATATATATATATATATATATATGAGAGTTATAATAAGTAAAATTTACTTTGACCTAAACTAAAAATATCAACTACACATACACAGCCTATTCTCTCATTTCGTTCTAGATTCAATATCCTGAAAAGAAGCTAATGTAAGTATATGTGTTTTGAAAACTTATTGTAACTTTATAGCAGTATATATTTCATAGTATTAGTTTGTGTTTGTAGTTTGTAGGATTTTAAGGTGATTTTCTACAAGTTCATAATTTATTTAATTAATTTTACCTCTGTCAATTTTCTCATGAGATGTCTATGAAAGAAGGTCTGGAACCTTTTGGAAAATTTTTTCGACATGGAACGTGTATGACAAAAGATCGCGAAATTGCTAGATTATTTTTTTTTCTTGTTTTTATTACACCATGTAGTATGAAAATCCTTCTAGAAGATTCGGGAAACTTCTGGTATCGGCGAAAGAGTCTAGATCAGCTTTCGTGGTTAGTGTATTTTCAGAAGTCGTGGATGTAAGTTGAATTGTTTGACAAGTTGTCAGAATTGAGAAAATGAAAGGTTATAAAACAATTCAGTGAATATAAAGACTGGCCGTCCGGAATAATATATAATAGTCAATCTGCTTAAGATAAGCTAATTTGGAAGAAATCATTTGTTGACATTAAATTTAATAATAAAAAAAGTAATTTTATCTCATAGAAAAGGTGCTTTCGGAAATTTTAAATTTTCAATAATTATAACTACCTTTATACTCGTGGTTTAATAATAAGTTACAGCGAAAAAACTATTCTTGTGAAATAAGGTAATTAAAGTTATGGAAAAGATAATTTCATAAAAATACAAATATGAATAAGATAGTGCCAAAACCTGATGGCACTAATATTCTGAGAACAGAAAGTTGCAGTACTGAAAGCAATATCTGAAAAAGTATATTTAAATATACTGCGTCAGTTAGATAAAAAAAACTAATTTAAATAAAAATAAAACTACTATTGTTTTTTTATGTAAGACTAAATGATTTTGATTTAACTGAAGTTGTTGGGAGTAACTTTTGATAATAAATTTACCTTAATTAGTTTCTTCATATTTGCTCTAAGTTTCAGCAATGAATTTTAAGCCTTGCACTACAGCAAGTAAATGTTTTTGACTCTTTATTTTGTAAATATTTGTTCAGGAATTAGATATTCTTATTTAGTTTTTAAAAATATGCACTACGCATGATTGCGTGTCTAGGATATAGGAAATCATGTACGAATGTTTTTTAAAAGCTAACAATTTTGACGATAGTTGATAATATATTTTCGAGATTTGTGTTTTTTTTTTATCTTTGAACGATGGTGTTAGATCAACACATGGTTACGATACTAGACTAAAGACTTTTTTATTGCCTGAATTCCACAGATTCGACGAATATCAAAAATATGTTTATTTTACAGGATGTAAATTTTTTAATTGGCTTAGTGATGATATTAAGGATGCTGCTAATTTATTGTAGTAAAAAGCGACTGTTTGTTTGAAAAAAAGGTATAAGTAAGATTCAGGAATTTTTATTAGTTTGTTAGTTTATCTGTTATTTATCTTTTTGTTCTTTATTTAGTTTTAAATACATCTTTTGAATTTTTCTTCAATTATTATTATGTAGGTTTTTTTATGGAAGGGTAATAACAAAAATTATAAAATGAAAAGATATTGAAATTTTGTTTACTGTTTCATTTTTTGCCTAATAATTGAAGAAGGGAGATGTCTTATCTTGTAACAGTTGTAATTTCCATAGACTAATAATCCGATGATCAGGACTCCTTAAACATTTCACAGCAAACGGAACAACTACCACGAAATCTTCCAAACCATTCACAAAAATTTGTTTTTCTCCACGGAGAAAAAAAATTAAACAACTCGGTTCTAGGGTACTATTAAATTAATTTTAAAAATTTGAAGTAAAATTGTGTTACTTTGGAATCCATTGTCTAGTAAAACGGGACATATCTTAGAAACGTTTTAAAGTTAATTTTGAACCTAGTTTTTAAGCAATTTTTTCCTACTTCTGGATATTTTAGAAGCAGTTTTGCAGTGCCTTTTGAAAATTTTGAGGACAGTTTGAGAAATATACAAACTAAAAGAAATTAAATTAGTTAACTGCGAAATTGTATTCTATATATTAACAAACACACCCTTATATTGTATTATTAAGGATAAAAATTTAGAGATAAGACCTGGGAATTGCTAAGATAAAAATATTGTATGTAGTAATATAAGTAGCACCAAAATCTTTGAAATAAGTTCTGGTATAAATATCCATAAATGTTGTCTCTTATATTTCATCTTTTTATTAATTAGTGTGGTGATATCAATATTTAATACATCGCAGTTAATGTATTACTATGAACACTTTTTCTTAAATTCACAAATTTTCACATTATATTTGCTTTTCCAGTTTTTAACCAAACGATAGAGGTTAGATGCTTTCGAGAGGGTAGCAGTTACCAATTAAGAAATTAAATAAATTTGCTTATATTATAAAATGTATTAATTCTGCTTTTTTGGTAATGGCAAGAAATATCTGAAAATGTTGTTTTTTTTAATAGATTAAACTTACTCATTTTATCGTTTGAATTTTATTACCGTTAACACTTCGATCACACCATTTAATATTATTTGTATCTTCCAAGCCTTATATTCAGACTACGACTACGGTTTAGAAAGAATAAATCTAATAAATAAACCCTCAAGAGTAAATCTGTTGATATAACTACAAAATTTAAAGCCAATCTATTTTGATATAACAAAATTGTTTATCTGTCATATAAAGGGTGACTTGCTTAGGATTAACTCACTTTAATCTCTTTATCAATCTTCGACAATGGCTCTTCGAAGGGGACGAGCAATAATTGATTCCGATTTACATTTCTCTTGAAATCGAAAACTGAAATTGGAATTGCATTCCAGTAAATACTTTGTCCAGTATTAAAGTAATTAGCCTAAATTTTCTATTAAATAATCTTATTTATGGATATAACATTTTCAATTAAAGCTTTATAGAGCGTATCAGAAATGGAAAAATGGGTTAATTTTACTGTAAAAATTATGAACTAGGTGCGAAATCAAAATAATTTTATTAAATTTTATTAAAGAATTACCGTGACAAGTAGGAATCAGCTTCTAAATATTGCTGAGATAGGAATATTGTGAAAAAATTGCATTATGGTGAGACCACCAAAGAGCCTTTTGTAGAGAATTGGTGAAATGATTTCATTTGTAAAAGTAAAAAAATAAGACAAATTTAAAGGAAGTCATAATTCAATTTTCTCACTTAGTTCAAGCACGCAACTCCAGTAGTGATAAATTAAAATACGATAAGAAGCTATAATTTTCTCTCTTTAAATATACTTCTATCTTCTTCTTCATGTGCCCTGTCCGTTGCGAACGTTGGCTATTATCATGGCAATCTTGATTTTGTTTGCGACGCTCCTGAACAGTTCGGCGGATGTTAGTCCAAACCATTGACGTAAGTTTCGGAGCCATGAGTGTCTTCTTCTTCCGGGTCCGCGCTTGCTATCTATCTTTCCTTGGAGTATTAGCTGAAGGAGACGGTATTTGTTATGCCTCATTACATGACCAAGATATTCTAGCTTCCTCCTCTTGATCGTCGGTATAATTTCCTTTTCTTTCCGTATACGGCGAACTATCTCCACGTTGGTGATGTGTTCAGTCCAGGATATTTTCAGGATACGTCGATACACCCACATTTCAAACGCTTCCAGCCTCTTCAATAGAGTTTCCGTCACTGTCCATGCTTCCGCGCCATACAGCAAGACAGGAAATACGTAGCATTTAGCAAGTCTTACTTTTAATGGAAGAGATATGTCACCATTCATGAACAAACTTCTCATTCTGTTAAAGGTCGCTCTGGCTTTTTCAATTCTAGATCGTATTTCGGTGGTTTGGTCCCATCTTGTGTTAACAACTGTGCCGAGGTATATATATGAGTCGACATGCGCTATTATTTTATTATCTATTATCAATTGTCTGGCTGATTGTTGATTTTTGCTAATTAGCATCCATTTTGTTTTATTTATATTTAGATCGAGTCCTTTTTCCTTGCTAGCTTTCTGGACCTTTTCCATGAGACATTGTAACTCATCTATGCTGTTGGCAAGTATAACTGTATCATCAGCGTATCTTATGTTATTTATTATCTCTCCATTCACTTTGATGCCTACGTCAGTTTCTTCCAGTGCTTTTCTAAAAATTTGTTCTGAATAGATATTGAAAAGTAGAGGAGACAGGATACATCCTTGTCGTACGCCTTTCTTAATTTGGACGTTTTCAGTGAGCATATTGCCTATTTTCACCTTAGCCGTTTGTCCCCAATAGAGATTTGCCACAATTCGGATGTCCTTGTAGTCAACACCTATGTTTTGGAGCGTTTGTAATAGTTGGTCATGTCTCACATTGTCAAATGCTTTAGAGTAGTCGATAAAGCACATGTAGACATCTTTATTCATATCTCTGCACCGCTGTAATAGTACTTGCAGGCAAAATATAGCCTCTCTTGTGCCGAGAGCATTTCGGAACCCAAATTGTGACTCGCTTATGTTTTCTTCGCATTTATTGTATATTCTGTTGTATATGACTTTGGTCAGGACTTTGGTAATATGGTTAATTAGACTTATCAGCCTGTGTTGATCACAAAGTTTGGTGTACGGCTTTTTAGGTATGGCAATGAAGGTTGATTGGAGCCAGTTTTCCGGAATTTCGCCGCTGTCATATATGTTGTTTAAAAGTGAAGTCAGAGTATCCAAGAATTGATTATCCATTTCGCACAGCATCTTTAGAATTTCGCCATGAATGTTATCTGGGCCTGGAGTTTTATTATTTTTGAGAGACCATATGGCTTTCTGTACCTCTGACTTAAGAATGGGAGGTCCGGTTTCGATGTTTTTAATGGTATATTCATAATGGCGGTCTGATGCAAAAAGTTCTTCCACATATAATTTCCATGTTTCGAGTATCTTCGACGGCTCTGATGTAAGGTTACCGTCAGCATCAGCTATGGACGTAGCTGTACCATTATAATTTGTCTTCTTTGTCATTTCTTTGATCTTCCTATGCATGTTTTGATAATCATATTTCTTCTCGCATTGCTCGATCTCTATACATTTTGCAGACAACCATCCTTCTTTCGCCTTTCTAATTTGTGTTTTAATTTTTTTGTGTATTTCGTGATATTTTAATTTGTTCTTATTTTTATATTTTCTTCGTTCTTCCATCATATCAAGGATATCCTCCGTCATCCAATCCTTCTTCTTCTCTCTATCGTGTATTAATAGTTGCGTGCATGTTGTGTGGATAGCCTGTTCAATCTTGTCCCATCTTGATAGTGGTTCTGATGTATGTTCGTTAATTTTGTCTATTTCTTTGTTTAGAGAATCTTGTACCTGTTGTTTAATTTTGACATCAGAGAGCTTTCCTATGTTTATTTTCTTGTTATTGATTTTCTTCTTAACACGCTTTAATCTGACTTCGATTTTGCAGACAACTGGGTTGTGGTCCGACGGAACATCGGCCCCCGGGTAGGTTTTTGATGATTTAATAGCGTTCTTGTATCTTACTGGTACACCTATGTAGTCTATCTGATTTCTTACGATGTTTTCTGGTGTGTCTGCTGGCGACTTCCATGTGTATATTCTGCGAGCGGGTAACTTGAACAAGGTATTAGTTAGAATCATATTATGTTCTTGACAAAAGCGAATGAGGCGATCTCCGCGGTCGTTTCTCTCTCCTAGTCCAAAACTTCCCACCACATTGTCCACTTTGCCCCTGCCCACTTTTGCGTTGAAATCACCCATTACAATATTTATCTCGTGCTTTTTGATCATCCTGATTAGTTGGTCTATTTGATCATAGAATTCCTCGATGGCTGCTTCATCCTTGTCTGCAGTGGGTGCATATATCTGGATTATATTTAGATCTACCGGGGTTGCATGCAGCTGCAGAAGCATCATCCTGTCAGAGAGCGGAGTTAAGGCTTTTACTGCTTTCTTAATGTGCGGTGCGACTATTATTCCCACTCCGTTTCTATGCTGTGACGTGTTATTGCCGGAATAGTAAACCATGCAATCCTGAATTGTGCAGTGCCCAGAGCCGAGCCAACGGGTTTCACTAACTCCCATGATATCTATATTGAGCCTTTTCATTTCCTTCACTATGTTATGTACTTTTCCGCCCTCATACATACTCTGTATATTCCATGTAGCGATCCTTTGACATGTCGGCATTGTATACTGTTTACCTTTGTAGGGATTTCGCATGCTGACGACCTGGGAGGCCCTACAGTTTAAGTGCGTCTGTCCTCCCCTGCCGGATCTCGGATTCCGAGGTCCGTGATCAGTAACATTATCTATGTTATATTTGATTACCATGACAATTTTACTAGGAAAGTAATAATGAGGTGGTTTTCCGTTGCCTTCCTCATCGCTGTGTAAACGCCGTTTCCGTGGGTACCACTGCGCCGTTTATTCCCTGATTCATAGCCTTTTTGGTTCTCTGAACCATTGCCTGTGTTCAGTATTGAAATAGCCAGCTGCCGCTATTCAAGCTAGTTTTGGTCCGCCCTGAGTATTTCATTTCCTCAGTACCACCCTTATCTGGGAGGCGTACCCCTATCCGCCACCTGGGGAGGCGCCCGATGGAGGACTAGCAACCCCACACGGGTTCTATACATCTTTATAATAATATTATAAATTTATTTCTCTATGTATTTATATATATTTAATATGTATTATTTTTAAGTCTTAGAACTTATTATTTTATGTAAAATATATTATAATTTCCATCTATAATGTAAATCAAACTTTATAATTTTACAGATATTTATTAAACATATACTTAAATAGAAAGCAAAAAAATAACTTTTTGCTCCGCTAATTTTTCGCGTTCTGCAGATCTCTCTAAATTCTTATAAATTGCAAACCTTTATCTTTTTGAAGCGAATTTAAATAGAAAATTAACAGTATATCTTGTTATGAAATTTTTTTTTCTTTAAAGAATATGAAAATTTGAATGCTGAAGTGCTGCTTAATGAACCTATTATTAATAGAAGACATCTGCATTTTTCCTTAATATTTTAAGTGTATATAAGCAAGTTTTATTTTTTTATACAAACAAATTGGAAATTTATGGGCTGCTATGAATATAAAGTATAAATATAAAGTTCATTCAATACCTCATTTTATTATATTTTGCAACGATGTAATAATATTACTATTTTATTTGGGGAACAAGTATGCTTTCCGAGATTTAACTGATTTGTTATACATCAGAGACATATAATTCTTGCGGGAAAATAATATTTAAGATATTGGTTTTATGGTTCAATAAATAGTTTAACTTTACCATGTCGGGAAATGAGATTTTTCGAATTTTCCGAATTTTCAGAGCATTCAACTATAACAGTACCGAGCCGTAAACTGCGATACTACGTGCGCATGCCTCCCACGGTGGGAAGACTAACTGATAATATAAATAGCTGAGCTAATTGTAACTATAGATAAAGCACTGACATGGTACAAGCACATCTTAGCTAGCGTCAACAAATTCAAATTTGTTAGAGGACAGCTCTACTCGTTGCTCAAAACAGCTATCAAAATGAGCCTTAAGAACAAGTTGACAATTATCAAGGCCGCATTAATGCCCATTCAGACCTAAGGATCTTCAGCTTGGGCTACGCACCAACGAGATACCTCAAGAGACTAGAAGGTTAGGAACACATAGTACTGAGGATGGCTTACAACGCCCTATGATTAGTCAGGAATGAACAAATGCATAGAGAGATGAGATGGACCCCTTTAAGGCAGGTTCTAAAATAGAAGGCCACTAAAGTCTTCTTAAAAGCAGATACACATGACACACGCTCATTAGACAAATAGTAGATTACGACGGCAGGAAACACAAAAGATTTGGAAATCAGCTCGATGCAAGAGGACAAAGAAATCATCTTGGAACAAGTAGCAGGAAGTAGCCTACCAAGGAAGAAAGAAAAGATGCCGAGAGAAGCCATTCAAGTCACAGGCAGAGTATCTTCCACTGGATGAAGCACTGAAAAGACGTGCAAGATCGAGGACTAGGACCACACTACTACTACAGTCATAGGTAAGAGATAAATTCTTATTTTAACAATAAAATACTTAAAAAACCAACCTTATATTTTATGCGAAATGTAAGAGAGTGCGAAGCAATGGATGTTTCGGCATCTGGAGCGGAAACATCAATGCTGTGAAGATCAGAGGTGTGTAAAGGCTCACCGTCCCGGCAATCTAAAGGACTATTACTGTAAGTGACTACGGATCGTACCTAGCTAAAATCAGTAAGGACTAGTGAGACCTTCAGTCATAAGGAGTTTTAGCCGATAAAGATCCAGCGCTACTTCTACACTTAGTAGATGTGTCGATGCAAGATTTCCCCTCCTAAACAAAAAAATGCACGCTCATGATTGCAGGTAAAATATTTTTCGAGATCCAATTTTCTGCGAAAGCGCCACGATATGTGTTTCGATTGAACACGAAAGCCTTTCAAGAATTTGGTCATTTAGAGTGCGTAGTTGACTCTCTAATTCATGGTCCCTACCATAAAGTGAAGATTTAACATCATTTAGAAATTTTTGCATTGGAGTAAGTGGAGAATTTAAATTTATTTGAGTATAATTACATTCATCACACCATCATTTTGAGAAGATCCACACGTTCTCCACCAGGAAAAACAATCCGAGTGGAACTCGGGAGTAATTGCCTTCTTAGTCAGGTGTTATAGGTGAGGTAAACTAGTAGGCATATGGTATTTTAAGATCTCGCCGCCATCCTTTTTTGTTGGTCTGCCGGGAATCCTACAAATACAAGCAGATTAGCTTACTTATATCCTACTGATACTATCATGGCCCAACAACCACGGGCAGTGTCGCACCTCTCTTAATATCCCACCGTTTTTGGTCAATGTTGTCACGAAATCTACAATCTCGAACAATGTTGTACCGTTTCTTTCTATCCTACTGTCATTTATTCTCGGATGCACGCAATGCCGTAATTTCCACTTTATTTCGTTGTGACTAGGAATATATTCATCCATAAGTGCAAATCGGTCATGGATAAGGACATATCACATCTATCGTTAATAGGCATCAGGCATCCAGTAACTAACATGCCTAAATGACCCCTAGTTTGCCGTTTCTCCGCTGTAACAAGCTCTTTGGTGCTCTCTACCACGCTAATCCAAAGTGTGATGCTCAAGATCGTTATCCCATATTTATCTGATCGATAACCAAACCGTTGGATAGTTTAACCGATAAATAGCTAAATTGTTGGATGTCCCTGCCGACCAAGAGTGTAACCGTGGGATATTCTGGCTGATAGATAGCTTGACCGTTGAATATTTTAATCTACGACTGTCAAGGGAGTAGATGTCTAATTTTCGATGCTCCGCTCTATTAATAATGAGACTTTTATACCTTATTGCTTACAGAACTATCTATCTTCTCCCTCCAAAGATAAATATAAGATGGAAAAATTGGTTATAATATTCGCGTTAGTCGAATACAAATGTGGACCTACTTATGATTTGTTATTACTATTAATATCATCAGATTTACAAGCCAAACGGCTTCACACTCTCTCCAGGGATTATTGACTCATACCAGGTATACAAAGACACCAAAAGCATAAAGCTCTGTGGGGACCCTTCCCATGTTATCGGGTCCTAGGTGGCGTGGTCTTCTGTACTTTCTATAAACTTTCAGACAGTCCACGCGGTTGCAAGGAGAACTGCTTTCTGCATTGGTTTCAAGAAGAGGTTCCGGATTATATTTATAGTAAGGTAATTTTCCTACCTGCAATAGTTTTAACTTATCTGCTAACTCTTGGTGGAGTATCTTAGCGGCTGAGTCGTGTCTTTCTTTATACTCGGTTGCAGCAAACACTCTGCATCTTCCAATTATGTATTGGATTGTCTCAAATGTTTGACAGCCATATCTACATTGATCATTTTCTATCGTGTTTGATGATGAACCCCCGATAGTTCTTCGTCGGAATAATCTGGTTCTGGATAGTTAACAAAAAGGCCTCAGTCTTCGGAAATATTTGTCCTGAAACCAACTAGTAGTTCGACGCTGAGTTATCGACATTGTCCTGATTGACCTCATTCAGATGCCATCCATGACGTGGTTTCTGTAGCCAAACTTGTAACTTCCCTTGGTCTGTTCGGTGGTTAGAAGCAATATCCCGTTCTCTCAGCTGTAGCGGCATTCAATTATCTGTCGCGCACATAGCTCCATGTAGTGTGGAAGAGTCCGCTAACCTGTGGAAATAAGAACGTAAGTTTATTATTGATTGATCGAGCATTATCAATATCGACAAATCCTCTTACTCCTTGGTGCCTTGGAAACATTGTACGTTCAATAGCACTCCGAAGATGGTGTTTGTGTGCTTTTATTAAGAGTGTTCTTATTTTCCTTTGCAGGTTTTCGATGTCCGTCCAGCTCCAGTTTACAATTCTAAAAGAGCAGCTAAGCGTAGAGCATTCGTACGTGTTGAGCGGCTTAAACAAATTTCTACTATTTAGACTAGTTCGTAATACCCTCCTGACAAATTCGATTGTCAATTCGGCCTTCATGGTACGATGGTCATTCCTAGGTATTTGTATGTTTGTTTTGCTTCCATTGCAGCTATTGTTTCACCGTTCTGCATCTCCTAATATTATTAATAATTTGTCCTATAGTAGAGCACAATTAGGTTTTCCCACTAAGATTATCTTTGATGTTTGATATAATTAGATAATTCAGAAGAACTTGTTTGAAACATATCAAGTCCTAAACAATCAAAATTTCAGTAAGAAATAAAGAAATCTTTCTGCCGTATTTAAATAGTTTGTTATATACGTAATTCTCCTTTCAGGCAGAGAATATGAAAAATATAAGTACAAACAGTTTATTTCTTGCAAATAGCGCTCTGGTCCTCTCTCCATACGCATTTCGATCACCTCATGATCTGGTCAGTGGAGCTGTATCAGACCGAGAACCACATTAGCAGGAAATAACTGATATATGAACCATAAATTTCAAGGTATGTCGGCAGAATATTTACAGGAAATAAACTGTTTGTACTTATATTTTTCATATTCTCTGCCCGAAAGGAGAATTACATATATAACAAACTATTTAAATACGGCAGAAAGATTTCTTTATTTCTTACTGAAATTTTGATTGCTTAAAAATTTCACTTTATTCCGTTGATTCATAGATGTCGTTCGACTGGCGATATTTTTCAGTCTGACATCGAAGTGGGTAGACGGAAGGTGTAATATCTTGCCGACATACCCTGAAATTTATGGCTCATATATCAGTTATTTCCTGCTAATGTTGCTCTCGGTCCGATACAGCTCCACTGACGAGATCATGAGATGATCGAAACGCGTATGGAGAGAGAACCAGAGCGATATTTGTAGGAAATAAACTGTTTGTACTTATATTTTTCATATTCTCTGCCTGAAAGGAGAATTACATATATAATAAACTATATCAAGTCCCTTTCCGAATAATGGCTATTGTTACTATTTGTGAAGTTTCAATGTAATAATCAAGAAACGTTTTGTTTATATTATCATTATTTTGGGTTATTGCCGCCAACAAAAGGGGTGTTGGTGAGATCAGCCCAAAATCATCCAACCGGACTGAACTCTCCGGCCATCTAACCTCATTATTCTCACTGAGATTATTATGATGAGCCATGCTCTTAAAATTTTGGAATATAATATATGAATTTAAATGAAATTTATTAATAATTATTTTAACGTGCCTTGGGAGTGAGTAAAGCTCTTAATTTTGAAATTATTTTTAAATATGAGGTAATATTTTTAGGCATTTGTATGATTGGAGTTCATTGGTATCGTTTAGTATACTAAATATTGTGATCAATTACTTTTATTTTACCACGAACTAATTACTAGCACTTTAATAGAACTAAATTATTCTTTTTTAAACTAATTATCTGTTACTTTCAACTATTTCGCATTAGGAGAATTAACGTTTAAACTTCGAACTAGCTTTGCGTATTTCTGGACGAAATTCGCAGTTATCTTCTTGTAATAAGCATATAGTTAAAATCTAAATAAAAGCTGTTTTTTATTGGTTTTACAAGAACAAAAAATCATGCATTTTCGATTTTTATTTCTTTAACTTTTGATAACTTTTTTTATATTAGGTTTTAAAATTATTATTAGTATATTTGTACGTTACTAATAAGTTTTAATCGTATAGAATGGTTTTAATTTTGAGTATGGTAAACTCAGTTATGTTTAAACTGTGAAATATTATGTTATCTGCTAGCTAAGGTCCTGTATAGACACCTAGACGTTCGGCTAGCTTTCAAACTAAGCAATCTGAGAGCCCTTTAGTTAAGAAATGATTACATGAGACGTCATAAGCAGACAATCTTTCCTATACTTCTATTTTAATAAAAGGGAAACCTCAGAATACTTTTTATGAAATATCACGAATTTTTTCATTATCTTCGAAAATATATCTCTTTTTACTCAACGGAGTGTAAGTGTTGATCTACTAACAAAACGATATACTATTTCTATGAATGAATAGAAGTTTTATAGAAGAACTTCCCACGCCACGCATCTAGCAATGCTTGTGTCTTTTAGGATGCATTGTCTAGAAATTGTCAAAAATCACTGATGCCTTCTGTAATGTCGGTGTTGCTCAGAAGCTTTGCCCGATACTTTAATTATCAAAAGACGTAGATCTGGAGTACTACAGTGAGGTGTATTTTATGTCAAGCTCTGTTACGAATTTCATTGAACTTTTGTTTAGATACAAGGCAAATATGTTACTAATACTGAACAGGCTAAGCAGAGTGAAAAAAGAGCTGAACTCCTGCCTAACTGAAAAACAAGTCAAATCTGATACAGCATGTTTAAAAACACGGCTAAAAGACAAATCTAAAAATGACTTGAATCTTAATCTTATTCTGTTATAAATCTTGAATCTTATTCGTGTTCTGTGCAACTTATATATGGTATTTAGGAAACTCCACCGCAAAATTAGATGATGTTTTTTCCATTCCATCGTGGTTTTTGGTGTTAACTGATGAAGTTTTGACGAAAATTTTATGTTTATTACTTACGTATTACTAATTTCTAATTATTTTTAATGTTATTTCGATTCATTTCTTCTTACATTTACAATAACATTTCCACAACTGAAAGATGTTACAATGAAAATGATCTAAGAAGAACTTACTACCATATTATACTATTATAAATCAAGTCCCTCACAGCCTTTCTGAAGATATATGTAATCATTAATTCATTAAATTATCTATTATAAATGTTCGTTAATGTTAGTGCTTATTTGCAAAAATTTTACTATTATTATTAATGAAATCAGTTTTTATAACCCTGTACTAGAAGTAAAGAAATAAAATATAAATAGACAAATAGCTGCTATGCACATTTGGTACTCTTTTTTTAGTTAAAAATCCTCAGCAAAAATTTAAATTATTTTCTATAAATTTCTGTTGTCAATTTGCTATTGGATCATAGCCGTGTTATCTAGAAATACTTCATAAAATTTTATTTCTAATCATTTTTTTAACAGTAGCATAATTATACGGTTAAAAATTTGTATGTCATAAACGAGGGTAGCGTATAAAATTCGGTAACTGGCAACACTGGCGTTGCTAGTGTCATCGGACATATCTATTGTATAGTTTGACATCTTAAACGGTACTTATAATGTTTTGACTTACGGACACTATTTGTGTTGTTACAGTAATTTAAAAATTTTATCTCGACGAAAACATGGAATTACTCGTGAACATTTTCCTGTGACTATTTTCCACAATTTTCAACAACAGTTTATCTCAACAAGAGTGTATTGATAAAACTTGCGTGCATAAATTGTTCCATCAGCATAAAAAACTGGCTTGGGCCATAAATTCTATCAAATTATATACCAACATTAATTTCCATTTGCGTTGCTCTCAGGAGACTTCTTAGACCGTAAAACGCTTCTCGAATCCAAGCGTTCCAAATCACAAGACCTGGCAGGGGTAAATTCTAAGCTAGCTGATATTCTTCAAGAACTTGCTAACATCCTGCGTGTTAATCAATGGTATCTAGCGCTTTAAGGAAAATTGAATAAAGTAAATCGAAGATGAAGGCAACGATTTACATCGTAATAGTCGCACAGCATCTTTTCGAATAGTGAAATCTGTTACTGCGAATTTAACACAGTATTATCACATATTGAACAATTCCATATTACTTATGATATTACAGCATAGACAGAATATGATCACTTATGATAGCTAAGAAATCGTTGCTAGGAACGTATTTATATCAAAATAAAGCAGTTCTTTTTCGTTTATACTTGGAAATTCCTTTACAATAGATAAAAAACAGTTTGCTTGAAACGAATCTATGAGAAACAAAAACCGTTTTATTTGGAAGCTCCAAATCCAGTACGGTTTGAAATATTCTACAGAGGACTGAGACGCAATAAAATGAGCAGACCAAATAGTCAAGATAATATTTGGAAATTTCTTGAGAGCACAAAGACATATTGTACTTGCATCAAATCAAATAAGAATAGGAAAAAGTTGTCGAGGGTCCACCACTATTTGGCAAAAATTTCAGTTCTAATTTAAATTCACGGCAGAAAATTTCAGATCGTTCTTTTCTTTGTCGAACAGTACTACTTTCTGACAATAAAACTTTGTCAGAATTAAACAGCTATATACTAACAATAAACCTAATCATCAATTAAAATCTAATTATTGCACTATGTGTAGGCAAGCCGTTGAAACATTTTAAATAGTGTATAAAAAGTGTGGCAGTGAAGTAAACATGTTGATACATCGAATAGTTAGTATACTGTTCAGTATGAGCAAAGTCTATATATGTTCTGTATTAATTAAAACCAGGCCCTTGATATAATATTGGTAATTCCGTTTACTCAAAGAGCTTGCTGTATAAAATCCTAGGGTCATATAAGAGAGGGGTTTTCAAAGACACTCCTTAAGTCCTGTTTCCAACCATTCTATTGCTCCTAGAAACACAAATCGGGGTCATGACAGGCACTTTTTTTAGTATTAACCTAACACTGTATGGTTTTGGATAAAAGGATCTTTAAATAGCTTGAGGAAAAGAGTACGCGAGAGCTATCAGAACTTTTTTTGCTATCTATAAGAGCTAACTTATATAGAATTCCTCGAGATCGATATCAACAAGCTATCAGGCACATCTGGTCATTAAAACTGAATGATATTAATAAAATCTCTGTCGCAATAAAGATTGTCGTCTCAATACTCATTTACTCACTCGGCATGATTAAGTGGAAAGAAAACGAAGGGGCCAGTTAGATATCAAAACCTGCAACACGATTGATCTTCGCCTAAATTTATACTCAAAGTCATTCGCTACGATTATAAGTTGTTGAAATGAGAGAAACCTGAAAAAAAAAGATACTCAACAAATGTCTATGTGAAGGAAAAATTCCAGAGAACTGGAATAACTCAAAACTAATATTTTTCTTTAAAAAAGATAATCCACTAACTACTGAACTAACTACAAAAATAATCATATATAATCTAACAATAAAATTGGACTTTTACTAATCTGTAGAGCTAGTTGGCTTTAAAAAATGGTTACAATTATAGACCGTCTACAAATCATAAGAATAGTAATAAAAAAATGTGATACATATAAAAACACATAGTCTTCATAGACTCTCATAAATAATTAAACATATCTCTAAAAATGAAACAAAGTAAATTAAAATTATGAAATCCACGATAACTAGCACAATCTGAATAAAACGAGAAACAAAACAACATGACCCCATTTCACTCAACTACTAACCTTAACAGTAAACTGGGTACAAGATTACAAAAGCTAAATCAAGCCTCCGCAGCGGCAGGACTATAGACAAATTATAGTAAAACTGAGACTAGGAGTCTATCTATAGAAACCCACAATAACGAAAGTGTGTGTATGTTGGTCATTCTGTAAATCTAAAAGTCAGTATTTTATAATTTGGTTATATTATCTGTTAACATGTACGGTTTGGAGCACAATGGACTATATATAGGACAACAAAAATTACTGATATAATTGAGAAAGTAGGAAAGAAGAATTGGCAGCGAGTCGAATACATAAGTAAGCGAAAAGATAGAAGGTGAACCCACAAAGTCACTTAGTGAAGGCGAAGACAAATACAGAGAACCATAGGAGGATCCCAAGAAAGTTGCGTTGTTGAGATAATAGTTGTAGCAGCAAAATAATAGACGCCAATGACAGAGAATAGGAAGGGTGAGAAAGATTAGAACACAACTACCTCCAGGAATGGACGGACACAGGATGAATAGGAAGGGGTTTCTAAATTAATATTAACTATTTAATTTGAAAATCAGTTTAATGAAAGTTGTTACACAATAAATTATGTGACCGTACAAAGATGGTAGCCAATTATCGCCGCATATAGCCAGAGTGTTCCTAAAGTCTGTTCTTTCTAGACAAAAAAATCTAATCTTGGCAGGAACACTAATAGGTTTTCTTTAAAATGACATAAAATTTTAAGTCGAAAATCTAATTAAATGAACTAAATGTATCAATGTATACAGGAATAAACCAAAATTTAAATAATTTAAACCACACAGTCGCTTTTACTTTTATTCGATTGTAACCAACCTACACCATATAAATATTGATTTAACTAAACCACAGATTAATTTATTTCAGTTTAACGTTTGGTCTGCTATGTGCACCGGATTTTAATTGAGCTACATTGAAATGTCGATAGACCGTTGTTCAACTGTTTAAATATATTTTGAAAACTAATAGTTAAATATTAGCGCAAACAGTTTAGCAAATACCATACCCTATTTATTGCGTGAGGCAAACATTCTATTTTAATACAATACGTATTACTGTTTCTTCTAAACATTAGGTTATATTCACAAGAAATGCCAGTACAATATAAATAAATACAAGGCAAACTTTATTCAGGAAAATATTTGAAAAATCTTTTACGTAAAATTACATTTTCAGGTGAGCTCTTTCAAGATCATTTAAATGTAAGCTTAATTGTTAATAGCAAGTATTTTCAATTAAATTCATTACTAAATGGATTTCGATAGATTTAGTGTAATTAGATACTTCCAATGGATTAAATTACTTTCTCTACATCAAGAATATATATTGTTGAAATAATGAAAGGGCAATGAAAATAAATCTTGTAATTTATTCAATTTGTCGAAATATTTCAATATATTCGATGATTGAAATCTTCTGTAGTATTTTATTATTTTCATAAAATAATCATATAGTTTATTGGTTAATAAAATATCAACACTTTTGCAATTAAATTCATTCAGAAAATAGTTTTGATATATTTAATATAAGTAAATCCTCTGACGATATTTAAATACTGCTATAAAAATATTTATTTTTTATATTTTTGCGTTGACATTTTATTTTTTACATATTAAACTTTTAACTGGCAGATCTTAATTTTTAGGAAAAACCTACAATTTTAAAAAAAGATACTTATTTCTCAAATAAGAAGGAAAGACCATGAATATAGTGCATATAATGCGTTTCAAAATACAGAACAAGAACAACTGCTTACAATTTAACAGCTATTTTCTGGGAATTTTACCTTTGGATCATTATAGCTCCACCAACAAGACGATTAGATGGTCAAAACTAGAAAGGAGAAAGAACGAAAGTGAAATTCACAGGGAATAAACGCCAACTTGTTAAAATTCATTTAAATTACCATAAAAGGTGTCTTTATATTCTACATATTTAAATATTCAAGATATTCTTTTTATTGATGCTAGTAGAAAGATATTTTGTAAATGTATCATGCTGATACCGGTAACTTGGCAGAGAAGACCCCTGTCGCTATGTCAACCATATATGGGTATTTCTCATCAAGTTCCGGAATTTAAGTCTGTAGCTCTTAGTGCAAAGTTACATGCAATAACTATCTATGTTATATTTTTAATTTAAATGCAAGATAACTATACTACTATTATTTCAAAAAACGAGATGTCGTTCAATTACAAAATGTTATGATCAATTTAATATCATACAGATCATCCCTCGCTAGTAGTGGTCATTACCCGGAACGTTAAATCCTTCTACTCCTTGACCTTGACCTTACCCCCTGGCCATGATTGAGTTGATATGAACTTGACCTTTAAAATGATATGTGTCCAATGTTGTGTGTGTGTGACCTTGACCTAGGCCACGTTCAGGGTCACCTTGGGTTTTGTGACCTTGAAGTTATGTAACGTAGTTTAGGGAGATCTTAAATAGTTTTATATGTGGTATGGGGGCAGTTTCATTCATCAATTGTCTCTGGCTTGCATAGGTAGTCCTTGTATTATTATTTGACAAATCATGGCATATGTCTGTGAAAATTGCAGTACTAAGTTTACCAACAGTTATAATATGAGGCGTCATAAAAGAGAATGATATGCGACGAGATTTAATGAAGTCCCAGGAGGAAAACGGCTCCGATTTGAAGAGCGTGCATCGGTGATTCCAGTTATTAATTGCGCTACATGTAATGTGGATGTTCCAGCAAATCATATGTTAGCACATCAACGAACACAACAACATAAAATAATCCTTATGTGCGGGTATGTCGTAGTGTGCAACTCGTTGAATGTGCTTTCAAAGAGAGAATTGCAACCTATCGGTTTAGCAGTGATATGAAGCATTCCGACATTAAATCGAAGGTGGTGGAAATTTTTAATAATTTATTAGGTGTGCATCACGCTTTAAAAGTTAACATGACTGCTGTTGATACGTACATGCTTCCATCACAAGAAAAATTGAGTGAGAAATTATTCAACACTGCTAATCAAATAATTACTGTAGAAAGTGATTTGAATGCCGTTTACCACCCTTTCACCGAATTAATATAAACTCAGGCGATAGAGTTTCAGGAGAAAGATTCGGGTATGTAAAAATGAAAACCCATTATATGTAACTTATTTTTGTGTTTTTTTTTTTGTTATGGGATGGGCTCTTGTGCGAATTTTATACTTGGAAGTCAGCATCAACAAGTATACGCCTATGGGTGGCTTATGATGCATCAAGTTGCCGTACTCTATTGAAAAGGGAGAAGCTGTCGGTAATGTGATAAACCAGGAAGAATGTTGCTTTGCGTGGACTGTAACATCAGCATTGGTTCCGCCAGCAACAGCGCCTTCACAGCTAACATCCTATTCCCATTTTTCTAGAGTGGTAAATTTAATAGGCATAGATTTTCCAATAAAATTACGTGACATTAAAAACTTTGAGGAAATGAACAACATATCCATTAACGGTATACGGTCTAAAATCTAAATACGAATATAATAAAGTAATAGATGAATTGATTGATCCACTGAGGTATGCGTTAAAAAAGTTAGCTAGACATATAAATTTATTGTTAATTACACAAGAATGTGGTAGTAAAGATGTGGACTTTTTTGGGATACGACTTGTTCAAAAAGTCGTTATGTTGGATTAAGGATTTATCACGCTTAGTTTCAAGTTAAATTAGTTCTCAAGAACATAAACTATATTTTTGTGATGGTTGTCTCAATAATTTTAGTACACCATCAGCTTTAACTTTACATGAAAACTATGATTGTAACCACATTTTCAAGCAAACACGGTTAGTGGATTTAAAAATTGATTAATTTGGAAAGAGTTTGCCGGAAATTATTTTAAAATTCGAGAGTATAAAAAAGCAAATCCGCGTTCCATTCGTGGTTTATACGGAATTCGATTTTTTTTTTAAACCAGTTGAAACGGTATAACCAAATACACAAAATTCTTACACCGTAAAAAGTTTTAAACATGAAGCATATTCTTTTGTTTATTTAATTAAATGCTCCTTTGACGACTCAATTTCGAACTTTGAGCTATTTCGAGCGAATAATGCAGCTTAAGTCGTTGTGGATCATATTGAGTGTGATTTAAACGCTCTATGTAACACATATTTAAAACACATTGAACCTATGAAACTGTTAACGCCTGAAGAAATACGGGAGTTTAATGATGCTAAAATATGTGGTAAATATGAAGGCCTTTTTGAGGACGATGAGATTAAAATAAGAGACAATTGTCACATAGCTAAAGCCAAAAGATTTGGTAGTGCATATTTCATTTGTAATTTAAATTATAAATTACCCTTTTCTCCCTACCATATATCATAACTTAAGTGGCTACGACAGCCAGTTATTTATAATAGAGTTATGTAAATATGGGGATAAAATTGATCTTTTGGCTCAAAGTAAAGAAAAGTAAATATCTCTTACCAAAAGTATTTATGTACACGATTATTTTGATCATAAATATGAAAAAGTCAAGGGGAAATATTTAAAGTTGCGGTTCATTGACAGTTTTAAATTTCTGTCAACGTCTTTGGACAATTTAGGCATCGGTTTAGACGATGACGATTTTATTGAAACGCGAAAACATTTTTCAAATATCGAGCAATTTAATTTGATGTGTCAAAAGGGTGTTTTTCCCTATAGCTTTATTGACTCTATAAAAAAAATGAAAAATACATGTCTTCCCAGTAAAGATCAATTTTATGATAATTCACGTGAAGAACACATTAGCGATTAAAGCTATAGGCGAGCAAAAGATGTATGGCGCTTGTTTGGATGTAAAACTTTGGGAGACTATTCAGACGTGTATTTAAAATCAGATGTGTTGCTATTGTGCGATGTTTTTAAGCAGTTTCGTGATAATTGTATAAAATTCGATAAATTGAATCCCGCACACTATTATATCATTCCAAGTTTATCATTTCATTGTATGTTGCATACGATTAAGGTAGGGCTAGAGCTCTTAATTGATACAGACATGATACATTTTTTTAAGAAAGGTATACGCGGCGGCATAAACCAGTGTACAGAAAGGAAACACATCGCTAATAATATTTATTTACCAGACTATAACCCAACAAAACCATCTTCATTTATAACATATCTTAATGCTACAAATCTATATGGTCATAGAATGTCACAAGCATTACCATATGGTGGTTTTCGATAGTTAACAGAGCGCGAAATACTCAATTTAAATATTATGGCTGTTGGTGATGATAGTTTACGTGGTTACGTCTTGGAAGTGGATGTGCATTATCCAACTCGGTGGCATAATGCACATTCTGATCTTCCCCTTCTAGTGAAAAATATTAAACCACCAACAGAAAACGCTAAATTTCCGAAATTAATTCCTAATATACAAGATAAAAAAATACATTGTACACTATAGAACTTTAAAATAAGCCATCGCCAACGGCTTAGTGGTAATGCAAACTCATCGAGTATTACAGTTTAACCAACCAAAATTACTAAAAACGTATATTGATTTTAAGACCAATTTACGTAACAAAACCACCACAAAATTTGAAAAAGACACTTTAAAATTAAAAAATAACGCAATTTTTGGCAAAACTATGGAAAATGTGGAAAATCGAAAGGATATAAAATTAGCAACGCATTGGGAAAACAGTGTAGGCAAAAGTGGAGCCACACCATTAGTATATCGTCCAAGTTTCAATAGTAGCTCGATATTTACTGAAAACTTTGTTGCTATGTATATAAATAAAGTTAAAGTATTATACAATAAACCAATTTATATCGGATTTTCCATATTAGATATATCAAAGACTGTAATATATGATTTTTAGTATAATTTGATTAAATCCAAATTTGACGATGATGCTTCGTTATTTTACACCGATACTGATTCGCTTTATTAAAAATGTATACAGAAAACTTTTATCAGACATATCAGAAAACCTCGAAAAATTTGATACATCAAATTGCCCAGAAATAAATAATTTCAACATAATTAAAATTAATTCCTTAGTTGGTATAATGACCGATGAGTTTCCTGGTGACCCGATAATAAGTTTTTATGGTACCGGCGTGAAGGCTTATTACGTAAAGTCCATTAATAATGAACTTAAAAAAGCCAACGTTAACAAAAAATCTGTTATCGAGAAAGACCTTCATCAGGAAGAGTACCAAAGAATTGTTGAACGAGGTGGTTTGATATTAAGAAAAATGAAAAAATTTAGAAGTGAATTACATAACATTTATACCAACATAATAAATAAATTAGCATTACCACATAACGATGATAAACGTTATGTAATTCCAAATTCAACCAAAACTCTGCCTTGGGAAAAGACATAGATTTTTACAAAACAGGTCTGGAAGAAAATTTGGCAAATATAGTAATTCTGTTGGAATCATTTTGAAGTCAGGACAGCACGTAATCTGGAAAATCCATATTTCATTATTCGTATTATTTTTGTTTTTTCATTGAACATACAACTTTAATTGATAACGGTAGTCTTGTATTTTTTTTTAAATAAAAAACATGTATTCGTTACTTGATTGATGATGCTTTTTATCCAACCTTTATTTTAACATTATAAACATAATGCAGGATTAATTCATAACAAACGGCAAAGTTATTGTTGAAAATTTACTTAACAGTAAATTAAACGCACAGGTCAACCAGTAAATGTTTAAAGTGAAACAGTTTTATTGACATGATCCTCCATAGTCTTCCCAAATTTCAACATTTTAGAATTAAGTTCGTCTTGTCTTCATATATTGCAATAACAGTATCATCAATGTATCTTCTAAGTTCTTGAAAAGTTTCAATTAATGTTTTGGTTGCTTCAGCAAGTTGTTCATCAGTTGACAACATGATGTTTGAATATGTTGTAATTTTTCAAAAGCTGTGCAATATTTATGTGTTGTGTGAAAAGCATCGCAAACTAATCGGGCACCTTCTCCAAAAGCCTCAAAACTAAAGAAGCTACTGACTATGTCGAAATCGGAAATCGCCGATAGAAAACATTTTATTCGGCGACTAAAGGTGCAGGGCAGGCGAAAAAGAAATTTACACTCAAAAAACCAAAGACGCCCGCACCATTACCCGATTTTTTGCTAACACCATCACTTCTATCACCACCGATAGAGCCTTTCTCCGTCGAAGAAAAAATAATTGAAGACGACGATGAACCCACTCCACCAACACCGGCCAGTGTAGAAGAAGTGTGGGAGGTATAATATTTAGCAGTTAAGACTCATGCGCTACTGTTCCCGATATTGGGATGACGCAAACCATTAAAGAGGCGGTTTAAGAAATGTTATGAAGGTGTAGAAGCATCTGATATTTTATCTCTTTTATCACTATACGAAACTGCTTCTTCCAAATGTTGTGGTACATCTCAATCGAAGTGGGTTAGAGACTTTACCAACTCGCAAAAGAGGAAACTATCGAACATGTTTAGAATAAAAAAAGACTTAATTACTAAAGTGGGTGAAAATGACTGTGCGATAATAGAACTTGAAAAACATTATGAGTTACAGAAACAATTAGCAGTTAGAAAAAGTGCGGGTGAACGATATAGAAAACAATTAGCGGACTTTGATAAGTTTAAGTATATATATATATATATATATATATATATATACTTCTTGATGTTTTATTTCGTATAGGACCTTTCCGCATAATATTTGGTGTTAAAAAAGTGTCAATAATCAACTAAAACTAAGTAATAGCAATAGTTGTAAATATTTTTTGGTTATATTTACAACTATGCTAAAACATGGTTCGGTTTAAGAAGTTCAGGTTCTGTCGCCAGAACTTCTAATATTTTGCGCCTCAATATTGTATGCTTTAAAAAAAAACATATTGATCACAAAGTATTGTAACCAACTATAACTACGATCAAAGTATTTTGTGGTCCTGAAAAGAACATTTTGTTGTGTGGCAAGAAACATACGACTCTTTATGGCGTTGTAGAGTCGCATGGCCCTTCAACGGTGACGTTGATAACAACCCATTGGATTATAAAATCCCAAAGGGCATCCCATCTAGGATAATTCAAATTTCACTCCAAACAATTGTCCGTGATAGAATCTACCACCGGACAGTGTATTAGTTGTTGTTGTTCATTCGGTATTTCAAATAATTGTAATAAGTACTGGTGGCCTTTTATATAGAGATAAATTAGTGGTGGGGGTTGTATTACGTATCGGGACCAGAGTTGTATATGGTCTCATATACGAACGAACGATTTTGCCGAATTTCATCAACACCTAAAATTTAATACTTTGTATCTAATATTGTATGTTCTATCAATACAGTATTAGTAACAAAATACCAATATGAATTAAAACTTCGACCAAATTATTCCGTGGTCCTGAAGAGGACCGTTTTTTTGTGCTCTTAAAAAGGGCTGGGGAGAGTGTGAGGCTTATGGTGGCACATCCTCATCGACAGACCACCAGCTCGAAGAGTCGCAAGAACTCTGGGGACTTTTGCGCGTCGGCGATGTTGGAATTTCCAACACCGCGTTCTCCGTAGAGTGCGGCTCTGGCTGCGGACTGTCGTCTTCGAGGCGTTGAAGCCCCCAGTCGCCCACGTCATCCAACTCTACAAGACCAGAATCAGTCAATATGCAGTGGAATTTGGCTCACCTAGGTTGTCCCAGCGTAGGACGTCAACGATAGTAACACCGACCTAAATCCAGCTCTTGGTTTTCTTGGCTACACCTGGACCTCGGGTTGCCAAAGGTTGTGGCGATAATTTTCCGGGCGTGAATGACCTTACAATACCAATAATTTTTTTGAAGTATCTGCCGTCCTGATGGTCGAATGTGTAATGATGAAATAATTTGAATACCGCCCCTGTATACATTCAAGAAAGTTAGAGGGGTAAGGTGGTGAACATACTGTTTAAATGGTTTTAATATACGTCAAATCACATTGGTTTTATTTGACCACGCTTCGAGGCATAAAAAGTCACGGTTTTCGCGACATTTTGGACCCTCCTAACCAGCCGACACCAGCTGAGCCTCGTGTAAGTGACGACCGTACCATTCGCCTTTCGTGCAATAAAATTGCGTGAAAACAAGCGGACCATTGATTTTTTCTTGGTGAAGCCACTCACGCTCTAAAGGCCGGTAGGCCCCCTCGGGGAAATTTTTTTCTAGTCCTTTTTGTGGCATTTTAAGGCATTTTCCAGTCATGAAACAACGAAATTAACTGATCCCATCAGACCCTTCATTATACGTTAAACTATTTGTTATGGTGACAATATAAACATGGATTAACTTCTCCGTCCACTTTGTTTTGTTTTAAATAAGTATAAATTACTACTAAATTTCTACAAATTTATTAATTGACATACCGTTATTGATATGTTTTGACATTATTATGTGTAACATATAATCTAAAATTACATTAAAATATAAATTTGTTGGTCACGTAACCGTTTAATACATTATAACTAAGACATGAGTCGTGAATAATTGATGCAAACATTTTAGTGTCTTTGGAGAATTTATTCTTTCTGGTTTGAAACTCAAATTTCACATTCACGGTTGATGAGTTAATAGCCTCTGGGTGATGACTGCAATTGTGAATAAAAACGGAGTTTTCCCTATATTCCGCGAACGTCATCATCGGGTCATTTATTTCACGCTTGTAGTAGCTGTTTTGGAAGTTTTCATAATTGTAATAGGCTGCTGCATACAGTTTCTTGGTTAAATCTAAATTCCATCTTTCGTAGGGTAAAAGGTTGAATTCAGATCCATTCTATCGCATACGTCGGCTTGGATAAACTGGGTTGCGTTTCTTTCTTTTTTATCGCAATTATTACTGTCGTGAAATCCGACGATTATATAACGCGGTCTTTCTAGACTTGTGCTCATTCTTGAGACCCATACTTCGGAAGATGTTTGTCTTAAAGATCCTATTAACGATATGCCATTTGAATACTGACATTGTTTCAACCTTTATTAATGCGAGATATTATTTAAATTTTTGCCTGTCGTCTGGAATGATGGGACGAATTTTCCATTCGATTTTGTCGATACTAATTTTGACGTCTATTTCGACGACGTATCAATTGGTAAAAGTGCGAAATAATATCATAATAAGCTCTTGTTTTAAGTTGAAAACACCTTTTGTATAATCTTCGGCGAATCCCATAAGATATTTTAAGGGTAATTTCCCGGAGAATACGTAACTTGCAGTGTCTACGATATCTTGGTTTGCTTCATCGAGACCCCATCTGCATGTCATGAGAGATCTTTGTTGCATTCTCTAGAATGAAAACATGGTTTTTAATGTCATGGTAACCCCAGGGTTACGAATCACGGCGACTTGCTCACCATACATCTCGTAGCGAATTTCATCGAACAAAAATGCGAGGGCATTATGTGATAAAAATATCTTTTCCTTGTGTCTATGGATTAAAATTTTCCTTCGATATACATGGAACGTTCAGCGATATTTAGTATAATATCTTGAAAATTAATAAGAATACAGACTTCATCGGAATTGTTGAATGTTGGAGATCCGTATGGTTTATACGTATGCTCTTTTAAACTAATAATGGAATTGTTCAAGACGGGTTCGGCGAACACCTCTATTTTATCGCTAGCGGTGGAAAATATTTTCGCACTTTAAGACCGATTCATTGTAAAAATTTATAGTCTTCGGCAGATAACTGTTGAGATTTTTCGATTTAATGTGTGGACGACCATTAACGTTAACGTTACCCCCTTAGGCTACGTTTCGTAAAAATCTATATTTACTTGAAATCTCTGTATCAACCGAAATATGAGTATTTAAGGAAAATTTTAATACTTATCAAATGTTTGGGTTATTACGCTTTTAGTGATTGCAGTAATATTGTGGAACCTTCCGATGCAAAACCAAACTCTATATTTATCTTTGGTGATGTTATATGTGAAAAGGAAGATGTTATAAGCTCCTACTTTAGCATAGGATGTCATAAAAATATCGACTCCTTTTACCTAGCGCAAACATATTCGCGAGTGCCTAAATAGTTTGTGCGAGACAATGTCAATTTTATTATAATGTTTAAATAAGTTGAGGTGAATATGAAACACATATTTTCCAACCACGTTTTACTGGATCTAACTTTTATTCAATTTCAAGAAATGTGCTCAAGATGGTGGGACGATAAGTATGATTTTTAATAATTGATAAAGACAGTGATGTAAAATCGGGAAGATACCGCTAAGGATTTGAAAGCAATATATTACTGCAATAATAAGAGAAAACACTCATTTGGTTGCGAAGTAGTAGATATCTGTTGGACTTCCATTGTCTTTATTTTTGTTGAATATCACGACGTTTCGGCTAGTAGTTATCTCTAGCCGTTTTCAAGTGGAGTTTCACTTAAAAACGGCTAGAGATAACTACTAGCCGAAACATCGTGATATTCAACAAAAATAAAGACAATGGAAGTCCAACAGACATCTACTACTTCGCAAGAAACATCATGGTCTATGACCTTCAAACAAACACTCATTTGGTAGTTTAAACGTCCTTTGTTAACATCATGAATAAGCTATCAGTTTAAAACCTAAATTAATGGAAGCTACCAATGCCGTTAAAAACAAATTTAAATAAATTAAAGCGGCTAAAGAATTTAATGTTGTGGAATTGGAAAAATTTTATGAACCCATTTCTAAGCCTCTGACAACTATATTTGATATGATCAAGCAACGTCAACAACAATAACAAAAATAACTACAACGACAAAAACATTAGATAGCTATAAAATTACATAGTCCCAGTGCATTAGTGCAGTCGACTTAAATATCTGGTTTTCACCAACCTACAAATTCCTTTAAAACCTCTACACATATACAGCAGCAGCAGCATCGCATTTCAAAAGAGGATATTAGCCAATCGGTTTTTGATACACCCTCGACATCAAATAATACATCTCTCACATCCGCTGCCCCGCAATTTCCGATACTTTAAATGCACACCTATAAGGATTACGTTTGAAACCGTCTCTATACGATACTGTATATGGTGTACCTTTTGGTTCAAAAACAGATTATACAAAAAATTTTATTGGTAATTTAAAGGTGCGTTTTCGAAATGGAAATATTGTCTTATACAAAAAGGGGAAAAATATTGCAGAATATGGTAGATAGCCGGCACTTTATGACTTATTATTTCTTAAAACACCCCCAAGTTTAGACAAGGAACAACAACGTTTGCTTGAAGGTTGTAGACAATGTTGAAGAATGACTAAAATGTGGTCGAACATGCATTGTCTTTATTTTTATTTTTACGACGTTTCGATTAGGTTGTATCTCTAATCGTTATCAAGTATAAATTGAATGTTTTGTCTTAAGACTACGAGCTTATATAGTTACTGTGTCCATTGAAGCGCAACGTGTCGCTACACTGTACACACCTCAATGATTTGATGTTACAAACTAGTGGTTACAAAAGATTAGGTATCTCAACACTCGGTTTACTGAAGATTCCCTTATTCTTTTTAATGTATGCTGCTTCAATAAATTTTCTTTTTTTCATATTGGGTTCCATATATATTGCCGCAGCCTCAGACCATTTTATATGGTGTTGTTTATCCCAGGAGTGTTCTGCAATACCTGATTTCGACGTTTCCCCTTTTTGTGTATGAGTTTTATGTTCCTTAATTCTAACTTCTAACAGTCGTTTGGTTTCTCCAATATTCATTTCAACATACTCACATGGAACTTTGTAAACACATTAGTTCTTATCGGTAGTTTTAGGTTTTGTTTTTAACCTCTAAGGGTATTTCCTGATTTAAAGGCTGTTTTTATGTTATAACTACTGGCAATTCATCTTATTTTCTCCGACGTTCCCTTAATGTACGGAATTGTGAAGACGGAATGTGTTTCTTGCTCTCCAGTGTTCGTCGTTCTAAAATTATTTATAACATCGTCAATTAGTTTTAAAGGATAACGATTCTGTTGTAAATCGGATTTAATATTTGCTACCTCTTTTTCCAATGATTCGGCATTATTGCATATAGACAAAGCGCGATTATAGAGGTTGCGTATAATTCATCGTTTTGTTACAACAGAATGATTAGAACTATGATTAAGTATGTGTTGAATTTCTGTATATTGAAGTTTTAATAGTTTCGTTTGAACGGTTCACCTTGACGTCTAGGAAGGGCAATTGATTATTTACTTCTTTTTCCATGGTAAACTTAATTGTAATTCGAATGGTATTCAGATGTTTTAGGAAATCATTAAGTTCTTGATCATTGCCCTTCCATACGATGAAAGTATCATCGACAAATCTCAACCAGACTTTCAATTTTACTGATGCCGTTTCTATGGCATGAGTTTCGAACCATTCCATATATATATTGTCGACGACTGGGGAGAATGAAGAACCCATCGGAAGCCCGTCGTCCTGAGCATAGAACTTGTCCTTTACTGGAGAGTAAGCACTACGCAGGCAACACTCCAAAAAGTCCATCACCCCGTTCAATTTATACTTGATAACGATTAGAGATAGAACCTAATCGAGACGTCGTAAAAATAAAAATAAATACAATGCAAGTCCGACCACATTTTAGTCAAGGAACAACAATTAAGTGATAATGTACTTTCGACGTCCAAGAATAATTTGGAATCCACTAGTGTTGTATACAAAAATTATAAAAAAAAGTGATTAGGAGCAAATGGAATAAATATTACGAATTATTAAACCTCTGATGATGGACACAAAATTAGGTGGTGGTGTTACAAAAAAAGTCTCTCCGAAAAACTACAGTTACCCACAAAAAAAAAGAGATTATATAATATGAAGCTCAGTCTAGAAAAAAACCAAAATTGTTAATGAATTACATAGAACGGCTAGAAAAAATTTTATACGAAGACGTACAATAATAAAAGGATACAGAGATTTGAGGCAAATTGATCTGGCTGAAATGCAACAGTATGCTGATGAAAACGATGGTTATTGTTATATTTTGTTCTGTATAAATTTCTACTCTAAATTTGTCTATACCAAAGCGATAAAAAACAAGACCGGTATAGATGTTACTAATGCGATGAAAAGCATCATTGAAGAGGCATCATATACAGCAACAATTCTGCAAAGTGATCAAGAAAAGGAGTTCTCTAATACAAACTTTCAAGCACTGATGAAAAAATATGATATAAATCATTATTCCACTTACAGCACAAAGAAAGCTGCAATTGTTGAGCGAGTCATAAGAACTCTTAAAAATAACTTATATAAACTACTCTCGGCAGGAGGGTCTAACAAATGGATACATATATTATCGTCAGTAACAAAAGCCTATAACCATTCAAAACATGCCTGCAGATGTGCAATAAAAAACGCAAATTAAAGCGTACGATTATTTAAAAATTGTACCAAAAAAATTTAAATTTTCCATAGGTGACATTGTGCGTATTAGCAAATATAAAAGCTTATTCGAGGAAGGATATACGCCCTTTTGGTCAACTGAACTGTTTAAAATTGTAAAAGTTAACGTTACAAATCCACCTCCATACTTATTGAAATCGTTAGAAGGTCAGCCTATAAGTGTTTTTACGAGTCAGAACTACAAAATACAAGCAATCCTGGCGTTTATCTACTAGAAAAGGTTCTTGGACAACGTAAGAAAAATAACACCGATCAATTGTTTGTCAAATGGCTAAGATTTCCCAACCACTTCAACCCTTGGATAGATAAATCTGATATTGTTTAAATAAGATATTGTATTACTATAATTTTAATTTAAAATTTAAAATGAATAAAGAATATATAGTAATACAAAGTTTTTTTATTTCAATCTTCTTCATCAATAACAACGACAATAAAACATCAAAAACATAAATGTTTTTTTTTTATATTTTCTGAGGGAAGATCCAATTGACCGTCGACAATGACGTTAATTTCAAGGCTATAATACTCGGAGTGCGTTCTCCTATTCTTTTACCTGCTTTCCCTCTTTGATTTTTTTTTGGAGTCGAGCCATACGACATTGCACTTAATGAGTCATTTAAAGGATCATGATAAAGTATTTTCTGAATAAGTTCCATCTTTTCGTTTTAAGCTCCTTATTATTTTTGTATATCTGGAGGAGGACATCTTTGTTAAATATGTCACATATTACAACTGCAACATTGTAAAACTTTCTATTGAAAAAGTCTTTTGTCAAAACATCGTCATCATCTTTAGTTTTGCCTAAGTTAGTTATGGATTTTCCACCCATATTATACTGCCCATCCTCTGTAAGTTTAAAACCAATCCGTTTTCATTACATTTCTGGCGACCAAAATTAATTGTGTTGTTTCCTCGACTCATTTTTAATCTTAACTAAACTATGTTATTTTTATTTGCTCTACTTATACTAAATATTTCAACTGAGAAAAAGAAACACTGACTATTATCTACTGGGTTGGTATATTTATAAAATAAATAAAAGAAAACTGTGACTGCAACAAATATTTATTTACAGTTATTTAATTGTACGAATACAAAAATTATAAAAAAATTAATTTTCTACATATGGAACGTCTTCATTTTCGTTGTTCAAAATGCTATCCCATCCGACATTATTTCGATCGTCAACATCTTGGGCCGTTGCTGTTGCAGGAACCAATTCATATTTTACAGCAAGCTTACCAGGTAAATGTGTGATATTAACGAGGTATTCATTTAATTCTTCTTCAACCATTTCATCACAAAATGTACCCATGTTTATGGAACCATATTAAAATTTGTCGCATAAGTGTGCCTCAGCCATAAAATTGATTGCATCCCTGATTTCTTTCTTATATTTATCTTTGGTGGCCTCAATATGCGGCCAATCATTTGCACTATCTAACATATCGTGAGCCATATTTCCTAATTCTCTTCTCATCCAAAATATGTATCTATCTACACATTCGTTGGCCGTTGCATCAGCAGACATCTTTAGCAGAAATAATAAACACGCGTAAGTATTCTGACATGTCCAACTATTTTTTAAATTTAATTACATTCTTTTTTCAAACATTACATCCAATTTACTCCAATGAGCCAAAACGTAATAATGTTCGTATATTGCTTCCAAAAACTCTAGTACCTTGCTCTAAATAAGTTAGAGTGTGTTTCTCTTTAGTTTTACTCATAATATCTACAATATCGTCTGACATTGTTTCGGCCACACATTTTGGCAAAAAATTATCGAATGTATCGCCGTCATCATGTAAAGCCACTAGAAGTGTTTTACCAAATCGTATAGTCATTGAAACCGTTTTCATAATTTTATACACTTTCCCCACAATCATTTCGTTAACTTTCCTTTTCTCTAAAGCTTCGAAATCTTTATTGAACATTTTATTAATTTCATCTAAAGTTTCTTTTGCAATACTCATTATAGAAAAAATTGTATAACAATCCAAAAATTACCGTGAATAAAAAAGCATTTTCAGAAAACTATACGAACACAATATTTGATGTTTATGCCACTGATATCTGCGACTGTTTGAAGTCACTTCTTTTCCCAGTAACCTTTATAGCGAATTTCCAAAGTTGAATTATAACAATGGTGGAGAGTGGCTTAACGACAGAAATATCAGAAATAATGGGAGGAGTCCTCAAGATCAAATGACTTCACATGTTTAAGTGGTATAAAATGAACTTCAAAGTCAAAATATAATGAAACAAATAACTAAATTTTATGTACTTTATAGCTTTCAATTTTTCTGTTGTTCTCTTATACGTGTAATATAATCATTTAAACCTAAATTTCTCAACTTGTTTAATAATATCTGTTCGTTTTTATATATTAAAAAAATCTTGACAAACTATACTCGCTAAAATACACACTTCAACATGGTCCATATATTTAAAAAATATATTAAAATTCTGAGCCTCCGACCTTGTATTTCATATGTTTTAAAATTCCAAACAGCAGAAATTAAAATCTCTTCAAACATTGCTCTAACTAAACTTTCCATATTAACTACTACTACCTAAAACTTAAATCTCACACTCTAATTTGATTTAATACAACCCGATCTGCAATGAGACTAATCAGTTTTTCCAGTCACTAAACCCCAACTTTTTTATTTCACAAACAAAGTCTAGTAAATTAAATGTTTTGCTGCAATATTTATGACATGCATTGGCAGTCTTTTCATATTCAAAGGTCAAAGTACAATAGCGCAACTTCCAGTTTAGTCGACTTTTCATTGCATCATTGAAGTAATTACTTGCCGTTTCAGTGAACTCATCGCCCAATTTTTTTATTGTCTCTTGCAAAATCACCATTCATATGTGTCACTTATTTTTACACTTACGACACATTTTTATTGCTAGTAGTGACCTATCTATATAATGACGATATATTTGTTCATACTGAATGTAATAGGATAAGCTCAAATGTAGTTCCTTGTCACACCGACATGGCGCTGGCAGCTTATCCCAAATTTACTGTAAACTCAGTGAATCCACGTGAGTTTTTAAATATTCGAGAGGAAAAAATGATAGATCTTTTCTTCAAAATCACACAAACTTTTTAAATTACTTTGATATAAACAAATTACTCTGCCGACTTGCGCTATAATTTTATGGTTAGATATTTCCGTATCTGGCATTTCACACTGAATGAATGTAAACAGGCTCACACAGGTTTATAGAAGAATGCCAGGTCAAGACCCTTTCAAGATCATCCCACACTATTACAAAGCACAAATAAATTCTTCAAGGTCACACATCCTTGGTGGCCACCGGCAAAGTCAAAGTGTTCTTGAACAAGGTTAAGGTCAACCTCGCACACACAGTATTGAACACATAACATTTTTCAAAGTCATGGTCATATCAACGCAAGGTCGAACATCATGGTCAAGGGCGAGGTCAAAGGGTGATGGGTAAGATGAAGGTCAAGGTCAAGGAATGGAGCGATTGAGCGCTCTGGGTAATGACCACTACTCCCACGTTTTCTCTAAGTTCGAATCAATCGATAGAAAAGCTGCCTTTCTCAAATAAAGTAATGTTTATATCAATTAACTATTTGCTAAAATATTCGAAAAATAGAGTTTATTGTATTTCAGTATTTTTTTTTTGCTAGGAGAAATACATAAATCATACTTGAAACATCTGTTCTTTAAAATGAAATCATTTCCTCACCGTGTTACGAATATTCGATTTATGCTCTTACCGACCGACATCTGTGAAAGCAATCTTAAGCTTTCAAAACCCGGCAACACTTTTATTATGTCAATATGGCAACTTTTTCAACTCCGCCGCGGGTTTGTGCAAGAATGCATTTGGTTAAAATTATTTAAAAGTTACATTTTTCTCCATCATTACCTCACTGAACGTATACAAATGATAAGGTTAGTATAAATAAATGTCTTAATTCTTTTCAATATATTTTAGGGCGTAAAATACATATTGCAAAATGCAAAATCAAATTGAGGTTATTTATTTCTGTTTTCTTAGCTTTTGTCTGGATTCGTCATTCCCTCATTATTCTTAAAAGAGAGGGAATGACGATTGTGTGAGGGAACGATTTATACAGTATCATAATGTCTACTTATATAGAAAATTGTATTTTTGGACTTCTTTACTGCTTTATTTCAACTTGTATTGCATGACCTTTAATTTTAAACAGGTATTTCGAGCGATGGAAAGTGGCACGATAAAAGAAGTTGAGTGACGAAGAAAATAAAGTAAAAAAGAAAGTGTACGACAGAAGAATTCGAGAACAAATGAAAGGTAATCCTGAGTCTTTGAAAGAAGTACAGGAGAAGAAAATCTTAAAAGTATTTAAAATAAGGAAAGGGTGACGTCAAATTATCCAATGCTATGAATGCCAGAGAATCGAGACAAAAAGGGAAACAATGGAAAAAACAGTAAAATGTACAGGATCAAAAAGGCATAGTATACCAAAATTTACAAAGAATACTTAATGAAACACCTCCACAAAGTATTACCCCACATTTGCGTTCACAGTCTTTAGCTGCGAGTTATTTTGTATGCAAATATTCCAAATTTAGAAAAAAAGTAACTAATAGAGTGAAATTAAGCGAAAAGTACAAGAAAAGATATTTAAGACTGAAAGCTAGAAATGGTGATTCAGAATCTCGAGCAGCTAAAGTATCTTCGCTCGTAAAGAATGTACAAATTCCAAATAATGTAAACAAAAATTAATTTTTGCAGAAGTATTATCAAGAGGTCTAAAGACTAGTTACAATGATCTTGGGAATAAACATAAAAACAATATTTTAAGATTTTGAGGCTGAAATCACTGCAGAAATAAAAGTTGCTGCAAATATCAAAACCTTTTTAAGTATGGCACATTCAAAAACACAAACCTCGAAAAGTAAGAACATATATGATGAAAGTTAGGGATGATGTTATTAACTTTTTAAAGAAGCATGAAAACACGTGAATGTGCCCAGGGATGAAGGACTATCTTAAGTCCGAAGAAGGTGAGATACAGAAGGTGTGTGCTTTGTGGCACACTTTATAACTTACGTCAAAGTTTTTAGGTACAGTCAATTACAAGATACGTCTAGCAACCTTTTGCAGATTTATATTTTATTGGATTAGCTGGCAAAATGTGACTGAACGAAATACTTGCAAATGCGTGCAGCATGCCATCATTCACAGACCCATAAAGAAAGAGTATAAAGTTAAAATAAAACAACTTGTTCAAAATCTGGAAGCGGCAAAACCACTTTTTTTCCAACATATTTGGACTATAACACATCAATACCAAGCCATTCAAAATATCAAAAACAATTTAACTATAAATGACTCTTGAAAGTTATTAAAAATTTATACAATCAACAAAGCTAATACTAATCATGACCGATTATCTCTACCTTCTTCTTCGCGTACTCAAGATTCTACTGTAATGTCCAAAGAAATTGATACGATTGATTTGGATACTATTGGAGCTCCAAATCAAATTACAGTCATGAGAGATCATGCCCTGGTTAAACGGGAAAATAAAAAGTATCCCGGAGATGATCTTTCTGTTTTTGAAGATGGTTTAATGGATAGGTGTATGAAGCAAGGATTAAAATTTTGGAGATAGCCAGCTATTAAAGACGATCAACTATATCGTTGGAGAAACATCATACAGAAAATAAAGATAACAAAGGTATTTAAAAGGGGGGGTGCTACATTAATACAGAGTTAGATAATTGAAAATTGAGACTGATTAAAAAATTGATTTAAAGACCAAAGTCTACATGTGATCTACATCTGATTGCTAAAGATTAATGTGCAATAATATGTCTAATAATTAATAAAAATTAATTTATTAATCCACATAAAGGTGCCTTAAGTTTTTCTCTATTTTTAAAAAGTTTAATAATAAGATATTAATAATGTAAATCTAAGTGAACCGGCGAACTACACTAATCGACATTGCTGTACCTAACAACAACAATCTATGACCACAATATAACGAGAAAATCGTCAAATACAGAGATCTGGAGATGCAAAATTGAAGACAATGGACAATGAACAGCATCCAAACGATTCCCATAATACTGTCAACAACTAAAGTGTACTAAAGAACCTCCTGCAGAACATCAAGTGACTGAGTCTTGGTGAGCATCTGTATAAACCGATGCAGATAGCAATTCTCCTTGTAACTAAGTGAACCGTCGGAAAGTTCGCAGGAAATATAGCAGACGACGTCACCTAGGACCGGATAACATGGAAAGGGTTCACACAGAACTTCATACTTTTGGTATCTTTGTGCATCTGGTATGAGTCAATATTCCCTAGAGGGAGTGCGAAGCCATTTGGCTTGTAAATCTTATAATATGAAAATCTAAGAGGATTTATCCTAAGTTTGCTTTCCTGGCTTAAAGTACGAAGTTAAATTTTTCTAGAATATGATACTACGGCTTATATGTATGGATTAAGAATTTATTATAATAAAAATTTAGATAATTTCTAATATAATTCTTTGTTTTTTACTATAATGACATTTAGAAATCAGTTCATCACTCTGTCAGTCATTCCCTCATTTTGAATTTTTTAAAACTATTTTCTATAAAGTTATGAACGAAAATATGGAACACTGTTACTCTCAAATACACCTCACATAGTTAAACTGTGGATTTCTGCTATAAAAAATGAGCTTCTTAACACAAAAATTTAGATGTAATTCAAACTGGAATTTCGTATTTTGATGACAAATATCCAAAATTTTAGACACTTAAAAGAAAATATGTATCAAAATATACTGCTTGAGATGTTAATATGTTAAATGACACACTTTTTCAAAATTTAAAAAATTCAAAGCGTTCTGATTAGTTTTTAGTTATTGCAAAGTATTAGCAAGGTTGCATTGTTAAATAAGAGAATTAGAGTGCTCTGTATCGAAGTTATTGAAACAGCATTTTTAAAACATTATCCAAAAAATTAACATTTTATGTCATAATATTGTTACAGGCGTGAAAGGTGTGTCACGTCAGTTCGACAAGAAAAACGATCTAAGTTGCTCCACTAGGTTGTCAGAGTTTATTTTGTGAAAAAATTGTTATCACCAATTTCCATTAGCATAGGGCATTTCAAACTAATCACTTGTCAGCTCTATTTATTTTATAAATAATTATTGACGTAATAAAAATAACAAAGAAAAAGGAACAAACAAAAAATATATAAAAACACATAATGCTATTAACTCGTACTCTTATCTCCAATTTATAACTTTACTAAGGATAGAAAGTATAAAAGGTATCGCTAAGTTTTCAATAATTCAAATTCGACAAAAAAAGAGAATATGTACGTTTATTAAGTTAAAAACTAAAATATGTCAATGGTCAAAAACATACACTCATATACTCTGTATTTATCGCTAACATAAAATATATAATATTATTTCGTTCAAATACTAATATAATCTGTAACCACTACACATATATAGAGTAAACGTAGCTAAATTATGTATTCCAAAGGGTCACAGGCTATATAAAAACGAAAAATTAATTATCATTCTAGCCGCTAAGATATCAAATTTCTTAGACCTTAATATTGGTTAATCATGCAGACACAAAAGTAATACTGGGGATTAAAAAAAACACTTTTGGTTAACACTAAATTCATGTCAATCTAGCGAAATATATTATTAATTTGATAGCTACAGTAAACGTAAAGAATAGTGATAGGTTAAAGCACAATTACGTTTGAAGTTTTATGGTAAAATCAACCACTATTATGTCGCAATATTTATTTAAACTATTTTGTCTTTTTTGAAAACGTAATGTTACTTTCTTAATATAATGTCTAAATTTACACTATTAAAAATTATCCTTTATACAGTTGGCCCAGCGAGAGAAAACCCATGCCTCATCAATAATATTCGTCTGACCTAAGTTAAAATTAATTACTAAATACAACGTTTATATTCATATAGTCATGCCTATTGCTCCGACAAACGGTACTAGACAGAATATTGAAAATTCCGTTGTGTTTTCGGATTCGCTATCAGGAAAATGAAAAAATGCAACATCGGTTTAGATCAGTGAAATGATAATAATAATAAATAGTTCTACTGAAAAGATAAACAATTATCACAAAACGTAAAGACGCGGAATTAGGACTCCCCTCGTAACCGAAAAGAACATAAACCTTATTGTCTTATATTTTATCTGCAAACACTTAATATTAGCGTATTTTTTTTGCAATATTACAAACTGAGAAATTATTCATAATTTTTCCTATATTTCTTTTGAACGCAATATTTTAAAACATATATGTTTACAGTTGAAAAAAGACAGCTATAATAATCATATAAAATTTGAAAAAATTTGAATAAAATTATAATCCTTAAAAAAGTCATAAAAAATATCAATAATTAATTTATTCATTAATTATTTAAGTACATAACAGGCAAAGGCAAAAATAGTTATGAGAACAAGGAATGCACCTGCAAATCCAACAGAACATCAGAATGCACTAAAAAATATATTTAATAAAAATTTTAAAACCTTACACTTTCCTAATTAAGCCTTGGAAAAGATTCAGAAATAAAGCAATAACATAACAGAGTAAACAATAAAAAATATACATTGCACAGAATAAAAACACATTATTATTAAAATCGCATATATATATATATATATATATATATATATATATATATATATATATATAGTCCTCTCACATGGCCCACATGAACAACGATAAAACGCCATAACCCTGAAGGTTGCGTACACTTTTATTATTGTTATCTTGCCAAGAAATTATTTTGTCACCATTAGAATAAATCCAAATTTCTTCTAAGAAAACTTCTTTTGGATAACAACCACTGAGATTTTCCGTATATTTTCAAAGAAAATAAGCACTTGCAGCAGTGACGTAACTAAGAGTATGGATGCCCCTTCCCCCGCAGATTTAAGAATGCGCCCTACTATTTTGCACCCGTCTTGATCTTTCGTATTTATTCATTTTCATCAAGGGACTTTAGGGCACCTCCCCGCACTACGGGGTCTGCGGGGTCGTTATTTACGCCACTGATTTGCACACACAACGCACTTTTTTTTAAATTAATTCCCATCTATTGTCATGTCTTTTGTATTTGAATCCCAGCTCCATAAGCAAAATACTCAAAAGATGATTTACTCATAGATACAATATTTTTGTTGGTGAGTTCAGTATTTAAGCTTTTTAGAGTAATATGCTTTTCTAAAATTAAAAAAGACATTAAATGTAGACCAATGATACTTTAAAGTTAGCTTATATTATAACAAAAATTATACTCTTTCTTTCTTGATACATATTTTAGAGTGTATTTCGAACTTCCATTTTGGTTCCATCGGGAAGTTCTATGGTTGATTCTTTTCGACCAGGTCTACTTTTTCCCAGGAGAGAAACGAATTTTATTGTTTAATTTGGGGTTTCCTTGAAATTTAAAGAGCAGTGGTTACTCTCTAAAAATAATGATACCTAATTGAAAATATTTATTTCCAAAAGTAAAATTAATTTTTTACCTCTTGGACAGATGAAGCAGTGGAATCTGGACCATCATTTTTCGGAATACTCACACAATTAAACACAAAATGTTATGCTTGCCACTCAAGAATTTTACCACGCATTATCTACAAGATCAAATCAAATCTCATTACTTTAGTCTCATTTTTAATGACCGATTACTACAATTATTTAAAATCATGCAAAAATGTTTTAAAATTATGTACGAAGTGTCGAGAATTTAAACACCATGACAGATTTAAAAGTTACAAATACTTATGCCATTAGATATAGGTTTCAATAAAAATATTACATACTTTCCGGTAATAAATTATAAAACAATAATTAGTCGCTTTATACAAAACAATCTTCTGTTATAATTTCACTTAAGTGGCCAAAATTTCTCAAAAGCATAATTTAAATAATACTTTAAAGGACTGTCAATAAGATAATGTTTTGACTGAGGTCAAAAAAAAAAGTTTATATTCACAAAACTAAATAACTCATTCGTCTCGGTTCTCCCTTTCTATCTTGCTTTAGTAATAATGTAAGATTTTTTGTGACATATGGCTGGGACTGGAAGAATTATGTTTTGTTTTCTGTAGTTTTATTATTAATATACAACTAAGATGAACATGTTTCATAACTGTCTTTGATATGTTCGTAGATTGATGACGCGTGGATATTTCCTCATTGGACCAATTGTACATAAACTGTTTAACCTATTCAATATTTGACTTTTAAAGTGTGATATTTTGACACCTGATATGTTGTAGCATATTAAAGGTGAGATAATCGACTTATCTATCGCATCTACTTTCATACTGTACTTTTTCTTTGGTCTTGGTTACAGTCTGTATCTCGCAAGCATAAAAACTAAAATTGAACTCTCTAGACTATTTTACTTAAAAGCGCAATTTTCTGTTCTCTGCAAAAATATATATGTGAATAACTTAATATCTCTATTATTACAAAATGTTTGTATAGAATTTAAAAATTAATTAACGTGATACGGTTTTTCCAACTAAGCGCATAAAGCTATTTTTCAGATTTCGGATTAATAGATCAGTTTAGTAAACGACCGTTGTTTTTTCTATGGATAGAAAATTTTAAAATAACCATATGAGGCACAACCATATGCACATCGTCTCTCTTGTTCAGAGTGCCCTTTTTTTCAATTTCACTGGACTCGCAAACTAATCTTGTCTTGAAATGTTCTATATTGGCGATTTGCCGGCAGTTGTGACCTATCGTTACCAAGTTCCAGATTGATGGTTTTTCCAAATTTTACTATTTTATCTTTATTACTAACTTCTATTTGTTTAAATTCTATTTTACATAATATTTTTCAATTCCAATTCTACCTATATATTCTGATAAAATGTAATTTTTACTGCTGTTATTATCTACATATATTAAAATAAAAACTGACTGGCTGACAAATCAACTCACAGCGGAAACTGGTGGGTTTAGAACCATGAGATTTTGCATAAATATTTCTGCAGTGACGTAAGTGAGCACTAAGAAAGGATTTTTAGAAATTCATCCCTTAAGGAGGAAAATATGGGACGAAATTTTATATGTAAGTTATTCATTTCGGTGGTTAGAAATGTAAAAATTAGTATACAGATTTATGGCTAGAAAAAAATATTTACTGAATGACTCTTTTTTTAAAATGCATCTTTTAAGGGGGTAAAATAGGAAATGAAAATTTTTATGAAAGTTTGTAATTTTAGAAGTTAGAAATCTAAAACCTAATATTTACTATATCATAAAAATTAATCTTTTAAGGGGTTAAAGTAGGGGATGAAAATTTGTATGAAAGTTTTTTGTTTTGATAGTTATAAATGTAAAAATTAACATATAGGCTTACGGTTAGAAAAAAATGTTTACTCTATGATTGTTTTTTAAAAATCCTTCTTTTAAAGATGTAAAATTGGGGATGAAAGTTTGTGTAAAAGTTCTTCACTTTGGTAGTTAAAAATGCAAGAATTAGTATGTAGTCTTATGGTTAGAAAAAGATATACACCACATCATTCTTTCTAAAAAATCATCTTTTAAGGATGTTTCTAATTTTTGAAGTTAGGAATCTAAAATTGATATACAGGATTATGATTGGAAAGAAAAGTTTACTGTGCCACACTTTTTGGAAATTCATCCCTTAGGGGGGTAAAATAGGGCATAAAAGTTTGTATGAAATTTCTTCATTTGGGTAGTTACAAATGTAGAAACTACTATATAGGCTTATAGTTAGAAAAAAATGTTTACTATAAGATTCTTTTTTAAAAGTTCATCTTTTAAGGAATATAGAATAGTGGAGGAAAGATTGTAGGAAATTTCTTCATTTTGGTAGTTAGAAATGTAAAAATTAGTATATAGACTTGCCGTTAGAAAAAAAAAATGTTTACTGTCTCATTCTTTTTTAAAAATTCATCGTATAAAGACATAAAATAGGAGATAAAAACTTGTATAAAAAGTTCTCCATTTTTATGGTTAGAAATATAAAAATTACTATATAGACTTATGGTTAGAAAAATATGTTTACTTTATCATTCTTTCTTAAAAATTAATTTTTTAAGGGGGCAAAATACGGGATGAAAGTTTGTATGAATGTTCTTTATTTTGAAAGTTAGAAATGTAAAGATTAGTGTGTAGGCTTATGGTTAGAAAAAAATGTTTACTATATCATTTTTTTAAATTCATCTTTTAAGGGGGTGAAATAGGGAATGTAAGTTTGTATGAAAGTTTGTCATTTTAGTAGTTAGAAATCTAAAAATTAGCATATAGACTTATGATTGAAAAGAAAAGTTTATTGTGCCACCTTTTTTGGAAATTCGTCCCTTAAAGGGATAAAATAGGGAATGAGAGTTTGCACGAAATTATTATTTTGAGGATAAAATCATAGTTGATTGATTGTACCCACTACGTCTGATGTCGCCCACTACACATACGAAGTCGCGGGCAAAAGGTAGACTTTTAAACATTTAAATCATTATTATACATCTTAGATAAATAACTTACATGAAGTTTAATTTTGTAGAAGAAAAATTAAATCTATTTACTGATAATAGATATATTTTCTTTTCTGTTAATTTATCTTTTATTATGAATGGTAATTATTTGAAAGACTAAAACTTTTACTTTTTTACTTCAAACACTTAATTTAATTTTTAATAATATTTATCAATCAATAGTGGAACCACTTTGAACAAGAAAAGAAACTCTTATACCATATTTATTAGCTTTGCCGATATTCTTCTGTTGGTTCGGGCTACATATGTTTTACTACAGGTGCCACATGCGATCTTGTACACTCTTTGATTTTTTGGGTCTATATTGGACTATGAATTTCTTAGGGATGAACCTGTTGTTTTGTGTGGGTTGTAGACTGTAAAAATGTTTTGTTTTCGAAATAATCTGCTGATTCTATCTATTATGTCTTTAATGTATTGAAGTGTGGTAACCTGTGTATTATCAGTAGATGATTTTAATTCTTTTGCTACTTTTGGTTTTATTTATATTTGGTGGTTTTTAGCCATTTTGTTCGGGACCTTTCTTATGTCACCATAGTTTTTTGTTTGTTTCTTGGTTATTTGATAGGCGTGGAGGTCTTAAAATTAGGATGTTCACTACGCCTTGAATTTGTGGGGGGTGTGGTGTAAATGGGCGTTGGAGTATCGGTTTGTGCGGGCACGTTTTCGATATATTGCATTTTCGTATTTTTCTATGAAATATACACTTTCTTTTTGAATTTATTCTAGTTAAAGTTTCCCCCTGTATGCTTAAAATAAGTTTTGCATAAAATCTCCAGCCATTTGTATAAGATTATTCATGTGATTGTTCAAGAACTTTTTTAAATGAGTATTATCCTAATGTTGAAATAATGTTAAAATATTGCATTTATCCGCGAAGTTTTTATTTGTCGTTTAACATAAAATATGAATGAACTTGGTATTGTTCAAACAGGTAAAATAATATAAAAATTGTTGGGTCATGGTATGACATACCTACTACATTTTAAATTTTAAAAAAATTATTTGTTTCGTTATAATAGGTTGCTAAACTAAAAACACTCAAAAAGTTTAATCAGTTATCCAGCAAAAGGATATTCCAAAGGATTTTATCCTGATTTTGCTACAATTTATTTCATATCTAACAAGAAATACCTACATCCAGGATTTGCTTTTGTAAACAGAACTCCTATTGAAAGGTGTATTAATATGTAGTATTAAAACACAATGAAAAAACTATCACAGATCGCTTGAACAGAAACAGTAATGGACATTTCTTACTATAATTTTTACGTATGATTTTTTTTGTGTATTATTCAGATCTTAACGGTACCTGAATATTTGTTTACTTTATAAAGAAATTAAATTTGAGGTATTTTCATATTATTACAACGAACCTAATATGGTCAATTTAAACTGCACAGTAGCTCAAACATGTATTTTATTACAACTAACTGAAACGATATAAACCTTGATTTTACCAAACCGCCAACTAATTTATACCAGTTTAATGTTTGGTTTGTTATGTGCACCGAATAGTATTTAAATTAAATTGGAACGTCGTTGTACGGAATTTGCTCAATTATTTCAATTTACTTTTTTGAAATCCATAGTTAAATATTTACACAGATAGTTGGACAGGAAACATTTTCTACTAGCTTATTTGTATACCGTATGATAAACGACGTGGCGTATACCAAATATTTTTTGTATAAGGTGCTACAATCAGTCTATAATAAAAATTAGTTAGTTCTAACGTAGTGTTGCATTATTAAAAAATTTTTGAAATAAATATTGTTTTAATACAAAAATAGCGCGAAAAGGACTCAAAGAGAGCATAAACATATATGAATGGATTTTGGTAGATGCGGCTTACTCGTTATGTTGGTTCTACTTTGCCTCAAATATAAATATTTCCAACCGACTCTTTTCGGGCAGATGCGGTTTCCTATGGTTTAGAGTAGGTACAAACAGTTATGTACAAAGTATTTTTACCAGAATATGTGACCAAAAATTGGTGGTGGTAATATATATATATATATATATATATATATATATATATATATATATATATATATATATATATATATATATATATAAAGTTTTCTCATTTTAAAAATCTGATCATCAAAATATGAATGAATGGATGAAAAAAGGGTGGTGATACTAGATCATCGATGTCTAGGAGTAGTGAACATGACCCGATTCTCTCAATCCCCCCACTCCTCGACCTTGACCTTGACCTTGCCTCACCCCTCTTTGGCCCCGCCCACATGTCCTTGTCATTGACCTTGAAAGTGCACGTGTGCTTTGGCCTTGGCCTTGTGTTCAAGGTTGTGTGTGTGACCTTGACCTTGACCTTGGTCGAGACGACCTTGACTTTGTTGAAGGTCATCTTGGGTGTGTGACCTTGAAGATATGTTACGTGGTTGGGGGTGACCTTGAATGGTTTTATATAAGGTATGGGGCAGTTTCATTCATCAGTTGGCTCTGACTTGTATAGGTAGTACATGTGTTAATATTTGACAAATCATGGCATATGTTTGTGAAAATTGCGGTTCTAAGTTTACTAATATTTATAATATGAGACGTCATCAAAGAGAATCGTGTGCGGCGAGATTTAATGAAGTGCCTGGAGGAAAACGGCTCCGAATTGAAGAGTATACATCGACGATTCCGGTAATTAATTGCGCTACATGTAATGTAGATGTTCCAATAAATCATATGTCAGCGCATAAACGAACACAACAACATAAAAATAATTCATGTTTGCCGGTATGTCATGGTGTGCAACTCGTTCAATGTGCCTTCAAAAGGAGAATTGCAACCTATCGGGTTAGCAGTGATATGGAGCATTCCGATTACGTAATGTTCTTTGCAGACATTAAATCCAAGGTGGTGGAACTTGTTAATAATTTATTGCGTGTGCATCATGCTTTAAAAGTTAACATGACAGCTGTTGGCGAGTACATGCTTCCATCACAAGAAATATTCAGTGAAAAATCCTTCAACACTGCTAATCAAATAATTAGTGTAGAAAGTGATTTGGATGCCGTTTACCATTCTTTCACCGAATTAATAAAAACGCAGGCGACAGAGTTCCAGGAGAAAGATTCAGGTATGGAAAAATCAAAACCCGATATATTAAACTGATTTTTATATATTATTTTTCTTGTTATAGGATGGGCTCTTGTGCGAATTTTATACTTGGAAGTTGGTATCAACAAGTATATGCCTATGGGTGGCTCATCATACATCAAGTTGCCGTATTCTATTGAAAAGAAAGGAGCTGTCGTCAATGTGATTAACCAGGACGAATTTTGCTTTGCGTGGGCTGTAACATCAGCATTGTTTCCTCCAACAGCAGTGCCTTCACATAAGACATCCTACCCCCATTTTTCTAGAGTGCTAAATGTAACAGGTATGGATTTTCCAGTAAAATTACGTGACATTAAAAAATTTGAGGAAATGAACAACATATCAATTAACGTATACGGTCTGGAATCTAAATATGAAAATAATGAAGTAATACATGAAGTTATTGGTCCCCTGAGGTATGCGTCAAAAAAGTTGGATAGGCATGTAAATTTATTGTTAATTACAAAAGACTGTAGTAGTAAAGATGGCGGTGAACATTTTTGTGATACGACTTGTTCAAAGAGTCATTATTGTTGGATTCGGGATTTATCACGTTTAGTTTCAAGTCAAATTAGTTGTCAACAACATAAAATATATTTCTGTGATGGTTGCCTCATTTATTTTAGTACACCGTCAGCTTTAACTTTACATCAAAGCTACGATTGTAACCACATTTTCACGCAAACACCCTCAGTGGATTTAAAAATCGATAAATTTGGAAAGAGTGTGCCGGAAAATATTTTAAAATTCGAGGGTATAGAAAAGCAAATGCGCGTTCCATTCGTGGTTTATGCAGATTTCGAATCCGTTTTAAAACCCGTTGAAACGGTACAACCAAACCCACAAAATTCTTACACTGTAAAAAGTTTTAAACATGAACCATATTCTTTTGCTTATTTAATTAAATGCTCTTTTGACGACTCACTTTCGAAATTTGAGCTATTTCGGGGGAATAATGCAGCTCAAGTCTTTGTGGATCGTATTGAGTGTGATTTAAGGGCTCTATACAACACATATTTAAAAGACATTAAGCCTATGAAACCGTTAACGCCTGAAGAAAAAAGGGAGTTTAATGATGCTAAAATATGTGGTATATGTGAAGGCCCTTTTGAAGAGGGTGAGATTAAAGTACGAGACCACTGTCACATAACTGGTGCAAAAAGATTTGGTGCTGCACATTCCGTTTGTAATTTAAATTATAAATTACCCTCTTTTATCCCTATCATATTTCATAACTTAAGCGGCTACGACAGCCATTTATTTATAAAAGAGTTATGTAAATATGGGGATACAATTGGTGTTTTGGCTCAAAGTAAGGAAAAGTACATATCATTTACCAAAAGCATTTATGTGCACGATTATTTTGATAGTAAATGTGGAAAAGTCAAGAGGAAATATTTAAAGTTGCGATTTATTGATAGTTTTAAATTTCTGTCAACGTCTTTGGAAAATTTAGGCTGCGGTTTAAACGACGACGATTTTATTGAAACGCGGAAACATTTTTCAAATATCAACCAATTTAATTTGATGCGTCAAAAGGGTGTTTTTCCCTATAGCTTTATTGACTCTATAGAAAAAATGGAAAATACATGTCTTCCAAATAAAGATGAATTTTATGATAATTTACGGGAAGAACATATTAGCGATGAAAGCTATAGAAGAGCAAAAGAAGTATGGCGCTTGTTTGGGTGTAAAACTTTGGGGGACTATTCGGACGTGTATTTAAAATCAGATGTGTTGCTATTGTGTGATGTTTTTGAGCAATTTCGGAATAATTGTTTAAAATTCGATAAACTTGATCCGGCACATTACTATACCCTTCCCAGTTTATCATTTGATTGTATGCTACGTATGACTAAGGTAGAGTTAGAGCTCTTAACTGATATAGACATGATACATTTTTTTAAGAAAGGTATACGCGGCGGCATAAGCCAGTGTACAGAAAGGAAGCACATCGCTAATAATATTTTTTTACCAGACTATGACCCAGCAAAACCTTCTTCATTTATAACATACCTTGATGCTACAAATCTATATGGTCATAGTATGTCACAAGCATTACCATATGGTGGTTTTCGATGGTTAAGCGAGCGCGAAATTCTGGATTTAAATATTATGGCTGTTGGTGATGATAGTTTACATGGCTACGTTTTGGAAGTGGATGTGCATTATCCGACTGAGTTGCATGATGCACATTCTGATCTTCCATTTCTAGTAGAAAATATCATACCGCCAACAGAAAATGCTAAATTACCGAAATTAATTCCTAATTTACAAGATAAAAAAAAATACATTGTACACTATAGAACTTTAAAACAAGCCATCGCCAACGGCTTAGTGGTAATGCAAACCCATCGAGTATTACAGTTTAAGCAATCAAAATGGCTAAAATCGTATATTGATTTTAATACCAATTTACGTAACAAGGTCACCACAAAATTTGCGAAGGACACTTTTAAATTAAAAAATAACGCGATATTTGGTAAAACTATGGAAAATGTGGAAAATCGAAAGGATATAAAATTAGTAACACATTGGGAGAACAGTGTAGGCAGAAATGGAGCTAGAGCACTAATATCCCGCCCCAATTTCAATAGTAGCTCGATATTTACCGAGAACTTTGTTGCTATACATATGAATAAAGTTAAAATATTGTACAATAAACCAATTTATATCGGTTTTTCCATATTAGATATATCAAAGACTGGAATATACGATTTTTATTATAATTTTAATAAATCCAAGTTTGGTGATGATGCTTCGTTACTTTACACCGATACTGACTCGCTTATATTAAAAGTGTATACGGAAAACTTTTATCAAACTATATCAGAAAACCCCGAAAAATTCGATACATCAAATTACCCCGAAGTTAATAATTTCAACATAATTAAAAGTAATTCTGTAGTTGGTAGAATGAAAGATGAGTTTCCTGGTGATCCGATAATAAGTTTTTATGGTACCGGCGCGAAGGCTTATTATGTAAAGTCCATTAATAATGAATTAAAAAAAGCCAAAGGTATCAAAAAATGTGTTATCGAGAAAGACCTTCATCAGGAAGACTACCAAAGAATTGTTGAACGGGGTGGTTTGATATTAAGAAAGATGAAGACATTTAGAAGTGAATTACATAACATTTATACCAACATAATAAATAAAGTAGAATTGTCACATAGCGATGATAAACGTTATGTAATTCCCAGTTCAACCAAAACTCTACCTTGGGGGCATGCAGACATAGATTTTTACAAAACAGACCCGGAAGAAAAGTTAGCAAATTTAGTCAGCGTGTTGGAATCATTTCTAAGTCAGGACAGCACGTAATCTGGAAAATCCATATTTCATTATTTGTATTGTTTTTATTATTTCTATTAAACATACAACATTAATATGTAACGATAGTATTGTAATTTTTTTTTTTTTTTTTTTTTTTAAATAAAAAACATGTATTCATTACTTGATTGCTTTTTTATTGAACCTTTATTTTAAAATTATAAATATAATGAAGTGTCGACAAATAACAAACTGTAAAAGTTATTGTTGAAAAATTTGTCTAATAGTAAATTAAACGCACAGGTCTACGAGTAAGTGTTTAATGTGAAACAGGTTTGTTGACAAGATCCTCCATAGTCTTTTCAATTTTCAACATTCTAGAGTTAAGTTCATCACGCAGTTCGTCTTGCCTAAGTTCATATATTGCAATAACAGTATCATCAATGTATCCTCTAAGTTCTTGACCGGTTTCAATTAATTTCTTGCGTACGTAACCTTCAAGTTGGTTTCTGAATATATTTTTAATAACAATTGTTGAGTCATGTAAAGCTTTCTGCGTATCTTGCACACACTGAGCAAGGTTATTATCAACATAATTTCGTGTGGTCGCATCGTCTCCTTCAAGAGGTTCTGCTAAATAGCACAATCTTTTGCTTCCCATGTCGTAATCTCCATTAGGTGTAAGTTTAAAACCTATTCCTGAAGGACCTCGCATAAAGTTAAAATCCTTAAATTTTCTTTTGCGACCGAACTTATCAATAGTGTTTACTTCTGACATTGTTATGTGAGACTGATTTGAAACCATTAGATTTCACCCTAATATATGGTTCTATTTCATTAATAAACGGACTCTGCAGAAAAATATGGATTGCAAAACGTATTTTAGGTGATGTTTAATAAATACACATACAGATTCATTTTACTATTGTTTTATTGAAAAAAAAATTGAAATATAACAAAAGATTGAGTTTACTTTTTATTATTAAAAAAAATAAAAAAAAATAACAAACAAAAAAATTAAAAATTAAGAAATAAAATACATATTAATTTCTTCTGTACAGGTAAGCTTCTTCTATGACCCAATTTCTTCTCTGGATGGCGCGTTAATTAATGGCCTTGAACTGGTAGTAAACTAGTCCACAAAAGCCGCATTGTACAAATTTAACCCTGAAAAGGTCAATGTAGTTGAAGTCGTACGTAAGATCATTTCGCCAGCAGATACCTAGTCTTTTACAATGATGACAAGCTAAATAAAAATCTTTTGGTATATGACTGTATCTTTTGGCTGCTTCACTAGGTTGTTCATCAGTTGGCAACATGATGTTTGAATATGTTGTACTTTTCAATCGCGGTACTCTAATTATGTATTACTTTTTAAAATAACCTTGACAGGACCAAAAAAAAATCTTTGAAAATTACAACCTCGAAAACGACCCTGACATTGACGGGTACTTTGACCTTGGCCTTGGCCTCGCATCTAACAAGTTTAGTACTATATTTATATGCTTCTTTAAAATAACCTTGACAGGGACAAAAAAAAATCCATGAAAATTACAACCTTGAAAACGACCCTGGTATTGCCGGTTACGTCGGCCTTGGCCTTGGCCTTGCATCTGACAAGTTTAAATATTATACTTAATGCATCGAACAAAAGGAATAAAGGTGGTGTAGTGGGGGAAATGGGCATAAAAGCAGACTTGCTGGCTCGAGCTCTTCACAGTTCGTCAGAACAGCAAACAGTACAGTGCTAAGAAAAAGTTAATTGTGTTAGTTTGAATATCGAAAATGTCGAGTGTACGGTCTCTTTTAGATGCTCTTGACGTGAGCTGCGGTTCACAGCAAGGCATGCTGGATAACATGAGTAGTTTGGAAGTGTTAAGTCCGGGGGTGTTGGAGAACTGGAATGGCGTGGAGCATGAAGATGCCGAAGACCGAGCCCTCAACGATGGTCGCGACGAGGAGTTAGTTCAGTCGGCAGCGCAATTCCTGGAATGCTGGACGGAGGAGAAGGAGCCAAAAATAAATGTGATTAGTGATGTGGTTGTGCGAAAAGCATCGCGGCCTAGGGAATCTTCTCCGAAAGCTTCGAAACTGAAAAAGCTCTTGATTATGCGGAAGTCGGAAATCGCCGATAAAAAAACATTTTATTCGGCGATTAAAGGTGTGGGACAAGGGAAGAAGAAAAAGTTTAACTTTAAGCGTCCCTCCACCCCTGTTCCATTACCCGACTTCCTAAAAACAGCACCAAAAGAGCCATTGTCAGTAGAAGTGGAAGTCATAGAAGGCCCCGATGGACCAACACCACCAACGCCACCAACACCGGCCAGCGTAGAGAATGAAATAGTGTCGGAGGTGAAGTCTTCCCCAGCGCCAGCGCCACTGTCGCCGATATTGGGGTGCCGGAAACCCATGAAGAAGCGGTTTCAGCGGTGTTTTGAAGGCGATGAAGTTTCCGCTGCTTCGTCGTCGTCGTCGTCGTCGTCGTCATCGTCATCGTCTTCACCAAATAAAACCGCTTCTTCTTCGTTAATATATTCGGAGCCATCACAACCGGAGTGGGTCGAAGACTTCACCAACTCTCAGAAGACCAAATTGACCGACATTTATGCCATGAAAAACGCTTAGTGAAAGAAGTGAACGAGTGTGCCAGTGACATTATAGAACTTGAAAGACAATTAGAGATAAAAAAGGTGAAATCTGCGCGGTTAAAAAGACAATTAGAGGACTTTAATAAATTATGTAGTAGGTGTTAGGTAGTTGTAGAGATTAGCTTTTAATTTATAGTATTAAGTTTGTAAATATATATATATATATATATATATATATATATATATATATATATATATATATATATATATATATATATATATATATATATATATATATATATATATTGTAGTTAATAAAAAAGTGATCAAATTTTTTATATTTTATAATGAGAATAAAAATGACTTGAAAATTTATTTTTGTGTGTTATTTCATATAGGCCCTGTCCCACATAATATTAGGTAATAAAAAAAAAGAGTGAATAATCCACTAAAACTACGCAATAGCAATAGTTGTAAATATTTTCTGATAATATTTACAAGTATGCTAAAACATGGTTCGGTTTATGAAGTTAAGGTTCTGTCGCCAGAACTTCTAATACTTTGTATCTCAATATTGTATGTTTTTATGAAAAAAACATAAAATATTGGTTGCAAAGTATTATAACCAACTAAAACTACGATCAAATTATTTTGTGGTCCTGAAAAGGACCGTTTGGTTGTAAAACATGCTACTCTTTTATTGTGTTGTGGAGTCGCACGGCCCGTCATCATCAGCGGGGGTGGCGGTGCTGTCCTCTGTATATTCGATGATGAACCGCCAAAGTTCATCCCATCTAGGATCGTTCGACTCCCACTCCAAACAATTCTCTGTGGTAGAATCTACCACAGGGCATTGGATGGGTTGTTGTTGTTGTTGAGTCGCAGACATGTTGAACTAAAATGATTGCAATAAGTATTGGTGGTCGTATATATAGAGACAAATTAATGGTGGGGGGTGAAAACAAATGTCGTATTACGTATTGAGACCAAAAGTTGTTTGTGGTCTCAAATACGAACGAACGATTTAGCTGGGTTCCACCAGCACTTAAAGTTTTAATACTTTGTATCTAATATTGTATATTCTATACATACAATATTAGTAACAAAGTACTAATATGTACTAAAACTACGATCAAAGTATTTTGTGGTCCTGAAAAGGACCGTTGTTGTGTGCCCTTAAAAAGGGCCAGGGAGAGTGTGGGGCTTATGGTGCCCCATCCTCGCTGGTCGACCACCAGCTTGACGAATCGCAGGGGCCTTGTGGGTCGTCGGGTGTTGGTGATGCTGGAATTTCCAGCACCGCATCTTCCGTCGAGTCCGGCTCTGGCTGCGGCGACGGAGTTTCGAGTCTTTGTAAGACCCAATCACCCGCATCGTCTAATTCCACTAGACCCGGATCATGATCATATACTAGCGGAATCGACTCATCCAAGTCGTCCCAACGTAGGACGTCAATTTCAAAATCCACCTCGTCGTCGTCGTCGAAGACTTGCAGGTCTCCAACGTTGTCGGCTACGGTGTCATCACTAAAGATGGATGAGCCTCGGATGGCGGGTCTTTCTTCCTCCATGTTCATCGTATGAGGGTTGATGAATATATGACTGTGTAACTGACCCAGTCTCATATATATAGAACTACCCCCACCCCACCAACGGATTCTAAATGTTATGTATTGGTGAGAGCTTATAGAATTATTGATTTTTTCAAAAACTTTAAATAAGGAATTAGATTTGTTTAGACAATAAGACTTATTCTTAATATTTTGTGAAGAATACATTACAAAAAAAAAAAAATAATAGAAACCTTGTTTGAACTGTTAACATTTTCATATGTTCACAAGCATATAACTTGGCACTTAAGCTACGAGACAAATCGTCGTTAAACGAATATCTCGCCTCATAAGTGACGATTACTAAACTACGATCAAAATATAATGTGGTCCTGAAAAGGACCGTTTTTGTGACCCTAAAAGGGCCTGGGGGGAGGGTGGGGTGCCTACCGTGGAGTAATACCCAACGATATTAACACCGACCTAGGTGCAGCCCTTGGTCTTCTCATTGGCGGCACCGTCGTCGTCGCTGGTGGTGTCGGCGTTGCAGGCGGTGCCGAAGGTGCCGCTCCTGGTGCGGTACCCCCGCACTCCTCACACTTGCATATTTTGCCGGGCACGAATGGCCTGACAATGCCAATGATCCTTTTTGGTATATCTTCCATCTTGCCGATCGAATGTGTAATGATGAAATAATTCTAATACCGGCCTCTATATACATTCAAAAAGTTGGAGGGGGTAAGGTGGAGTGCATATATGCATTATATAAGTTTGAGAATAATATGATTTTATAACTCACCGTATCTCTGTTATGGACACAAACTACCCCCCTCCACTTTTCTAGCATATAGTACTAGACTTTCTCTACATTTTTTTCAAATAAATTTTTTTGGACTTAGAAAAAAAAAAAAAAAAACCCTCCCCTACAACTTCCACATATTCCCGTTCGGCGGCCCTAGCCTTCTAACTCGAGAATTTCAATTTTTTCGTCTAAATTTTTTGTCATTTTTAAGATTTTCCAAATTTTTTTTTCACCATTGTATTCTACTCAAAATTCTAGGTAATTAAAGTGCTTTTATTTTTTCTCTATCTTGAACGGTTCCCGAGCTACAGCGCTTTAAAGAATTCAAATTACTAACTTTCTATAACCCTTTTTTTCAAATTTCATTTTTTCGAATTTTCAAAAATACTACAATATGTAGAAAAAAGTTCTCTCTTTAATTTCCCATTACCGTTTTTCTCTAAATCTTCAACTTTAGCGCGTATTCAGCATTTTCAAAAAAAAAAAAAAATTATAATTTTTTTTACACCATCGCATTCTCCTCAAAATTTTGGGCTATCAAAGTGCTTTTATTTTTTTTCTATCTTGAACGGTTCCCGAGCTACAGCGCTTTAAAAAATCCAAATTACTAACTTACTATAACCCTTTTCTTAAAATTTCATCTTTCCGAATTTTGAAAAGTACTACCATATGTAGAAAAAAATTCTCTTTCTAATTTCCCAATATCATTTTGCTCCAAAACTTCAACTTTGGCGCGCATTCACCATTTTTCAATTTTTTTTTGAAAAAAATTTTCTTTACGTTTTTACTATCGAGAAAAATGCTTGCTTATAGTACTCGATTTCCTCTATAATTTTTTCTTATAACTTTTTTCCCTATTCCTAACCGTTACTTTCCTACAAATTTTCTAAATCGTTGTTTTTATATTTTGCCTTAAAAATTTTTTCTTGTGTTATTTAAGCTCTTTTTTCCACTTAATAAACCACCATTTTCTAAATTCCCGTACTCTTTTCTTAAAGAGCGGGCTTTTCCGCCAGCTTTTTTTTTTTTGGTTGGGTTTCAAATAAATATAAAACTACTACTTCACTCATTACAAATTTATTGATTCAAGAACATTATTTTGTGTTACATATAATAGATACATTAAAATATAGATTTATTGGTCACCGAACCGTTTAATACATTATAACTAAAAAATGAGTCGTGAATAACTAATGCGTACACTTTAGTGTCTTTGGGGAATTTATTCTTTCTCGTTTGGAACTCCAATTTTATATCCACTGTCGATGAGTTAATCGCCTCTGGTTGATGACTGCAATTGATAATAAAAACGGGGTTTTTCATATATTCCGCGAACGTTATCATCGGATCGTTTATCTCGCGCCCGTAGTAGCTGCTTTGGAAGTTTTCGTAACTGTAATAGGCTGCTGCGTACAGTTTCTTGGCGAAATCTAAATTCCATCTTTCGTAGGGACAAACGGTTGAATTCAGATACAGTCTAATGTCGCATACGTCGGCGTGGGTAAACTGGGTTGCGTTTTTTTCTTTCTTGTCGCAATTATTGCTGTCTTGAAACCCGACGATTATATAGCGCGGTCTTTCCAGACTTGTACTCGTTCTCAAGGCCCACACGTCGGAAGATGTTTGCCTTAAAGCCGGTAATTCGTACAGATCCCATTTACGATATGCCATTTGAATACTGGCATTGTTTCCTCCTTTATTAATGCGAGACAGTATTTTCAATTTTTGCTTGTCGTCTGGAATGATGTGACGAATTTTCCATTCGATTTTGTCGATACTAATTTCTGCCTCTACTTCGCCGACGTAACAATTGGTAAAAGTGCGAGCTATAATCATAATAAGCTCTTGTTTTACGTTGAAAACACCTTTTGCGTAATCTTCGGCGAATCCAATAAGATATTTTAAGGGTAATTTCCCGGAGAATACGTTACTTGCCGTGTCTACGATATCTTGGTTTGCTTCGTCGAGACCCCATCCGCACGTCATGAGAGATCTTTGTTGCAAACTTCCGAATGAAACCATGGTTTTTAATGTCGTCGTAACTCCAGGTTTACAAACCACGGCGACCTGTTCACCTCCCATCTCGTAGCGAATTTCATCGAACAAAAATGCGAGGGCATTATTTGATAAAAAACATCTTTTCGTTGCGTCTATGGGTTTAAATTTTCCTTCGATATATATGTAACTTTCGGCGATATCCAGTATAATATCTTGAAAATTAATGGGGATACGGACTTCATCCGAATTGTTGAATGATGGAGATCCATATGGTTTATACGTATGCTCTTCTAGACTAATAATGGAATTGTCCAAGATGGGTTCGGAGAAAACCTCTATTTTATCGCTGGTGGTGGAAATCATTTTCGCACTTTAAGACCGATTGATTTTAAAAATTTATAGTCTTCGGCAGATAACTGTTGAGATGTTTGTGATCTAACGTCTGGACGACGACTAACCTTGACGTTAACTCTTCTTTTACTTTTATTATGTTTCGACGGTTCCCCCATCTTAGTCGACAGCACACACAATTGACAATTGAAGCAAAAACCCATTTTTATGAAAGTTTCTTCAGTTCCAATTTCACGATTATTTTCTCGCCTTGAAAATTGATTAGATCACCGCTATCGTCCAAGATGCGAAGAGTAATGTTGTCGATAAACTGACGTCCTGCCGGCATTAACGGCATATAAATATTATTTTGTGGTTCTTTACTGATTTTGTAACCGGGCTCCACGTCGATATCGAATTCGAACAAGGTATGACCTTCCACCGAATTCATATATGCTCCGGAAATTATATTACAATCTACGCGTATGATGCGTACTTTCATTATTTCCACCATCTCGGTTGATTCGTGCTTTTTGTCTCTTTTTAACACTGTATGATTAAATCCTAACATTTTACCGATACTCGCCTCTCCCCGGAAATCTATAGTATATTGGGATTTCAGTTCACATTTCAGCGTATTATTATTAGCGACCAAGTAAAAGATTCCATCGTTCTTTTCTTCAGTTGAAATCCTCAAAGCCTCCAACATAGCTTTACCTATCTCATCTATTTCATAGGCCCCAGGTGGAATCTGCAATTGTATCGGCTCGGTGGTGTAACCCTCCTTCATGTAGGCAAACTTATTGTTGCTTTCGTCCACATTAAAAATTGAATTGTATGTGTAAAATCCCAGCAATACCAGACCATATTTGTTTTCTCTATTTAATTCGACTGGTGGATAAAAATCGGCGCTTAAGACGCTCGAGTGTCCTGTTAGTGTGAACGTATAAGACATGACTAACCATTAAAACATCACACATCTCGGTTTTATTCTTAGCGGCAACATTTAAAAAGATTCATCTTCACACCTTTTCTCACTGCATTAGATAGTGATGTTTTTATGCTATTTTCTGCTTTTATGCGCACATCGCTGATTTTGCAATAACAACAAAATATTTTCCTAGCCGTAAGATCCTCATCAGTCGTAACCTCGTTTAAATTGCTGCTGCTGCTGAAATAATGTTTGCAACCGCACTGATATTTTAATATATCGATATCGCTTTTGAGGTGCTCGGGCAACTTTTCCCAAACGAATGGAATTTCATTTGGGGCTAATGCAATCATTACTTCCTTGGGCATGTTTTCTAACTGTTTCACGGTCGTTTTCCTTAATCCACCGGCTAGATGAAATGCTTTCAGTGATTGCAACATTTTAGTATAGTTATTGCGATCCATTTGCGGTGTTAATGGTGACGATAATGATGATGACATCTTTTACGCTGATGATTCGACAAGAAACTTTAAGCACAAATGTCCACACCAGACTGTTCCAAAATCCTGCTGACGATCGTATGTATAGTAAATAATTTTTGATGGTTCCGATCCCGTTTGTAGATATCGTACCAATTCGATCGGTGGGGGTAAATCACCGAAGCTGTCATAATATGTTACTTTAGAATTATTTTTTCTATAAGCTACCCAATGAGTCCCTGCACCACGCGTACTATCCAAATTCACTATTGCTGCTTCGTAACGTCGAGGACCTTGTCTAGGTAATAAATCCCTCATATAAACGCCTCGAAAGTGTCCTATTCTTTTCTTTTTGGCATATTTTTCTATATCGATGTTAGATAGTGGTCTTCGAGGTAGGGATTCAATTAGTTTTTTGATCTACGATTTAAAAATAATCCCATACCTTTACGATATGGCTTTAGAAACAAACCATTTCCTTTCGATTTTAAATACAGGCCGGCACCGGTTTTATCTTCGCTGCTTTTTTTTACTGCTTTTATGGCGCGCACAATTCCCGCTGCCCCACCGGCTAATGAACCCAAAGCTGATAACCCGACAAAAATTGGTATTAATGGTAATATTCCACCAGTTTTAGGAATCGGTATTATTCTCGGTGTACGAACCTTCCTTTTGCCACCTGCCGCTTTTACCGATCTACGTGCTGCCGACAGAGCTATTTTAGATGCATTCATGACATTTTTTTCCAACACATTTTTACTTCCGGCTTTTAATAATTCCCTTCGAACTGCTTGTCGAATAGCTGTTCCGAAACTGGCTTTCCGAACATGTCGATTTTTATTAACACCTTTCCTTTTTGTATGACGCGTGCCTTTACTAGATGTTTTTTTTGTTGATAATGATGATGGTACACCCATACCAAAACGTTGTTTTCCTTTCATAATGTTTGTAACTAACCAAGCTGCTGTTTTTTCACCTAAACTGGAATCTTTCGATTTTACTCTATTCCAAGCACTTTGTTCGAGCTCGTAATCCGCTCGATGTCTCGCACTTATGTTGTCTTTATTATGTAAATAGGCTAAATCGTGTTTATTGCATGCGGCATCCAAAGGATTAATGCCTGGATCACCTCTTGTTAAACGTTTTATTACTTTTGTTCCGGGTCCGCAATATTGATAACCAGGAATGTGTACCTCGAATGGTAATTTATTTATTAACGAATTCACAATACCGTATCCAGTTTTGTTGGAAACGTGAGACCGTCCACTTCGTTTGACGCTCGGCATCTGAATGACAGTTTTTGTGAAAAATTGCCTATAAAATATCAAATTTTCCTAAGATGCGCGTTATCGATCTTAAACAAAAACTTCCTATTGACAATCTCGATGAAAAAGTCGGACTTGGATTTGAAAAGAAGATAATGAAGAGACACGGTCCTCTACTTCCTTCCTCTATTCGCGGCCTGTTAATTGGTCCATCCAATTGTGGAAAAACTAATGTCATGATTTCGCTGCTTACACACCCCCTTGGGCTACGTTTCGAAAATGTCTATATTTACTCGAAATCTCTGTATCAACCGAAATATGAGTATTTAAGGAAAATTTTAGCGCCCATCAAAGGTTTAGGCTACTATGCCTTTAGTGATTCCAGTAATATTGTGGAACCGTCCGATGCAAAACCAAACTCTATATTTATCTTTGATGATGTTATATGTGAAAAACAAGATGTTATAAGATCGTACTTTAGCATGGGACGTCATAAAAATATCGACTCCTTTTACCTAGCGCAAACATATTCGCGAGTGCCTAAACAGCTTGTGCGAGACAACGCCAATTTTATTATTATGTTTAAACAAGATGAGTTGAATATGAAACACATATTTTCCGACCACGTTTCACCGGATCTAACTTTTACTCAATTTCAAGAAATGTGCTCAAAATGTTGGGATAATAAGTATGGATTTTTAGTAATTGATAAAGACAGTGATGTGAAATCGGGAAGATACCGCAAAGGATTTGATAGCTATATATTACTGTAATAATAAGAGAAAACGCTCATTTGATTGTTGAAACGTCCTTTGTTAACATCATGAATAACGCGATCGACTTAAAACGTAAACTAGTGGAAGCTACCAATGCCGTCAGAAAAAAATTTAAACAAATTAAAGCGGCTAAAGAGTTTAATGTTGTGGAATTGGAAAAGTTTTACGAACCCATTTCTAAGCCGTTGACAACTATATCTGATGCGGTTAAGCAACGTCAGCAGCAGCAGCAACAACAACATCAACAACAACAACAACAACAGCAACAACATTATCCAGCTACAAAGCCACATAGTCTCAGTACATCAGTGCAGTCGACTCAAATATCAGGTTTTCCCCAACCTACACATTCCTTTCAAACCTCCACACCTATTCAGCAGCAGCAGCAGCAGCAGCATCGCATTTCAAAAGAAGATATTAGCCAATCGGTGTTTGATACACCCTCGACATCAACTAATACATCTCTCGCATCCGCTGACACCACAACTTCCGATACTTTAAACGCACACCTGAAAGGATTACGTTCGAAACCATCTCTATACGATACTGTATATAGTGTACGTTTTGGTTCAAAAACAGATCATAACAAAAATTTTATTGGTAATTTAGAGGTGCGTTTTCGAAATGGAAATATTGTCTTATACAAAAAAGGGAAAAATATTGCAGAATATGGTGGATCACCGGAACTTTATGATTTGTTATTTCTTAAAACACCCCCAAGTGTAGGCAAGGAACAACAACAATTAAGTGATAATGTACTTTCAACGTACAAGGAAATTTTGGAATCAACGAGTGCTGTCTACAACAATTTTAAAAAAAGTGATGGTTTACGGGAGACCAGATGGAACAAATATTTACGAATTATTAAACCTCTGATAATGGGCACAAAATTAGGTGGTACTATTACAAGAAAAAATCTCTCGGAAAAACTACAGTTACCCACAAAAAAGAAATTATCTTCGAAAAAATTTCAATATGTCTACTGGAACAAAACTAAAGAGTTGGTGGATCGTTTACGTTTGTTGTGAAGTTCCAAAATGGCCGGTCACACTGGACACGAAAATGAAATTATGTCAATCATAGAGGAATTACGAGAAGAAGATATAATATATTAAGCTCAATATTTAATGATATTATTCAGTTCTTCCTTCGATCTGAAACCTTTAGTATTACTAATAATATGAAGCCCAGTTTAGAAAAAATCAAGATTGTTAATGAACTACATAGAACGGCTAGAAAAAATTTTGTAAGACGGCGCACGATAATAAAAGGATACAGAGATTTGTGGCAAATTGATTTGGCTGAAATGCAACAGTATGCTGATGAAAACGATGGTTATCGTTATATTTTGGTCTGTATAAATTGTTACTCGAAATTTGTCTATACCAAAGCCATAAAAAACAAGACTGGTATAGAAGTTACTAATGCGATGAAAAGCATCATTGAAGAGGTATCATATATACCAACAAATCTGCAAAGTGATCAAGGAAAGGAGTTCTATAATACAAACTTTCAAGCCCTGATGAAAAAATATAATATAAATCATTATTCCACTTACAGCACAAAGAAAGCTGCAATTGTTGAGCGAGTCATAAGGACTTTAAAAAATAATTTATATAAACAATTCTCGACAAGAGGATCTTACAAATGGATACATATATTATCGGCAGTAACAAAAACCTATAACCATTCGAAACATCGCACCATTGGAATGAAACCTGCAGACGTGCAAGAAAAAACACATATTAAAGCATATGATTATTTAAAAATTGTACCTAAAAAATTTAAGTTTTCCATGGGTGACATTGTGCGTATTAGCAAGTACAAAAGCTTATTCGAGAAAGGATATACGCCCTCTTGGTCAACCGAATTGTTTAAAGTTGTAAAAGTTAACGTTACAAATCCACCTACTTACTTGTTGGAATCGTTAGAAGGTCAGCCTATAAGAGGGTGTTTTTACGAATCAGAACTACAAAAAACAAGCAGTCCTGACGTTTATCTAGTAGAAAAGGTCCTTAGACAACGCAAGAAAAATCACATCGAACAATTATTTGTCAAATGGCTAGGATTTCCCAACCACTTCAACTCTTGGATAGATAAAGCTAATATTGTTTAAATAACATATTGTATGACTATATTTTTTATTTAAAATGTAAAATAAATAAACAATATATTGTAAAATAAAGTTTTTTATTTCAATCTTCATCATTAAAAACAATGACAATAAAACATCATACACATAAATAACATTTCAATATTCTTGGAGGGAAGGTCAAATTCACCGACGACTATGACGTTATCTTCAAGGCTATGCCACTCGGAGTGCGTTCTCCTATTCTTTAACCTGCTTTTTTTTAATTTTTTTTGAAGTCGAGTCGTACGGCAGTGCGCTTAATGAGTCATTTAAAGGCTGATGATAGAGTATTTTCTGCATAACTTCAATTTTTGTTTTAAGCTCACTATTATTTTTGTATATCATGGGGAGGACATCCTTGTTAAATATGTCACATATTACAACTGCAACATTGTAAAACTTTCTATTAACAAAGTGTTTTATCACAGCATCGTCATCATCTTTAGGTTCGCCTAAGTTGGTTATGATTTTTCCACCCATATCATACTGCCCATCCGCTGTAAGTTTAAAACCAATCCCTTGTGGCCCAGATAATATATGATATTTTTCATTATATTTCTGACGACCAAATTTATCAATTGTGTTGTTTCCTCGGCTCATTTTCAATCTTTACTAAACTATTTTATTTTTATTTGCCCTACTTATATTAAATATTTCAGCTGAGAAAAAGAAACACTGACTATGATCTACTGGGTTGGTATGTTTATAAAAGAAATAAAATAAAACTGTGATTGTAATAGATATTTATTTACAGTTATTTAATTGCACAAATACAAAAATTATAAAAAATTAATTTTCCATGTCTTCGTTTTCGTTGCTCAAAATTCTATCCCATCCGACACTATTTCGATCGTCAACGTCTTGGGCTGTTGCTGTTGCAGAAACCAATTCATATTTTGCAGCAAGCTCACCTGGTAAATGTGGAATATTGACGAGGTATTCTTTTAATTCTTCTTCAACCATTTCAGCACAAAATGTATCCATGTCTATGGAACCATATAAAAATTTGTCGCACAAGTGTGCCCCAGCCATAAAATTGATTGTATCCCTGATCTCGTTCTTATATTGATCTTTGGTTACATCAATATGCGACCAATCATTTACGCTATCTAACATATCGTGAGCCTTATTTCTTAATTCTCTCCCCAACCAAAATATGTATCTATCTACACATTCGTTGGCGGTCGTCGTCGTCGTCGCATCAGCAGACATCTTTAACAGAAATAATGAACACGCGTAAGTATTTTGACATGTGCAACTATATTTTAAATTTAATTACATCCTTTTTTTCAAACAATTTACATACAATTTACTCCAATGAGCCAAAACGTAATAATGTTCGAGTATTGTTTCCAAAAACTCTAGTGCCCTGCCCCAAATAAGTTAGAGTGTATTTATCTTTAGTTTTACTCATAATATCTACAATATCGTCAGATAGTGTTTCGGCCACACGTTTTGGTAAAAAAGTCTCAAATGTGCTATTATCACCGTCATCGTGTAAAGCCACTAAAAGAGTTTTACCAAATCGTGTAGTCATTGAAACCATCTTTACAATTTTATACACTTTGCCTACAATCATTTCGGTAACCTTTTTTCTCTCTAAAACCTCGAAATCTTTGCTAAACATTTCAATAATTTCATCTAGAGTTTCTTTTGCAATACTCATTATTGAAAAAAATGGTATATAAATCCAAAAATTACCGTGAATATAAAAGCACTTTTAGAACACTACACGAACACAATATTTGATGTTTATGCCACTGATATCTGCGACTGTTTGAAGTCACTTCTTTTCCCACGAACCTTTATAGCGAGGTTTCAAGGTCGAATTGTAACAATGGTGGGGGTAGCTTAACGATAGAAATAGTGGGAGGAGTATTCAAGGTCAAATGACGTCACACATTTAAATTGGTGTAAGGATAACTTCAAGGACAAAATATAATGAAACAAATAACTACATTTTATGTACTTTATTCATTGATTTTTTTCTGCCATTCTTCTATGCGTTTAACATTATCACCTAAACCTAATTTCCTTAATTTATTCAATAATAATTGTTTGTTTTTATATCTAAGAAAATTCTTACAAACTATACTAGCTAAAAGACACACTTCGGCATGGTCCATATACTTAAAAAATAAACTAAAGTCCTGAGCCTCCGAATCTTGCATTTCATATGCGTAAAATTCCGAACAGGCTGCAGAAATTAGAAATTCCTCGTACATTTCTCGCACTAAACTTTCCATATTAACTACTACTACGTTAAACTTAAGTCCTACACTCTAATTTCATCTAACACAACCGGATCTGCAATGAACCTAATCAGTTTTTCCAAACAGTCACTAAACCCCAACTTTTTTATCTCACGAACAAAGTCTTGTAAATTTATTGTTTTGCTGCAATATTTACGACATGCATTCGCAGCCTTTTCATATTCATAAGCCAAATCACAATAGCGCGACGCCCATTCTGCTCGACTTTTCATTGCATCATTGAAATAATTATTAGCCGTTTCAGTGAACTCATCACCCAATTTTTTTACTGTCTCTTGCAAAGCACTATTCATATTATTCACTCATTTTTTACATTCACGACACTTTTTTATTGCTGTTGGTGGCCCATCTATATAATGACGATATATTTGTTCATAGTGAATGTAACAGGGTAAGCTTAACTGTAGTTCCTTGTTACACCGATATGACGCTGGCAGCTTATCCCAAATTTGCCGTAAACTCAGCGTATCAACGCAAGTTTTTAAATATTCGAGAGGAAAAAATGCTAGATCCTTCTCTTCAAAATCACACAAACTTTTTAAATTACTCTGATATAAACAAATTACTCTGCCGACTTGCTCTATAATTTTTTCTTTAGATAGTTCCGTATCTGACATTTCACACTGAATGAATGCAAGTAGACTCACACAATTTATAGAACAATTTGCAAGGTCAAAATCATTTCAAGATCATCCCACACTATTACAATGCACAAATAACTACTTCAAGGTCACACACCCAAGATGGCCTTCAACAAAGTCAAGGTCGTCTCGACCAAGGTCAAGGTCAAGGTCACACACATAACCTTGAACACAAGGCCAAGGCCAAAGCACACGTGCACTTTCAAGGTCAATGACAAGGACATGTGGGCGGGGCCAAAGAGGGGTGAAGCAAGGTCAAGGTCAAGGTCGAGGAGTGGGGGGATTGAGAGAATCGGGTTATGTTCACTACTTCTAGGCCTCTATTGAGCCTTTGATATCCCGTCATAGCAGCAGGTCATTCGAGGACGATCGCCTATGCGAATCCAAGCAGCCTCGTTAGCTGAACGTGCCTAACTGCTTCCGGTAACGAAATTGTATCTCCGAAATGTCACTGTCTCAGTCCGTTGAGTGCTGAGCACTCCCTGAGGACATAGTCAACAGTTTCACCTTCCTCCATACACCATCTGCACGTCGGGTCGTCTTCGACACCGATTCTATGAAGTTGGCCTCTGAGGTGACAATGTCCTGTCAACAATCCCACCACAATTCGCAGCTCTTTCCTTCCCAAGGAGAGAAGCTCCTTAGTACGCCGTGAGCTAGGCCCAGTTATATGTTCCTTGGCACACCGTATTCCAAGAGCTCCCCTCCACGATTCAATAAATGTGTTTTTTAGCAACGATTTCAATTCCGTTTTGTCAATAGCAATTGGGACAGGTAGTATTGGTTGGGGTCCATGTGATTCAGTTGCCAAACCCAACTTTGTCAGACGGTCTGTTTCCTCATTTCCGCATATGCCTGAGTGACCCGGGACCCATACGAGTTTGACTGTGCAGCCATTCCTTGTCATACCATTTAGTAAGTTCTTGCACTCAGACGACAGTCGCGAATTTATTACACCGGACTTCAGTGCCAATATCGCAGCCTTACTGTCTGAGCGTATATTTATTACCCTATTCCTGTCTATATCCTTCTCACAGAGATGAGCACACTGCAGAATAGCATAAATTTTCACTGTAAAGATTGTCGCATTATCCGAGAGAGTAGTACTCTCTGACTCCTGTGCTGCTGCCGAATACTCCGACTCCGGCTCTTTCATCTTGTCGAGATCCATCAGTATACCACCAGGATCCATTTTTCGGAAGATTTTATTCTCCCTCCCAATCCTCTCTATTTGGCAGAAATATCTCCAGGGAGAGGTCGGGTTTCATTCCAGCTCAGTCGTGAGTCTAGAATTACTCCCAGGTATTTAAGTGCCCTTTTAAATTGAAGAGTCCTTCCCACCAACGTAATTGTGAGAAGTCTCCCCATTTTCCTCCTTTTTGTGAAGAGTACCACCTGGGCCTTTTCAGGGTTTATTCTAAACTCTTCCCTGTTGCACCATCGTTCCGCGATCCGGAGGGTCCGCATCATTGGCCCCTCCATGTCCCGAACATAGCGACCAGGGCACCAAATGACCAGGTCATCAGCACAGGCCTGTGTATACAAACAGGCCTCATTCAGTTCACTCAACAGGCTATCCACCAAGAGGCTCCACAGCAAAGGCAATAGCACTCCTCCCTGTGGACAGCCCCCACTTGACAGTGCTTTACCAGTTACATTATTAAGCTCAGCATATATTATTTGCTCTAATCCATGCGACTACTGTTGGTTCAGAGACTCGTTGTTGTAGAGCATTGCATATTGAATCGTGAGACGTGTTGTCGAATGCTCCCTCGATATCAATAAAGGTACCTAAGGCAGATCGTTCACCCAACAGCGCGTTTTCAATTCTTTTGATGAGCCGGTGTAGCGCTGCATCTGTGGATTTGTCTGCCTGATAGGCAAATTGCAAAGGATGTAAGGGATATTGCACCATTATTCCTTCCTTAATGTGTCGATCCACCAACCTTTCCAGTGTTGGTCAGGCTGATAGGTCGGAAAAACTTAGGATTTGTGTAGTCTGTTCTTCCTACCTTGGGAATAAAGACTACTTCTGTTTCCCTCAATGCCATCGGTATGTATCCTAATTTCAAACATGAGCGGAATAGTTTCACCAGATGGCTTATTATAATATCCGAGGAATTTTGTAGTAAAACTGGAAATATACCATCCTTACCAGGTGACTTGAAAGGGGCCAAAGTTACCATCGACCATCACCCTTTCATATGTCACTATTGTTTTAACTAACTTGTGGTCATGACGTGCTAAAGGGAGCCTTTAGATAGCTCCCCCATGGTCTCCTTTTCTGTCGTGGTTTGACCTCCTTCAGGAAGAGTCAGTGCTCCAATCTGAGCATCAGGATCTCTAGATAGTGTTTTGCAGAGGCGGGATGATGAGGGCATACTTTCTATGCTCTCGTAATATTTCTTCCACACGTTCCTCAGTGAGTTATTTGCTTCTTCTATTCCCTCTGGGCAGTTTTTTCCCGGCATATTTCAGGTCGGTATTTTAGCGCTTTTTTAAAAAGCTTTCGAAAATTTTTCCGGTGGTTCTCGATTTCAGAGTTCCAGCAGGATATTTTGGAGTTTATTGGACTTCGTCTTATTTGACAGCTAGCCTCAAATCAACCCCGAAATGCATAACTGATTTGTTCGACAGCGATTTCCGAAGCAGCTTCATCACGGTATCTCGATAAGAACCCTATAACTCTGCTCCCCAGTTCCTCCTGAAAGAGGTCCCCAGTTTGTAGTTCTTGGGTTTCGGTATTCCGCTACTGCACGCAGTCTTGTTCAATGTCAATTTCAAATAGGATGTGTCGGTGATTTGACAAAGAGACTTCCGAACCAACTTCCCACTTCTGCACCAAGTTCCGCATATTTGAAGAATAGTTAGATCTATGGCAGATTCTCCTCTTCTTGTAATAAAAGTAGGCATGTTCCCTCTGTTAATAAATTCCAGATTGTTGATACTGAGGAAGTCCAGTAAATCTCTTCCCCTGGAATTGATATCTTTCGACCCCCATAAAATGTAATGTGCATTGGAATCGCAGCCCAACAGAAGTGGTAAGTGTTCCTCCTCGCAATATTCTACTAAGTCCACCATCTCGCGTGGAGGATACAGGTCCTAGGGCTCTCACGGCCGGTGCAATATATTAGTACTCCTTCCACAGAACCCCGACCCCTAATCTTGCTACGATTCAGCCATGACTCCTCTATTAGAGCAAGCTGAATTCGAAATTGATTGGATTTTTTACATAGGACAGCAGATGGTGCTTTCTCATGTTGTAAATTAGCCTATATGATTTTAATTGGTATGTTGTATATAAAAGATTATATGCTATTTTTAGGAATATCCTCACAAACTCAGTCCTAACCTTTTTTTTTAAAAAAAAGAAAAAGAACCCAAATCAAGAAAAAACAATGTAGACTTACCTGAGGAAGTTGTTTGATCCTTTTCTGATTAAAGGGACAAGGTTTAGAATATCCTGATCTTCCAGTTCCTTCCTTGCCGCTTCTCAATGGTTGCCTTTTAAAGGTAACCATTGCTCCCGTTGCACCATAAAATGGTTTGCATTCTAGTCCTTCCAGGACCTTGTCTGAACCCTCATCAAACCTGAGAACGAGCCAAAGTCCCTGAGGTTCCTTTTTTCGCTCCCAGATCCCCCATTTGGAGTAAGAGAGTCCAGGATTGGCCCTGTCCAGACGCCTCAAGGCCTCTTGGTTTGGCGGATTCTTGATGCCAGGAATCCAAAGAATGGCCCTGTGCAACTTAAAGTTGGCCATATGGGTAACCATTAGCACATCTCCCCAAGGCCTGATCCTCGCCAGTTCCCGGCAAGTCACTCCCTAGACATTCGATCTGCAGCAGTGACCAATAATTGGCGTCTTCAGAGCCTCGTCGATAAAAACGAGGCGTTGGAGTACCGCTGCTTAGGAGAGTGCCCATAATAGCCTCTATTACTGCATCAGAGAATTCCAATGCCTGGACGTCGGTAAAGTTGACAAAGTCCTCCGCTCGATTCACCACCAGGCATAAGAACTCGTGTTCAGACACCTGAGCACAAGTACCATGCAAACGAGGAGTTGACCACTGCTGCTAAAAGGAGTGTCCATAATGGCCTACATTATTGCATCCGAGAATTCCAGTGCGTGGATGTCGGTAAAGTCAACAGATTGCTCCGCTCGACTCACCACCAGGCATAAAGACTCGTCTTCGGACATCTGAGCATAAGTGGCATGCATCCCAGTAAATTTCTCCCTTCTGGGATACTTATTTACTCTCACGGTGTCCTGAGGTGTTAAGCCAGGAACCCTTTGACGTTTATTTGCTGGATTGCCACCAGGTTTATTGGGAAACACCTTTTCAGAGGAACAAAATAATGCCTTGATGTTCTTAGATTAATAATTTTACTGATTTTCAGTAATAAAAACTTTATTTTAATTTGAGAATTTTTCGGTAAATCCAAGATAGTTTCAAAATTAAAAAGAAAATCTGTGCTCAAAATATTGTCGTTATTTTAAATGCTGTGTACTATACTATATTTCTATCGATTCGGTATCAAATAAAAAACTCTCGATACGTTATTCACCTTGACCGTTACTACAACGTTGTTGTATTTTTTCTAATTCTATACTACATATATGGCCTTATTTGTGCTAATCACGCTATCAAAACATCTTTCTTTACTTTTTATACAAATTATCTTATTTTTTTGAAAACACATCATTCTTAAGTCAAACAGATCTAATCATTTCTACAAATTCTATTTTCATTATCGGAATTATTGTCGATTTTTTAAATTCCTATTACTCGTACTGGTTATAAAATGCACCTCTGATCGGAAAGAAAATTCGGTAATATTGTGCCAAATCACTGTTCATTTTTATGGAATAATCCAACATCGACTTCATGACACACAGTTTAAAATAATATTTTTAACAGTACTAGAGGATATTCTAATGTCTGCATTGTTCTATGCATATTACACATTATTATTAATAGGAGCTTCAAGTTTATTTGCTGAATTATCTCACAATCAAGAATTAACAATTTTAAAATATAAGTACGTCGCTTTTTAAATATTTTTCACTTACTTTATGTTCTTAACTTATTATTCGGCTACTGATTTAAAAAAATTTGCGGATAATTAGCATGGCTAAGTTTGGATTAGCTAACTGTCGAGGACCGTAGTTGTGGCAACCCACGTTAAACTGTAGATCCCGTCACTAAGTCGTGTCTGTTACCATTGTGTCTTTATTCTAAAATCAATCAATCAAACATGAGTTGTGAAAAGTAGTTTTCTCAAAATAGCTTTTGTTGTCCTTAATTAAATATAATCAAATTTTGGTAAAAGCTGTAATAAATGAACACCCTTGAATATCGGGTTCTTTTCTTTTATGTAAAAATTTGTAAGAAAAATTAGCAGAGAGGATTTTGTCTCAGAATAGTACAATACTGGGTCTTCTTGAATAGGGTGTTCAAAATTATTAATTAAATATTGATATTTTGAAATCTCTTTTACACCATTTTTTTTTCAATAGAACATCCTAAATCTACCAGCAATGATCGATAGGGTACTTGATTTCTTTAAATTTACACATACATGTTAGTCTTTGTCACAAACAATTTTTTCAAAAATTGTCATTAAATAAAAAATCACTGAATTTTACCTATGCATTATAACTTTTATAAGGATGCACACCAACTATGGATTTGTGTATGAAGTATAAATTCAATAGATGCTTTGCCATTCATTACAATTCTCTTTTGAAGATTTTCGAATAATAGGATAACAAAAGTAATAATATTTATAAGAATAGCTAAGGGACTAGGCCTTAGTGAGCAACTGTCTAAACCGATTCAGAAATAAGTTCTCCTTGTAACCGCGCGGACCGTCCGAAATTTTGTAGGAAGTACAGAAGACCATGCCACCTAGGACCAGATAACATCGAAAGGTTCCCCACAGAGCTTCATACTTTTGGTGTATTTGTGTACCTGGTATGAGTCAATAATACTTGGAGGGAGTGCGAAGCCGTTAGGCTTTTAAATCAGGTATAGAATAAAAAGTAATAGTAGTACTATCTAAAAATTAGAAAATGTTTCATATAAAGTTAGCAATTATTACTTTTATTCTACATTATGTTGTATATCTGTCAGTTTTGACGTTTATTAATTAATCAACATTCTTTTAAAAAAATTAAAAAAAAAAGTATTGATAATATCAATATTTAAATATCAATTTAGACATCCTGAATAAAAAATTAACTATTTTATTATTGTGAGACAAAATAATCTTAGTTAAGAATATTCGCAAATGTTTACAAGAAAAGTAAAGTAAGGATGTGGGTAATAAAATTTAAGTAAGATAAAGGTTTCGCCAAAAAAAAAATATTTCAATGTCAACGTTGCATTTAAAGGCAAAAAAAATATGTTCGACGGGAGGGTTTATTGATACCCCAGCTTTGACTAAAAATGTACGTTGTTATATTTAGAAAAAATAAATTATGCCACAGGCATTCTTGGAATACCCCGTATATACTAAACTATTTTTAAAATGTATTCTTAAAATATAAAATTTTTGGTCTTACATATTGTATTTGTCATATCAAGCTAGAAAAAATTAACTTTTTATTCATAACTTATGGCCCCGAAAACCTCCTAATATAATCAAATTTAAAAAATATGTATAACATAAAATATTCAACCCACCATATTAGATCTGCCATATTAAATTTCAAAACAATAATTACCTCCTAATCTGATCTGAATCTACACCCATGAAACTCCCACAAAAACAGGAAAAGTGAGATATTTAGACCGTCTTATTGAATCTGACACATTAAATTTTCTTAAAATAATTTTAAATCTGCTATTTACACCCTGAGAAACGACCCAGTACCAATTTTGAATAAAATCGAAAAATGTCAAAATTTTAGCCGTCATATGGGATTCGCCATATTGAATCTTTTAAAAATAATAATAAATTCGTAATTTACACTCTCAAGAACCCTCCTATACCAATTTTGTGAAAAATCGAAAGATGAAAAATATTTAGAATGATTGGATCCATCAAATTAAATTTTTCAAAAGAAATTTTAAATTCGTAATTAGCACGTCCAAAATTCCCCATATATAGATTTTGGAAAAAATCGTGACATGTAAAATATTTAACCGGCGATATTGGATTCGCTATATTTATTTTCTTTTTAATAATTTCATATTCTTTCAGATTGGTTGGGTGCGATCCCGGAATCTCCCCTATATTAATTTTGAAGAAAATTGGAAAAAGTTTATTCCTCTGTCCGCCATATTGTTTTTTTAAAAATAATTTTAGATTCGTTATGTGCGACCCCGAAAAGTTCCCCATACCAATTTTGGAGAAAATCAAAAAAAAAATTTTTTTGTCCGCAATTTTAGGACCGACATATTGAATTTTTTAAAAATAATTTCAGTTTCGTTATGTGCGACTCCGAAAACTCCCCAATATCCACTTTGGATTAAATCAAACAAAATCAATTTTTTGTCTGCCATCTTGGATCCGCCATACTGAATTTTTTTAAAATAATTTCAGATTCATTATGTGTGACCTCGAATACTATTTATTCAAAATAAGTATATTCAGTGGGGGTTATTTTCCCTTTTGTTTATTCCACACCCATTTTTAACCGACTTCTAAAAGAAGGAGGTTCTCAATTCGTCGCATATATATATATATATATATATATATATATATATATATATATATATATATATATATATATATATTTTTTATGTATATACACCGATTTTTCCGGAACGGCTGCACCGATTTGAATGAAATTTTTTACGTTATATTCAGGAAGTTGCTGCGGTGGTCCCATATTTTTTTGGAGGAAATTGGTGCAGTAAAATCCAAGATGCCGCCGACAATATGGCGGCCAAGAAAATTAATTTTGTCCGATTTTCTCCAAAATTGGTATGGGGGAATTTTTGGGGTTGTACCCAACGAATCTGAAATTATTTTTAAAAAATTCAAAATGGCGGATCCAATATGGCGGACAAAAAAAATTAAATTTTGTCCGATTTTCTCCAAAATTGGTATGGGGGAGTTTTTGAAGTCGCACATTACGAAATCAAAACATTTTTTAAAAATTCAATATGGCGGACAAAAAAATGATTTTGTCCGATTTTATCCAAAATTAGTACAGGGAAGTTTTCGGGGTCGCACATGACGAATCTGAAATTATTTTTAAAAAATTCAATATGGCAGATTCAATATGGCGGATGAAAAAATCAATTTTGTCCGATTTTCTCCAAAATTGGTATGGGGGAGTTTTTGAGGTCGCACATAACGAATCTGAAATTATTAAAAAAAAATCAATATGGCGGATCCAATATGGCGGACAAAAAATCAATTTCGTTCGATTTTCACCAACATTGGTACGGGAGAGTTTTCGGGGTCGCACATGACGAATCTAAAATTATTAAAAAAAAATCAATATGGCGGATCCAATATGGCGGACAAAAAATCAATTTTATTCGATTTTCACCAACATTGGTACGGGAGAGTTTTCGGGGTCGCACATGACGAATCTAAAATTATTTTTAAAAAATTCAATTTAGCGTATTCAATATGATGGATAAAAAATTAATTTTGTTCAATTTTTTTCAAAATTGATATGAGGGAGTTTTTGGGATAGCACATTATGAATCTGATATTATTTAAAAAAAAAAATTAAATACGGTGGATCTAAGATGGCGGATTAAAGATTCTTCATCTCTCGATTTTGTCTAAAGTCAGTATGGAAGGATTTTTGTTAGTGTTAATTACGAAATTAAAATATTTTTTGAAAAATTTAATCTGGCGGATTCAATATGGTGTTCTAAAAATTTTATATTCTTCGACTTTCTCCAAAACTGATACAGAAGGTTCTTGAGGGTGTAAATTATGATTTTAATAGTATTTTTCAAGGTTCAATATGGCGGATGCAATATGGCTGACTAAAAATTTTCCATTTTTCGATCTTGTTCAAATGTGGAACTGAATCATTTTTGAGGATGTAAATCGCGAATATAATATTATTTAAAGAAAATCTAATAGGTCAGATGCAATATGACGATTTAGAAATTTTAAATTTCTGGATTTCATCTAAAATTAATACTAAGGGGCTTTGAAGGGTTTAGATTTAGATTAGATTAAGACGTTAAAATTATTTTTTTTGAAATTCAATATGACGGATCCAATATGGTGGGTTGAAAATTTTACTTTATCGCATTTTTTCAGACTTCGTATTAGGGGATTGGGGGGTGGTGTATTACGAATATAAAGTTAATTTTTTACAACTATTAGGTTGATAAGATACAATATAAGGGACTAAAAAATTTACAATTTCCGGTTTCATCTAAAATTGATATTGCCGGGTTCTTGAGGCGTGTACAAACTCAATGTGCAATATAAAATATATCGGGCTAAGAAATTTACGTCTCAAATTCTTTTAATATCGATATTGGAAGGTTTTGGGGCCTATATTACCAATCTCAAATTAATTTGAAATTTAAGATAGTGGATTTACTATGACAGACTAAATATTTGTTTGACACAATTTTATTGGTATTTGGAGAACTCTAAGAATTAAAGAATTTTTAGTGGTTCATTTTAGGGTGAATTACAATTCTGGATAAAATGGATACTTTTTTGCCACCTTGGAGTCATTGCGAGGTACATTAATCTCGATTAGCACGTAGTTCAAATAATTTATGAATATCATAAAGAATTCAAAACTAAAAATCGGAAAATAAAATTTTTATAAAAAAATTGAACCGACTTCTAAAAGTGCGCTAAAAAGGGAAAAATAACTAGAAATTTTTATATAAAATTGAAATTTTTGAAGGCACCAAAATTGGTACTAGGGGGCTTTAAAGGGTTTAGATTTAGATTAGATTAAGACGATAAATTATTTTTTTAAAATTCAATATGGCGGATCCAATATGGTAGGTTGAAAATTTTACCTTATTCGCATTTTTTCAGATTTGGTGTTAGGGGTTTTAGGGGTCGTGTATTACGGATATGAAGTTAATTTTTTTACAACTATTAGGTTGATAAGATACAATATGAGGGACTGAAAATTTTCCAATTTTCCGATTTCGTCTAAAATTGTTATTGCGGGATTCTTGAATTCCATATGCATATAATATATTGAACTAAGAAACTTATGTGTCAAGTTCTTAAATATCGATATTGGAAGGTTTTGGGGGTCTATATTACCAATCTAAAATTAATTGAAATTTAAGATAGGGGATTTACTATGACCGATTAAATATTTGTTGGACACAATTTGATTTACGACTTTGGATAAAATGGGTACTTTTTGCCACCATGGAGTCTTGTGAGGTACACTAATTTCGGTTAATACTTAGTTCAAATAATTTTTGGATATCATAATGAATTCAAAACTAAAAATCGAAAAAATTGAACCGACTTCTAAAAGTGGAAATAACATATATATATATATATATATATATATATATATATATATATATATATATATATATATATATATATATATATATATATATATACAAGTAGGCGCCAAATTACTTCTAAATGAAATAAATAACTAATATATATATATATATACATATATATATATATATATATATATATATATATATATATATATATATATATATATATATAAGTTGTAGTAAGAAAGTAATTCCACATAAATTATTTTAAGCTGTTTATGTGAATTACATTTTGTCAGGTATTAGTTTGGCGCCGATTTCAAAAATTTCAATTTGTTATAAAAATTTTTAGTTATTTTTCACTTTTTAGTGCACTTTTAGAAGTCGGTTCAATTTTTTTTTACAAAAATTTTATTTTATTTCTTGTATGAAATAAGTTTAATTTATCATTATTGAGTAATATTAATAACTTGTAATAAACCGCTACCTTAAATTATTCCTAATTTCTTATTACCGATAATTAATGAATATATTATATCGCCACATCTTATATGAGCAATTAAAATTTCATTCAATTAATTAAAAAAATACTTTAAACATAAAACCTTTGAAAATAAAATGGCCATCACATAGTTGCATCTCTTCCTCAATATTGATAAACAAAACTTTTTTGTTCCAAAATAGATTTCTAGAGCACAAAATTAAATTCATGTTGGTAATGTCAGTTTTAAAAGAAAAAAGTCCAAATCACTTCACCTTTTTCCTGTTTCCCTAAAAAACCATTTGTCCCCAGACAATTTTATAAACTTCTCTCCGCTTCGCCCTTTCTCATAAATTTAAAGCACCGACGCATATTTTTTGTGCCTGAATATCCAAAAGGGGAAGCTGTTACATGATAACTTGCGAGTATCCTGAGACCAACTTAAATCTGTTCCTCATAACTCAGGGGAATTAAGTCTTTACAATTCCCTAGAATGAATAAAACCACTAGCCAGTGAAATAAACGTTTACAAAAATGTTAGTATGCTTCATTCTAATTGAGAGTAACAATATATTAATATAATATGGGCATTAATTCTTCAATACACACACACAGATATATATATATATATATATATATATATATATATATGAATATATATGAATACATATATATATATATATATATATATATATATGAATATATATGAATATATATATATATATATATATATATATATATATATATATATATATATATATATATATATATATATATATATATGAATATATATGAATATATATATATATATATATATATATATATATATATATGAATATATATGAATATATATATATATATATATATATATATATATATATATATATATATGAATATATATATATATATATATATATATATATATATATATATATATATATATATATATATATATATATATATATATATATATATATATATATATAAGCTTTAGTATTAATCCAGGAGTATATCTGGTCGTTAGTTCAGTTTCTTTGGGAAACTGGTATATGTTTCGCTAAAATCTCATTTGAAACCTGCTGTGCTTACTAGGTGAACATCAACTGAGGGAGTTTAATGTGCAATGTTGTAGGAACGGCTACAAATCCATTTTACATTAATTTATCGACACAATATAGTAGGTTTGGATAGTGTGAAATTAAAACATCATTATTTTTTAGTTTTCAAGTGCAAAAACGAGTAACCACGAGTTTTAAACCAGCTACACTATATTGACGCAAAATGTTCTACCGTTATTGAGCAGTTTATTTACGGATTCCTCCGTGTGAGATGCAATAGCAGTGGATATATCCACATTATGCCGTTGTAGTGCTGAAATCACATTCAGCAAACGTACAACTATATGCAGCTCCGTGTATAAAATGAAGTAAAATACGAACAGTAAATGCAAACTTCTCTCCATCTTATCCTTTCTGTGTTAGAGGTTGCACAGTTAGAACAAATTGTTATAAAACGCAATTTATCCTTTTCCACCACCATCGAGATGATGGCCTACCTGTACCACCATACCGAGAAGAAAGTCAAAACTTACCCTCCCCGCCACAGTGATACGGCAGAGATACATGTTTCGTCTCTACTAGACTCATCAGGGTACCGACATGCACCTGGCTGTGCAAAGGACAGATCGGAAGGAAGCATGCAAATACTGAACGCGGCTTCGCCGACCTCCCGCCGGATGGCGTATATGTGTTTATGCGGCTTTTACGGATTCCTCCGTGTGAGATGCAATAGCAGTGGATATATCCACATTATGCATATATATATATATATATATATATATATATATATATATATATATATATATATATATATATATATATAGATAGATAGATAAATAGATAGATATATGTATGTATATTGCAGAATTTTTATTTATATGTAGCGGCTTAATTTAGTAATAATATGCATCAGTCAAAAAGTAGCTATCAAAATCACTTTAGTTAGCTCTTGTAGTTGAAATGGCAAGTATGTAATGAGTATAATTACCTTCGTCAATGAACGTAATGTGCTTTGAAACGCAGAGCGTCGCCATTTTTCTGTCATACTTATTATGTCCGCTCAAATGCCGATTTGAGTATGCGTGTTTTATGTCGATCCCAGTACTTCGCATTCAACGTGGCAATGATTGAAGTGGTGCGCACAGATTGATAGCATCCAAATAAAACGAAATATTTCCTTGGAAGGGGAAAGTAGAACCGACAATATGGCCTAAGGTATGAAAATGGGGCATTTTCTCTTGACTATCAGGTCATCATAAGTCCTCGTCTTAACAAATACTGTGCTTTCTTGTGGTACCCTCATCGACAAGAGGGTACTAAGTCCTTATGGTACTTACGTCCTTATGGTTCCTGAAAATTTTCCTGGTTAATGGCACGGTAATATCCGTCATGCCACCAGTCCAAAGTCCCTAAGAATTTTCTTTATCAAACGGCACTGTTATTTCCGTCATGTAACCTTTTTCTCTACAGGTGTGTAATCTTTATCCAACAGGGATACGCTTGAAAAACTACCTCATATTCTTCAAGAAGGTAACTCCCGTTCAAATATAGAAATCCTTTAGGAAGAGTATATTAATATTCTGTACATTTGCTGAATGGTAATTTGATTTTGTACTTTTGTATTTTTATTATTATGCTGTTTAGAGCCCAATAATTTAAACTATTTAATGAACTTTTGTAATTTATTATATGCAATGCAGTCGCGATATTTTTTATTCAACGTAGATTAATGATTTATTATATAATGTATAATTTTCTACGATCTCTGGCCAAGAGCACGTGGATTATTTAATGCATTTTATGGAAAAATATTATTATTAAAAATTGTGATGCATAAAATTTTCATTTTAATTTTTAATTCAGAATATTGTGAATTATGTTTGTAATAGAATCGATCAAACTTAATCTCAGTATATTTCATTTTAATTTTAACCACTAATATCATTTTAAACCGCTCTTCTGAATTTAGTGGTTTAACTCAATTTTTTAAAATTTCCTCTAAGTATTGAGCGAAGCTCTAGTACAAGTACTCCTTACCCCACACCATTTGCTCACCGATTAAAAGCTGCCGTTTGCTGGCATAGTTATCATGAAGTTAAAAGAAATAGAGTAATGTCTCACTATAGTAATAACTGGTGCTACAAATAGAGTCTAGAAACGCAGGGCCTGAGTGCTTATACTATTTCCCTTTTCTTTTGGTATCCTTACTGATATAAGCTTTGATAGTTGATATATTTCAGATTTTCAATTTTTTCAGTTTAAATTATTTAAATTAATTTATACACAAGTGCTTATTTACTTTACAGTTTTTCGTAATTGTGAGCTATCCATCTTTCTCCATATACATATTTTTTTTAACGAATATTTTCTAACCTATTATTAAGGTTTCTTCGATTTTAAGGTAGTTCACTCGTGAAACGGCTTTTCTTAGGAATGTGATCGAATTTGAATATAGAGTTTACAAAAGTGTCTTTTATTTAATTAAAAAGAAACAAAATTTTTCATTCGTCTGTGAGACGAAATATTAACAATTAAAATATGCATAATTAACATGCTGGAGGTCATTACATATAACAAAATGCCAATATATTTTGGAATATCTCAAAAATGGTTTGTACCATATTTTTTAAAAACTAATGCAATGTAGATCCAAAAATTATGAATTTTTTTAGAAAAAAAAAGGAATTTCTTGACCGTTTTGTTTAAAAAATACAGATTTTTTAAATAACAATAATTTGAAAACATCTGACCCGTACAGTGATCACAACTTGTCAACCTTGTGATCGTCATACTTACCTCGCGATAATTCAAACCTAAGTTAGTTCTTCAGAATATAACATTTTTTAAAATATTTCTCCATATTTTTATTTATTTTCTCAATGTGTTGGGATGTCAACGTAACAAACTGTGTAGGTATAAGACTCACACAATATGAAAGTTAATATACACACGTTTACTCTATAGATCATTCAATATAGACATTTGCGGCTCTGCCAAATTTATTATATTTAAAGTTATTACTGTATAAAAATGTGTCTGTATATTGAAAGTTAACGTGTGTTGGGTTCAGTCTCGAACAAAAAGAAAATTCTTTAGTCCCGAGAATCTTTAACTTTTGGTACTTATTTAAAAGCTATACTTTTTTTTACGACGGTCGCAAATGAATTACCTTAAAGATAATCCCCTTAACAATTATTTCTAGCATATCACGTAAAAACAGAAATAAGTAAATTGTATAAAAAATTTTACCTTTGACCAGTCATTTTCATAATATCTTGATTTAGAAAGATTGAATATTTATCTCTTGCAAAAGTTTTTATAAACATTACGATTTACAAGCCAAACGGCTTCGCACTCCCTCCAGGGAATATTGACTCATACCAGGTATTTGAAGATACCAAAAGTTTGAAGCTCGGTGGGAATCCTTTCCATGTTATCGGGTCCTAGGTGACATGGTCTGCTGTATTTCCCACGAACTTTCGGACGGTTCACTCGATTGCAAGGAGAATTGCTTTCTGAATCGGTTTATACAGATGCTCACTAAGGCCCAGTCCCTTGATGTTTTGCAGGAGGTTCTTGGATATCAGACCAGCTGTTGACAGTACTATGGGAATCGTTTTGACGCTGTTCATTGCTCATTGTCTTCGGATTTACACCTCCAGATCTCTATATTTGGCGAACTTCTCGTTGTATTGGCCTTAGATTGTCGTTGTTAGGTACAGCAAGGTCGATTAGTGTAGTTCGTCTAGAAATTTTATCTATTAGTATTATGTCTGGTTTATCATGAGCAACTGACTGATCCGTCAGAACCGTTCAGTCCCATTATAACTTGAACTGGTTGTTCTCAAGAACAGGTTCCGGATTTATTTATAATAAGGCGATTTTCCTACCTGCAAGAGGTTTAATTTATTTGCTAACTCTTGGTGGAGTATCTTAGCAGCTGAGTCATGCCTTTCCTTATACTTGGTTACGGTAAAGGCTTGGCATCCTCAAGTTATATGCTGGATTGTCTCTGATTTTGTCGTAATAACCTAGTCTTGGATAGCTAACAAGAAGCCCTCCGTTACCGAAAACATCGGTCCTGAAATCCACCAGTAGTTCAACGTTGAGTTATCAACATTTTCCTGATTGACCTCGTTTGGATGCTGTCCATGAAGTGGCTTCTGTAACTAGACTTGTAACTTCTCTTGGTCTGTTTGATAGTGAGAAGCAATATCTTATTCCCTCAGCTGCAGCGGCGTTGAATCGTCTGCCTCGCATATTCCTCGATGTAGTGTGGAAGAGTCCGCTAACCTGTGGAAATATGAACATAATTTTATTATTTTTTGGTTGAGCTGCTTATCACTGTCCTCCAATCCTCTTCTCCCTTGATATCTTGGAAGCATTGCACGTTCAATAGCACTCCGAGGGTGATATTTTTGTGCTTTTGTTAGGAGTGTCCTTATTTTCCTTTGCAGGTTTTGGATGTCCGTCCTGCTCCATTTTACAATTCCAAAAGAGTAACTAAGTGCAGAGCAAGCAAACGTGTTGAGCGCCTTAAACAAATTTCTACTATTTAAATTAGTTCGTAATACCCGCCTTACCCAAATTCGGTTGTCAATTCGGCTTTCATAGTGCGATGGTCAATTCTTCTAGCCTGTGTCATACCTAGGTACTTGTATGTTTGGTCTGCTTCCATTGCAGCTACAGTTTCGCCTTTTTGCATTTCAAATGCTCCTGGTTGTATCTTACCTTTAACGATGTTCAAAATACAGCACGTGTTAAATTCATATTGTATTCCGATATACTCGGAGAAATCCTCTACAATTTTAAGCATTTGTTCCAGCTGGTTTCTGATAGCGGCCATCAGTTTAAGATCAGCCATGTATAAAAGATGATTCGCCCTTCGTTGTTATTTCTAATACTAAAGCCGTATCGGGTAGAGTTCAAACGATGTAATAGTGGGTTTATTGCAAGGCAGAACCACAATGGGCTAAGTGAATCACCTTGAAATATTTCTCTTCATATTGAAATTATGTTGGTTTCGATGGTGTCGCTGGATGGCACTTACAATTGAATCCTAGTTCTCCAGGTAGACATAATGCGTTCTAAAAAGGAAACAAAATTATTATCTACTCTTGGCTTGGATACATACCACAGAGTAAACAATCAATTGTTCTTTGCATCCCATTGCTCCCTTCGTGTATCCTTTCTGTTGAGTTGGAATGATGTTATTTTGCTCAAAATGTACATAGATGCGTTGAGTCAAGCAAGAGGTGATCACCTTATACAGTGTGAACAGGTAGGTGATTGGCCTATACTTAGCTGGGTCATGTGTGTTATGTTGGTCCGTTGGTAGAAGTTACGTAATACCTTCAGTCAAGAACAATGGCATTTTTGCTGGGTTAAGTAAAACATCATTAATAAGGTTAGCCAGTTGATAGTGCATACACCAGAACTTCTTAAGCCAGTAGTTCTGGATCCTCTCGAGACCTGGAGCTTTCCAGTTATAAGATTCCCTAATTAATCTTGAAATTTTCTCGGTGGTAAATGGCTCAAACTGCATCTGGTTGAAGTCTCTGCAGATCTGGTGTTCTTCATGCATCCAGCCGGCTGCGATGTTACAATTGGCGGGTATGGAAAGTTGGTTTCCCCAGAACTCTTCTACCTGCTCTCTGTTAGGATATCTATTATCTGCCATATTAAGTGGAGAGTTTAGCTTACGGTAGAAAGTCTTTTCTGGTCATTGGAACAGCGCATTATTGTGTTTTCGGTTATTGCTGGTCTTGCATCTCTTTCGCCGATCTGCAATAATAGAGAGCTTTTGTTTCAGCGTATCAAGGCATTGCTGAGCAGTGACACTCGCTGCATTTTGTAGCGAATGATATCGGACACGATTCATGATTTCTTCCACTCGTCTTTGCAATTAACTTGTTCTTGTGTCCTTGATGTACTCCGTCAGCTGTCCTATATCAGTAGTGAACATAATCCGATCCTCATTATCCCCCACTACTCGGCCTTGACCCTGCCCTCGCCCCACTCCATCTTTGGACCCGCCCATATGTCTTTGTTATTGACCTTGAAAGTGCAAGCGTGTTTTATCCTTGGCCTTGACCTTGTATTCAAGGTTGTGTGTGACCTTGCCCTTGACCCGTTCGCGGTGTCCTTGACTTTGTTGGAAGCCATCTTGAGTGTGTGAACTTGAAGTAGTTATTTGTGCATTGTAATAGTGTGGGATGATCTTGAAATGGTTTTGACCTTACAAATTCTTCTATAAAATTGTGTGAGTCTATTTACATTCATTCAGTGTGAAATGTCAGATACGGAACTATTTAAAGAAAAAATTATAGAGCAAGTAGGCAGAGTATTTTGTTTATATCAGAATAATTTAAAAAGTTTTTGTGATTTTGAAGAAAAGGATTTAGCATTTTTTCCTCTATTTAAAAACTAACTTTGATACACTGAGTTTATGGAAAATTTGGGACAAGCTGCCTGCGCCATATCGGTGTGACAAGGAACTACTGTTAAGCTTACCCTGTTACATTCACTATGAACAAATATATCGTCATTATATAGATGGGCCACCACCAGCAATAAAAAAGTGTCGTGAGTGTAAAAATAAGTGAATAATATGAATAGTGCTTTGCAAGAGACAGTAAAAAAATTGGGCGATAAGTTCACTGACACGGCAAGCAATTACTTCAATGATGCAATGAAAAGTCGAGCAGAATGGGCGTCGCGCCACTGAATTGGCTTTTGAATATGAAAAGGCTGCGAATGCATGTCGTAAATATTGCAGCAAAACATTAAAACTACTAGACTTTGTTTGTAAAATAAAAAAGTTGGGGTTTAGTGACTGTTTGCAAAAACTGATTAGTTTCATTGCAGATCCGGTTGTGTTAAGTGAAATTAGAGTGTAGGACTTAAGTTTAACAAAGTAGTAGTTAACATGGAAAGTTTAGTGAAAGAAATGTACGAAGAATTTCTAATTTCTGCAGCCTGTTCGGAATTTTACGCATATGAAATGCAAGATTCGGAGGCTCAGGATTTTAGTGTATTTTTTAAGTATATGGACCGTGTTGAAGTGTGTATTTTCGCGAGTATAGTTTGTAAGATTTTCTTAATAAATAAAAACGAACAAATTGAACAAATTAAGAAATTTAGGTTTAAACGATAATGTTACACTTATGGAAGAACGACAAAAAAATATCAATCAATAAAGTACATAAAATTCGTTTCATTATATTTTGACCTTGAAGTTATCCTTATACCAATTTAAATGTGTGACGTCATTTGACCTTGCAGACTCCTCCCACTATTTCTACCGTTAGGCTTGCTACGTCACGGGAGAGAAAAAGAATTAAAATGAAAACGAATGAATGAAAATTAAATATTTAATGCTTCTGTATAGGTGGTTATTTTTTTAGTGTTGATCGCTCCTTCTTTTAGGGCAGTGCCTAGGCTAGCATGCCGGAGATTAGGGGGGTTATATAAATTCAAAGCGCCACCTGTTTTAGGCCCGTCGGTAAGAAGAAGCGATGATATTATCGAAAACAGGAAACAACTAGATCCCAAAATAAAACACACCTATTCCAAAAACAATTAATATCTATATTTAACAATAAAAAAAGGATTATGTTTTACCAACTATGTGAATTTTAATATAATCTAAATAAATATGCGACTATTCGCTACCTGGATTAGAACAAAAAAAACAAAACAAAGAAACAATGAACAACACTACTGCAAGTATGACGTCATCTGCGCCATACGCCAAGTCCGTTTAGATGTAGGTCAGGCCTTAATTTTCACTATCGGCTGAACTGAATAACCTTACTTTTTATGTAAAGTTGTATTTTGCACTAATAAACTATCTAGTAGGCCGATTAAGTCTAAAATTATGTTCGCTTAAGCCTAATTAAAAGTGTTGGAGTATTAATATGTGAAGTGATGTTTAATTTACCTAGTGTATACATATACCTTCGGTTTACAAGGTATCTTAAATGAAATTAAAAATAAAGTGTCCTATAATTGCTCGCATAAAGTCTTATTAGTTCTCAATCACAGGGGAAAAAGGCAAGTATACATTAAAACCGGTAATTTCACTGTTTATTACGAAGTTCTAATACCTGAAAGGCAGTTTTGTCATTAAATCCAAACACTTTCGGCAAGCTGGATAGCCGATGGCTTCTATGGAGCAGTGGTGTGTAATATGTCGGCCCTGGCATGCAAATCCAATTTTAGACAGGATGGCAAAGTCCCGGTATAATAAGAACTATTTGTGGCATGGACCTGATTGTCTTTAAGGGTGCACCAAGTATTAAACGTCACAAAGATAGTGTTTTAACTTCTTAGGTGAGATCACTTTCACTAAAATGTACTTAACGAAAAACGAATACAATAAAAACTTTGTTTATCCTCAATATCTGGCAAATGATGCCTTAACGCACTAAACTATGATTTTAGCTGCAAACAGGAATAAAAGTAGTATTGTACTCTGAGAAAATCAGCAAAAAAATCTCTTTCTGGGTTTATGCCAGTTTTCATAACCAAGGCTTGGCCTAGACTCTCTCTACTGACGCTTTTTTAAAAATCTCAAGAGCGCCAAGAAAAAAACAAAAGATTAACTAACTACACCCTTGATGAAAGTGGCAAAAGTGAAGTGTTTGATACATTTCTAGGCACACTTGGTCTTTTTTTCTTTTTACAAAACCGGTTTTTGATATGACAGTGACAAAAACTTTTAGCTTTTATTTTATATATATTAAAGAGACTACTTGATGAAAATAAGAGTCGAATTTATGGTGCGTATTGGCTTGATTGTTGCTATTTTAGTAAAATTATTTATAGTTTTGTTCATGAAATAACAAAACTGTAACAAGCTACCCTCACCATTGTTACAATTCGTCCTTGAAAAAAGGTTAATGGGAAAAGAAGTGACTTTAATCAGTTGCAGATATCAGTGGCATAAACATCAAATATTGCGTTCGTGTAGTGTTCTGAAAGTGCCTTTATGTTAACGATAATTTTTGGATTTATATACCATTTTTTCCATAATGAGTATTGCAAAAGAAACTCTAGAAGAAATTAATGAAATGTTCAGCAAAGATTTCGAGGTTTTGGAGAGAAAAAAGGTTACCGAAATGATTGTGAGGAAAGTGTATAAAATTGTAAAGATGATTTCAATGACTACACGATTTGGTAAAACTCTTCTAGTGGCTTTACAAGATGATGGTGATAATAGCACATTCGAGACTTTCTTGCCAAAACGTGTGGCCCAAACACTGTCTGACGATATTGTAGATATTATGAGTAAAACTAAAGGGAAATACACTCTCACTTATTTGGGGCAGAGCACTAGAGATTTTGGAAACAATACTCGAACATTACTACGTTTTGGCTCATTGGAGTAAATTGTATGTAAATTGTTTGAAAAAAAGGATGTAATTAAATTTAAAATATAGTTTCATATGTCAGAATACTTATGCGTGTTCATTATTTCTGTTAAAGATGTCTGCTGATGTGACGACGACCGTCAATGAATGTGCAGATAGATACATATTTTGGTTGGGAAGAGAATTAAGAAATATGACTCACGATATGTTAGATAGTGCAAATGATTGGCCGCATGTTGAGGCAACCAAAGATCAATATAAGAACGAGATCAAGGACGCAATCAATTTTATGGCTGGGGCACACTTGTGCGTCAAATTTTTATATGGTTCCATAGGTACATTTTATGCTGAAATGGTTGAAGAAGAATTAAAAGAATACCTCGTCAATATTCCACATTTAACTGGTGAGCTTGCTGCAAAATATTAATTGGTTCCTGCCACAGCAACAGCCCAAGATGTTGACGATCGAAGTAGTGTCGGATGAGATAGAATTTAGAGCAACGAAAATGAAGACATGGAAAATTAATTTTTTATAATTTTTGTATTTGTGCAATTAAATAACTGTAAATAAATATTTGTTACAATCACAGTTTTATTTTATTTCTTTTATAAATATACCAACCCAGTAGATCATAGATTTTGTTAATAGCAGTTTTACAATTTTGCATTTGTAATATGTGACATATTTAACAAGGATGTCCTCTCCATGATATATAATAGAGAGCCTAAAACAAAAATTGAAATTATTCAGAAAATACTCTATCATCAGCCTTTAAATGACTCATTAAGCGCACTGTCGTACGGCTCGACTTCAAAAAAAATCTAAGAAAAAGGGAAAACAGGTTAAAGAATAGGAGAACGCACACCGAGTGGCATAGCCTTGAAGATAACGTCGTAGTCGTCGGTGAATTGGATCTTCCCTCCAAGAATATTGAAATGTTATTTATGTGTATGATGTTTTATTGTCATTGTTTTTGATGTTGAAGATTGAAATAAAAAAACTTTATTTTACAATATACTGTTTATTTATTTTACATTTTAAATTAAAATTATAGTCATACAATATGTTATTTAAACAATATTAGCTTTATCTATCCAAGAGTTAAAGTGGTTGAGAAATCCTAGCCATTTGACCAACAGTTGGTCGGTGAGATTTTTCTCGGTTTTCTAAGGACCTTTTCTACTAGATAAACGCCAGGACTGCTTGTTTTTTGTAGTTCTGACTCGTAAAAACACCCTCTTATAGGCTAACCTTCTAACGATTCCGACACGTATGTAGGTGGATTTGTACAATTTTTAAATAATCGTATGCTTCAATTTGCGTTTCTTCTTGCACATCTGCAGGCTTCATTCCAATGGTGCGATGTTTCGAATGCTTATAGGTTTTGTTACTGCCGATAATATATGTATCTATTTGTAAGATCCTCTTGCCGAGAATAGTTTATATAAATTATTTTTTAAAGTTCTCATGACTCGCTCAACAATTGCTGCATTCTTTGTACTGTATGTGGAACAATGATTTATATTATATTTTTACATCAGTGCTTGAAATTTTGTATTATAGAACTTGTTTCCTTGATCACTTTGCAGATTTGTTGGTGTATATGATGCCTCTTCAATGATGCTTTTCATTGCATTAGTAACTTCTATACCGGTCTTGTTTTTTATCGCTTTGGTATAGACCAATTTAGAGTATCAATTTATACAGACCAAAATACAACGATAACCATTGTTTTCATCAGCATACTGTTGCATTTCAGCCAAGTCAATTTGCCTCAAATTTCTGTATCCTTTTATTATTGTACGTCTTCGTATAAAATTTTTCCTAGCCGTTCTATGTAATTCATTAACAATTTTGGTTTTTTCTAGACTGGGCTTCATATTATTAGTAATATTAAAGGTTTCAGATCGAAGGAAAAACTGAAGAATATCATTAAATATTGAGCTTAATATATTATATCTTCTTCTCGTAATTCCTCTATGATTGACTTAATTTCATTTTTGTGTCCAGTGTGACCGACCATTTTGAAACTCCACAACAAAGGTAAACGATCCACTAACTCTTTAGCTTTGTTCCAGTAGACATATTGAAATGTTTTCGAAGATAATTTCTTTTTTGTGGGTAACACTGTAGCTTTTCAGAAAGATTTTTTCTTGTAATAGTACCGCTTAATTTTGTTTCCATTATCGGAGGTTTAATAATTCGTAAATATTTGTTCCATCTGGTCTCCCGTAAACCATCACTTTTTTTAAAATTCTTGTAGACAGCACTCGTGGATTCCAAAATTTCCTTGTGCGTTGAAAGTACATTATCACTTAATTGCTGTTCCTTGCCTAAACTTGGGGGTGTTTTAAGAAATAACAAGTCATAAAATGCCGTTGTTCCACCATAGTCTGCAATATTTTTCTTCTTTTTGTATAAGACAATATTTTCATTTCGAAAACGCACCTCTAAATTACCAGTAAAATTTTTGATATGATCTGTTTTTGAACCAAAACGTACACCATATACAATATCGTATAGAGATGGTTATGAACGTAATCCTTTCAAGTGTGCGTTTAAAGTATTGGAAGTTGTGGTATCAGTGGATGCGAGAGATGTATTAGTTGATGTCGAGTGTGTATCAAACACCGATTGGCTAATATCTTCTTTTGAAAAGCGATGCTGCTGCTGCTGCTGAATAGGTGTGGAGGTTTGAAAGGAATGTGTAGGTTGGGGAAAACCTGATATTTGAGTAGACTGCACTGATGTACTGGGACTTGTGACTTTGTAGCTGAATAATGTTGTTGTTACATCTAGTAAAGGCACACGTCGTATAAAAAGGAAAGATGTTAATAAAAGTTGACATGTTCGGAAAGTCAGTTCCGGAACAGCTATTCGACAAGCAGTTCGAAAGGAATTATTAAAAGCCAGAAGGAAAAATGTGAAACAAATCTCATGAATACATCGTCAGCAGCACGTAGATCGGGAAAAGCGGAAGGTGGCAAAAGGAAGTTTCGTACACCAAAAATAATACCCATTCCTAAAACTGGTGTATTATTACCATTGATACCAATTTTTGCCGGGTTATCAGCTTTAGGTTCATTAGCCGGTGGGGCAGCGGGAATTGTGCGTATCGTAAAAGCTGCAAAAAAGCAGTGAAGATAAAACCAGTGCCGGCCTGTATTTAAAATCGAAAGGAAATGGTTTGTTTCTAAAGCCATATCGTAAAGGTATGAGATTATTTTTAAATCGTAGATCAAAAAACTAATAGAATTCCTACCTCGAAGACCACTATCTAACATCGATATTGAAAAATATGCCAAAAAGAAGGGAATAGGACACTTTTGAGGTGTTTATATGAGGGACTCATTACCTAGACAAGGTCCTCGACGTTACGAAGCAGCAATAGTGAATTTGGATATTACGTCTGGTGCAGGGACTCATTGGGTAGCTTATAGAAAATACTATTCTAAAGTAACATATTATGACAACTTCGGCGATTTACCCCCACCGATCGAATTGGTACAATATCTACAAACGGGATCGGAACCATCAAAAATTATTTACTATACATACGATCGTCAACAGAATTTTGGAACAGTCTGGTGTGGACATTTGTGCTTAAAGTTTCTTGTCGAATCATCAGCGTAAAAGTTGTCATCATCGCCACCATTAACACCGTAAATGGATCGCAACCTGAACTATACCAAAATATTGCGATCACTGAAAGCATTTCATCTAGCCGGTGATTTAAGGAAAATGATCGTGAAACAGCTAGAAAACATGCCCAAGGAAGTAATGTTTGCATTAGCCCCAAATTAAATTCCATTCGTTTAGAATAAGCTGCACGAGCACCTCAAAAACGATATCGATATATTAAAATATCAGTGCAGTTGCAAACATTATTTCAGCAGCAATTTAAACGAGAATACGGCTGATGAGGGTCTTACGACTAGAAAAATATTTTGTTGTTATTGCAAAATCAGCGATGTGCCCATAAAAGCAGAAAATATCATGAAAACATCACTATCTAATGCAGTGAGAAAAGGCGTGAAGATGAATCTTTTTGAATGTTACCGCTAAGATTAAAACCGAGATGTGTGATGTTTTAATGGCTAGTCATGTCTTATACTTTCACACTATTCAATTTTTTAGGTTAATGAAAGCAACAATAAGTTTGCCTATATTAAGGCGGGTTACACCACCCATACAATTGCAGATTCCACCTGGGGCCTATGAAATAGATGAGATAGGTGAAGCTATGTCTGAGGCTTTGAGGAATTCAACTGAAGAAAAGAATGATGGAATTTTTTCGTTGGTTGCTAATAATAATACGCTGAAATATGAACTGAAATCCTAATATACTATCGATTTCCGGGGAGAGGCGAGTATCGGTAAAATATTACGATTTAATCATGCAGTGTTAAAAAGAGACAAAAAGCACGAATCAACCGAAATGGTGGATATAATGAAAGTACGCATCATACGCGTAGATTGTAATATAATTTCCGGAGCATATATGAATTCTGTGGAAGGTCATATCTTATTCGAATTCGGTTACAAAATCAGTAAAGAAACACAAAATAATATTTATATGCCGTTAATGCTGGAAGTACGTCAGTTTATCGACAACTTTACTCTTCGTATCTTGGACGATAGCGGTGATCTAATCAATTTTCAAGGCGAGAAAATTATCGTGAAATTGGAATAGAAGAAATTTTCATAGAAATGGGTTTTTGCTTCAATCGTCAATTGTGTATGCTGTCGACTAAGATTGGGGAACCGCCGAAACATAATAAAAGTAAAAGAAGAGTTAACGTCAAGGTTAGTCATCGTCCAGAAATTAGATCACAAACATCTCAACAGTTATCTGCCGAAGACTATAAATTTTTAAAATCAATCGGTCCTAAACTGCGAAAATGATTTCCACCACTAGCGATAAAACAGAGGTTTTCTCCGAAACGATCTTGGACAATTCCATTATTAGTCTACAAGAACATACGTATATACCATATGAATCTCCATCATTCAACAATTCCGTTGAATTCCGTATCCCCATTAATTTTCAAGATATTATACTGGATATCGCCGAAATTTACATATATAGGAAGGAAAATTTAAACCCATAGACGCAACTAAAAGATGTTTTTATCAAATAATGCCTTCGTATTTTTATTCGATGAAATTCGCTACGAGATGAGCAGGTCGCCGTGGTTCGTAAACCTGAAGTTACCACGACAATAAAAACCATGGTTCCATTCGGAAGTTTGCAACAAAGATCTCTCATGACTTGCGGATGGGGTCTCGACGAAGCAAACCAAGATATCGTAGACACGGCAAGTAACGTATTCTCCGGGAAATTACCCTTAAAATATCTTATGGCATTCCCCAAAGATTATACAAAAGGTGTTTTTAACGTAAAACAAGAGCTTATTATGATTATAGCTCGCACTTTTACCAGTTGCCATGTCGGCGAAGTAGACGTAGAAATTAGAATCGACAAAATCGAATCGAAGATTGGTCACATCATTCCAGACGATAAGCAAAATTTGAAAATATTGTCTGGCATTAATGAAGGTGGAAACAATGCCAGTATTCAAATGGCATATCGTAAATGGGATCCGTGCGAATTGTCAGCTTGAAGACAAACATCTTCCGACATGTGGGCCTTGAGAACGAGTACAAGTCTGGAAAGACCGCGCTATATAATCGTCGGGTTTCAAGACAGAAATAATTGCGACAAGAAAGAAAAAAACGCAACCCAGTTTATCCACACCGACGTATGCGACATTAGACTGTATCGCCCTACGAAAGATGGAATTTAGATTTCGCCAAGAAATTGTACGCAGCAGCCTATTACAATTATGAAAACTTCCAAAGCAGCTACTACGGGCGCGAAATAAACGATCCGGTGATAACGTTCGCCGAATATATGAAAAACCCCGTTTTTATTATCAATTACAGTCATCAATCAAAGGCTATTAACTCATCGAAAGTGGATATGAAATTGGAGTTCCAAACCAGAAAGAATAAATTCCCCAAAGACATTAAAGTGTACGCATTAATTATTCACGACTCATTTTTTAGTTATAATATATTAAACGGTTCCGTGACCAATAAATCTATATTTTAATGTATCGATTATATGTAACCAAAATAATGTTAAAATAAGATACTTGAATCAATATATTTGTAAAAAGTGAAATAGTAGTTTTATATTTATTTGAAACCCAACAAAAAAGAGTGGAAGAAAAAGCCCGCTTCTTAAGAAAGGAGTACGGGAGTTTAGATAATGGGGGTTTATTTAGTGGATAAAAGTACTTAGAAAACGAAAGAAAAATTTTTTAAGAGAAAATATAACACAACGATTTAGAAAATTTGTAGGAAAGTAACGGTTAGGAATAGGGAAAAGAGTTATAGGAAAACATTATAGAGGAAATCGAGTGCTATAAGCAAGCATTTTTCCCGATAGTAAAAACGTAAAAAGAAAGAATTTTTTCAAGAAAATATTGAAAAATGATGAATGAACGCCAAAGTTAAAGATTTGGAGCAAAACAATATAAGGAAATTAGAAAGAGAATTTTTTTCTACATAAGGTAGTATTTTTTAAAATTCGGAAAGATGAATTTTGAAGAAAAGAGTTATAGTAAGTTAGTAATTTGGATTTTTTAAAGCGCTATAGCTTGGAAACCGTTCAAGATAGAGAAAAAATAAAAGCACCTTAATTATTTAGAATTTTGAGGACAATATAATGGTGAAAAAAAAATTTGAAAATCTTTAAAATGACGAAAATTTAGACCAAAAAAATAGAAATTCTCGAGTTAGGATGCCGGAGCGCGGAACGGGAGTATGTGGAACTTGTAGGGGAGGTTCTTAGGGTGTTTTTTTTTTATAAGTGCCGACTCCGCGCTAACGAACTACGGATACTAAAAAAATTTATTTGAAAAAAATGTAGAGGAAGTTTAGTACTATATGCCAAAAAAGTGAAGGGGGTAGTTTGTGTCTATAACAGAGATACCGTGAGTTATAAAATCATATTATTCTCAAACGTATATATACTGCATATATGCACACCACCTTACCCCCTCCAACTTTTTTGGATATATATATATATATATATATATATATATATATATATATATATATATATATATATATATAAATATATATAAATAGAATTATTTCATCATTACACATTTGAACGTTAACATGGAAGGTGCCCCAAAAAAGATTATTGGCATTGTCAGGTCATTCGTACCGGGAACACAATGCAAGTGTGACGAATGCAAACCGGTACCATCGGCAACTCCAGCTCGTGGTGCAGCCAAGGAGAAGACCAAGAGCTGCACCTAGGTCGGTGTTAATATCGTCGGGTATTACTCCACAGTAGACACCCGACCCTCCCCCCAAGCCCTTTTAGCGCTACAAAAACGGTCTTTTTCAGGACCACATTATATTTTGATCGTAGTTTAGTAGTTGTCACTTATGGGGCGAAATATTCGTTTAACGACTATTTGTTTCGTTGCTTAAGTGCCAAGTTATATGCTTGAGAACCTATGAAAATTTTAACAGTCCAAACAAGGTTTCTATTAATTTTTTTTTGTAATGTATTCTTCACAAAATTTTAAGAATTAGTCTTATTGTCTAAACAAAAAAAAACAAATCTAATTCCTTGTTTAAACTTTTTGAAAAAAATCAATAGTTCTATAAGCTCTCACCAATACACAACATTTAGAATCCGTTGGTGGGGTGTGGTTAATTCTATATATATGAAGCTGGGCCAGTTCATATACGCTTCAACTCTCACACGATTAAAATGGAAGAAGAAAGACCCGCAAGCAGAGGCTCATCTATCTGTAGCGACGACACCGTCGCCGTCAACGTTGGAGACCGGGGGGACTTCGACGACAATGATGTGGATTTTGAGATTGACGTCCTATGTTGGGACGACTTGGATGAGCCAATTGCGCTACTCTATGACCACGATTCTGGTCTTGTTGAATTGAATTATGTGGGCGACTGGGTTCTACAAAGACTCGACACTCCGTCGCCGCAGCCAGAGCCGGATTCGACGGAAGATCAAGTGCTGGAAATTCCAGCATCACCGACACCCGACGATCCTCAGGGTCCCTGCGATTCATCAAGCTGGTGGTCGACTAGCGAGGATGGGGCACTATAAGCCCCACACTCTCCCCGGCCCTTTTAAAAGACACACAACAATGGTCCTTTTCAGGACCACAAAATACTTTGATCGTTGTTTTAGTTCATATTAGTACTTTGTTACTAATATTGTATGTATAGAATATACAATATTGGATACAAAGTATTAAAAGTTTAGGTGCTCGTGGAACCCAACACAATCATTCGTTCGTATTCGAAACCACAAACAACTTTGGTCTCAATACGTAAAACGACATTTGTTTTTAACCCCACTACTAATTTGTCTCTATATATACGACCACCAATACTTATTGCAATCATTTCCGTTCAACATGTCTGACAATGAACAACAGCCCATCCAATACCCTGTGATAAATTCTATCACGGACGATTGTCGCGAATGGGAGTGGGATGATTCCAGATGGGAAGAACTCTGAGAGTTTATAGTCCAATGGACCGAGGACAGCACCACACCACCGTTGATGACGGGCTGTGCGACTTTACAACACAATAAAGAGTCGCATGTTTCTGCAACAAAACGGTTCCTTTCAGGACCACAAAATACTTTGATCGTAGTTTTAGTTGGTTATAATACTTTGTAACCAGTGGTGGAGATAGGGGGCTCTGAGTTGACCCCCCCACCACTTTTTTGATTTGTCAGCCAAGAATGACCTTGTTTCTGATTGGCTGCCCAAGTTCGCCCCCTATCTCGATTGGTTACGTAAGCTCCACCTCTTTTTGCTCCATCTCCTACCTCCTTCCTAACCACCACATCATTTGGAGGGGAGCTGGTATTTTAAAGGACTGAATCTGAGCGAGCTACATTCATTCACAATTAGTCTTAAGCTTACATAGAAGATTCACCACTAATAACGAAAAGTCTTAAATTAAAAATAAGTGGTAGTTATGAACAGTGATTTGCAAAATGAAATAATCAAATTAGGTAAACAGTTTATTAAATTCAAAATTTCGAATTAAAGAATGCAATGCTAAGGAAAACGCACCCCGAGTGGGCACAGGTATATTATGAGACTGCCTTCCAATACCAATTAGCTGCAGAAGCCTGTTTAAATTATAGAAAAACACAAAATTTGCCGAAGTTCGTTCATGAAATAAAGGAAATAGGATTCAGTTACTTTTTAAGGATATTGAAGGATTATATAAAAGATCCTGATATATTAAAAGAAATCGTGGAAGAGGAAGAGAGAGATAAAGAGATATTGAGAAACAGGGAGGTTTTAGTGTAGGATTTATTATGGAATTATTAATAAGAGAAATGTATGAAGAGTTTTTGATGTCCGCAGCCTGTTCCGAGTTTTATGCATATGAAGGTCAAGAAAGTGAAGCGCAGAATATTATATTGTTTTTAAATTATATGGAGCATGCAGAATTATGTTTACTAGCAGCTAAATGTAGCGAATATTTAAAAAATAAAAATATAGATATTTTAATATGTAAACTTCAAGAACTAGGATTAAATAATAATATTTCATGTATTAGAACAATGATAGAAAATAAAACACATAATTTGTAATCAAGTCTTTTATTACATAAAAAAATTGTTGTAAAGGTAATAAACATTTGATAATGCACATACACATGGTATTTTTTGATGATAAAAGCAGCAAGGATCCATTTTCTTTAAGGTGGGTTGTTCATCAATCTCGATAACTGGTTTCATGGAATACTTCTTTACGAAAGCTGCCTTTTCTTCCCCTTTTACATAAACATAGTCCACCTTAGCGCTTAAATCTCTTATGATATCTCCACATTTGTGTAATGGCGTAAATCCTTCACACCACTCAATGCAATGGTAATTTTTTATTAACCACAGACCTTGTTTGTGTAAATAGGATGGTAAATGACCCATCGGAAATGGAGCTTTGAAAATAAAATGACTTGCCTTTTGCCCATCGTAAGCTGCTAATTCCTTTACAATAAATTTATTATTTTCAATTTTGAATCCTTGAAGATCTAGAATAAGTTTCATATTTTCAAATATTTGAATTTCTTGATCATTTCTACTTTTAACTAATATTCATTTATTTGTTTTTTTTAATTTCTGCAACTTAAATTGAAAATCTAATACTCGAACTGAAATCTCGTAAGACATTATATAAATGAAGAATTCTGGTTTGGCTACGTTAATAAATATCAAAATTGACGCATGCGCTCTTAAGCATAAGTAGCGGTCTGTTTAAAAGGAGTATTTTATCTTAAGGAAATTGTACTACAGCTGTTTCACAATTTTTGTTAATGGATTGTAACTGAAAACTTTATCATGAATTATAACACAATATTCCGCTGTTTTAGCGGGAATTTTTTCCTTGGTTTCAAATTCAATTCTCATGGTTACTGGACCTGTTTGTAGTAAATCTCTTTGATGTGAACAATTAATGTAAACTATAGGAGCATTTTCTTTAAATTCTTTCGGATTAAAAATTGGTTCCACTGGAGAGTTATAATACCCTTGACGAAAGTTTGTAAACATTTCATACAGAGTAGCAAATTTATTATTTTCAAAATCAAGTTGAAGATCATTGTAAGGATATCTTTCTGAATTTAAAAAGACATTCATATTTCTTAAATTACAATGATCAAATTTACTCATATCCATTTTTAGATTACCACGTCTATTTTTCTGAAAAGCAATTAGAACATGACGTGGCGTTTCGACTTTTGTAGATGTTTTTACGGGCCAGTTGTGCCTCGTAGTTTCCAATAACTCTGGATATTCAACTAATTCCCAGCTTCGGAAGGTTATTAGTATATCACTATTTTTGTCAATAATTTTAGTAAGTGCTAATTCTTGCAGAATCGCTACAGTAAGATGAGGAACTCTCCAACACAACTTTGTAATTTTAATTTTGGGTTTTTCATCTTCATTACTGGATAATAATGCATTTGTATCATCATTACTTCTTATTAGAATAAGTTCTTGTTGTGAATTAAGAATAATCTTATTATAATCTTCAAAAAATCCTGAATACATCTTTAATGGTATACATAATGAAACATTACCTTTATCATCAGTCATAATTTTTTCTTTAGATTTTGTTTTCGGATACCAACCGGCATTTTCCAATTTAGCACTTTCATTATGATTAAATGAAATATATCCCTTAAGAGTTGAAGTTATACCAATATCCCGAACGGAGTCAATAGTAACACCATTTAAAATATAGCGCAATTCTTTAAATAAAAATGCCGGAGCATTATTAATTAAAACAGTATTAGCTAAAGGGGAATAATCTTCTTTAGTTACTTGCAATTCCACATAAATTTCACTTTTGCAAGGTAAAGGATATTTTCCTGTTTGTTGCAAAGCAATTCTGATTTCATCATTTGGTCCGAGTTTTGTAGGATTAAAAGGATCGAAAGAAAGAATTTCCCAGCTTAATATTGATTCATCAACCAATACATTTTCTTTTACATTTAAATAATCCATTTTTATTTAAGTTTAAAATCCAAACTTTGAAGAAATTTTCTATTAGAAGGTGTTAACCTTTGGAAGTTTGATTTCCTACTAAAGGAAGTTGGTTTCTTTCTTGTCTTATTAATGTTTTTATTATTAAATTTTCTGGTAAAGTTTGCAGATTTATTGTTATATAATATTACCATCTTTCATCTAATTTTTAAGATGTAGTCTGATGGTTATGGTTTCTTCTATAAAATTAACCAAATCACCTTCCTGATCTATTATTTTAATGGCTATTTTATCAATTACTTTAACGGTGACTGGGAAATATATGACGTTTTGAGGTGACTCAATTATTTTGAACCCTGGAGCAACGCTCGGGAAAAATTGGTGTATTATATGAACAGGTTTCCCGTTTAAATATGATCCCTCTGCAATACTGCAGTCTATATTTATTGAATTTACTTTAATTATTTCTGCAGAAAAATCTGATATATGTTCAATGTTGGCTTCCAATCGCCCATTTTTAAACCCTAATAGTTTACCAATAGTTCCTTCACGAAAAGTTATTGGGGCTGAACATTTAAGATGTGTACGCAAAGTATTATTATTTGCATAAAGACTAAAACTAATTTTATCCTCATCCAAGTGTTTTTTTAAAAAATCTGTTATGTCTTCTAATTCGTAGCTACCTGGGGGTATGGCTATTTCTAAATTTTCATCATGAATTAATACATTATTCCCAACATCAATATTGGGAATTGCATTAAATGTTTCGAAATTTACAAGACCAATAACATATTCAATATCTTCATTTAAATATATTGGGGGATGTAACTCTGATGTTAAAATAGCGGAATTGCCGTTAAGAACAAAACTATATGAGATTTTACTTTAAAAATGTATTTAACAATAAACTCAAATTAGGTGTTACATATGGTTATAAAGAAATTTTAGACACAATTGACCACAATTTGTTTTGTTAAAGTTTTGATAACTGTTATAATTATAATTAACAATATTATTATTTTGGTCGCTATAAAAATATTTAATTAATTCATAAGGGGGTCGCAAATTACCATAACTATCAAAATATATTATGTTTTTTCCTTTTTTTGTATATGCTATCCAGTGAGTACCAGCACCACTATGATTATCTAGATTGACAATTGCACTTTCAATTATCTTTATCTTCTTTGGTAATTTATCCCTCATAAAAATACCACGAAAGTTGGGAATTTGTAAATATTTAACGTATTTAAGTAAATCATAATTTGTAAGTGCTTTTCGAGGTATATGTTTTAGCAGTTTTTTGAATAAGGTTTCAAGTATAATCCACATCCTGTTTTATAGGGTTTTAAATAAAGTCCACTTCCTTTTTTTCCTACCGCAATGGACTCCATCATTTGATTGTGTCGTTTAGATTCTTCTAATTTCGCTTTGGCTGCTTTTGCATCATTTACTGCTTTAGCAATACCTGCAGTCCCTCCTCCAAGAGCACCAAGAGCAGACAAACCAGCAAATAAAGGTATAAGTGGAAGAAATCCGCCAGTCTTTGGGATTGGAATTACCCTTTTCTTTGGTGGTAACACTTTACCTGTTTTTTTAATAGCTTTTAAGGCAGTTTGAATACTTTCATTTAGGTCTTTAAAACGTTTCCCCTTAATTCCTTTTCTAGCTTTTGAAATTACCTGAGATAATGGTAGTCCTCGTCCTTTTCTAGTTTTTCGCTTGAACTTTCTTCTCGTTCGAAGTCCCATACCTAATTTTCTTTTAATTTTCATAGCACCAATAATTCCTAGTGCAGCAGTTTTTCCCCAAAACTCGAATCTTTAGCTTTGAACCTTGATAAAGCTTTGTCAGCTAATACTTTATCAGCTAAATGCCTTCTTTTTATATCATTTGATTGTGAGTAAGCAATATCGTGTTCTTTACAAGCCTCATCCAATAAATTTATACCTTTATCACCTCTTGACAATCGTTTTTCCAATTTTGTTCCAGGTCCACAAAAATTATAACCAGGAATATGCAATTCAAAGTGTAATTTATTTATTAATGAGTTTACTAAACCACTTCCTTTCCTTTTGCTGTTTGTCTTGTAAATGATTCGTTTATTATGTGATGGAAACATTATATATAGTCACAATCCTAGTGATAACTAACCAGTTACATCACAATACCGAATATTAATAGTTTGTTTTATATATAAAATGAGAGTTGAGAAACAACCATACTCTATAACAATTAAGGATCATGAAAGGTCAGTGAATGGTTTTAGAAAACATGGAAAACTGTTTGAGGGAAATAGTAAAAGAGGGTTAATTATTGGCCCGTCAGGCTGTGGCAAAACCAATGTTATTATTAGTTTGATTGAAGATCCGAATGGTTTGCGATTTGAAAATCTGTATGTTTATTCAAAATCCTTATATCAATCAAAGTACAAATATTTGAGAACACTTTTTAAACCTTTGAAAAAAATTGGATACTATGAATCTGAAAATGAAGAAACAATTGTTTCACCAAAACAAGTTAAACCAAACTCTATAATAATATTTGATGATATAGTGTGTTGTAATCAGAATGTTGTAAAAGATTATTTTTGTTTCGGAAGACACAAAAATACTGATTGTTTTTATTTGTCAAACATATTCTTCTATTCCGAAATAATTAATTCGTGACAATGCAAATTTAATTGTTATATTTCAACAAGATCGAACAAACTTAAAACATATTTATGATGATCATGTTAATGTTGATATGTCATTCAACCAATTTAATGAGTTGTGCTTAATATGTTGGAAAGACAAATTTGGATTTTTGGTAATAGATAAAGACTCTAATGTGAAATCTGGCCGATATCGAAAAGGATTTGATTGATATATTTACTTATAAAAATAAACGTTTGATGGTAAATTATACCAATCATGGATGAACGTTTAGCAAGAGAGCTAGTTAAATCAAGAAAAGCTGTTAATCAAAAATATCAGAGTTTAAAAAATGCGGAATTATATTATTATAGATATACTAGAACAAACACGGCAAACAGTTCGAACATTTATTGATACAGATTTATATAAAGAATATTTATCAGGATTTGATGAATTACCTCGCCAATATATTGATTGCGGTGTAAAAGATGTTGAACATGAGTTTGATCACCAATATGGAATAGTTCATGTTTTGGAAACCGAGAAATTCTTTTTGGGTTTAACTCAAAAACCTGTCGAAATTATTGGTAAAAACATCAAAATTGAAGGAGTAACCTATACAGGTACACCAGGTTTATATGAGTTATTATTTAAAAAAGAACCAATAGGGTATAAAAAACAAGATTTGAAAAATTATATGGATATTTTAAAAAGAACCAATGCATACCGTAGAAATAATGATCCAAATGAGCAGGTGCAGGGAAATGGATCACATAAATATATTTCTATAATAGGACCTTATTTGCAAAGCAAAGGAATTACAAAAACTAAAACTCTAAATCCCGAATCACAACAAGCAATCCAGGGATTTTTTGAAAGACGCAAAACTCCATATAGAGAAAGTCGAATGTCTTCAAAAAAAAAAACGGATTTGGTATAACTTTAAAAGTTAATAAACCTAATACAGATTACATATATATTGGGATAATGTAAACGAACTTGTTGAGAGACTTCAACTATTGGTAACATCCATGCTTGCGGGGCACACTGGTCATAACAATGAAATTATTTCCATTATTGAAGAACTAAGAGAAGCGAATATTATTATATAAAAGAACATAATAGATACTTTTAAACGTTTCTAAAATGACCATCGATAAATTTGGTCGTCATATTTCAAAAAAATCTGCTCTAAACACATTATTATCATTAGAAAATAAAATATTATCAAATGTTGAAGAGAAAATAATAAAAAATTTTGAAAGCGATGTAAAATATATTGAAAACAAATTAATTCAAAATTTAGATCCCGGGTTGAAAAGTGATGTTAATAATTTAAACAAGAGAATAAATGAATATGATAACAACATACAAAATATTGCAAAAAAGATTAAGTTATTTGAGGATAAAGTTATTCCTGAATATAATGACAAGATAATTAATTTGAACAATACTGTTGATGGAAATGATGATGTAGTAGAAAAATTTTCTCAGAATGTTTCTAAATATGCAAATGACTTTGACGTAGTGAAGTTAAAATATGATAAAGTTGATGATTTTGAAAATGAAATAAAAAATAAAATTACATCAATTAAATAAATAATTAAGGATACTTCAGCAATTGACAACGCCAAGAATAGTATTTCCAAGGAAATTACATCAAAGTTTCAAAATTTTACTAATATGCTTAATGATAGAGTAGCAGAAGAAGTAGGGAATTTTAAGAAAATACATGACGTTATGGATAAAAATACACAAAATCAATGAACACTCATTTTCTAATTCACAAAAAAGATACCGACAAAGTTAATGAATTTAAAGAACAAATTAAAGAATTTGAAATTAAAATCAATGCATATAAATCAAATTTACAATATTTAGAAGACAAATTGAAGGAGGATTTTCAAAACGAAAATGAAATAATTGAAACAAAATTCAAAGATCAAATAACAAAAAATAATGAAAAAATCGAGGATATACTAAAGCAATTAAACAATCTAAAAACCAAATCTGAAACTTCTTTTGACGAGGGAAATTTTACAAAGGTAATTGATGAGAAATTACAAAAAGAATTAGAATACTTACTACAAGTAATGCAAGCTATAATGGAAGTTTCTAAAAAGGATATATTAATTAAAATTAAAAATAATAGTTCAAAAATCGAGGAGACGTCTTTACTCATAAAAGAACTTGAAACATCTTATACAGATATATTACACAAAGCTGAAAACACAGCGTCAGATATAAAAAATATAGAAAAAAAATTGTAAAAATGATATTAGATATAACAAATGCAAAATTTCAATTAGAAAAAGATATAAAAAATTTAGAAGATAAATTAGTAAAAGAAATAAAATCATTAAATGAATTAGTTGAAAGAGCTGCTGAAGTTTCTATAAAAGAATTTAATGATACAATGGATTATGCAAGAGAAGAAATGAATTCAACATTAGGTGGTTTCAAAAAAAATTATACGTTATCAAATGTTGTTTTGGAAACTAAATTTAATGTGAAAATGTCTGATCTTAATAACAACATCACCCAAATAAATTCGTCAATAAAAGAAATTAGAAATGAAAATAACAAATTATTTGAAACAATGGAAAATAAATTTAATGTAAAAATTTCTGATCTTACTAACAACATCACCCAAATAAATTCATCAATAAAAGAAATTAGAAATGAAAATAAAAAATCATTTGAAGCAATGGAAAATAAAATTAAAGAACTTACTAAAAAAAACTGAGATGACTTTTTCATATTTTACACAGTCAACGATAAAGGGTTTTTATAAACGGTTTAGAAGGAGGTAAAGTTATTTATGGGATTTATTTTCGAGAGTAAGGTATAAATTAATAATGAGTAAAATTAAGCAAGACGTTGTAAATGAATTACATAAACCAGCGAGAAGGCGATATAGAAGGAGACGAACAATTGTAAAAGGGCTTAATGATCTATTTCAAGCTGATCTGATAGAAATGCAGCCATATGCGAAATTTAATAGGGGTTTAAGATATATTTTAATGGTAATAAATGTGTTTTCCAAATTTGTATGGGCCGAACCTGTAAAATCCAAAACTGGTAAAGATGTAACAGCTGTAATGAAAAAAATTCTATTAACTTTAAAAACTCCCCCAAAAAATCTGAATACTGACCAGGGTAAAGAATTCTTTAATCAAGACTTTCAGAAACTTATGGAGCAGTTCAAAATTAATCATTATAACACATTTTCTAATATGAAAGTTAGTATTGTAGAGAGAGTAAATAGAACTATAAAAAACAAAATGTGGAAAAAGTTTAGTTTACTAGGTAATTATAAATGGATCAGCTTTCTTAAAGAAATAATTACAGAATACAATAATACTAAGCATTCAACAATCGGAAAAAAAACAAACGAAGTTAACAAAAAGAATGAAATGGAAATCTTGAAATCAGCTTATACTCATAGGAAAACTGTGGATCCCAGATCACCAAAATTTCGTGTCAGTGATAGAGTACGAATAAGCAAGATTCGTGAACAATTTTCTAAAAGTTACACACCCAATTAGTCAAACGAAATTTATCAAATAAAAAAAAATCCAGCTTACTAATCCAACAACGTATTTGATTCAAGATGGAAACGGGATAGATATTCAAGGAGGTTTCTATGAGGAAGAACTTCAAAAAGTAAGACACCCAAATGTATATCTGGTGGAAAAAGTGTTAAGAAAGAAAGGAAACAAAGTATTTGTAAAATGGTTAGGATTAGATAAATCTTATAACTCTTGGATCTTCAAGGGAGATGTGATGTAATAGTAATTAATGTTGTAATAATAATTGATGTTTGTAATAAACAAAATTAATTTTTATATATATATTTGTTTTATTTAAAAATAAGCTTTTTAAATAAACATTTTTTTAAATACAATATTCCTATAATCAGAGTCTAATATGGGATTTAAAATTTCTTCAATCAATTTAATCCTTCTTCTAAAATGTTTTTGATTTATAAATTCTTCAGAAGTCATAAGAGCTTTTCTGTAGGCAAAGTTCCAAGCAACCATCAGATGAATTGGGTTTCTTGATTCATCAATAGATACTGTCTTCTTCATAATAGTGCTTAGACTTTACATTTTCACTATTTAGATTTTGTTTTGGAGAAAGGACATTATATATTTTGTCAAAAGAATCTCCCTCGTAAAAGTTATTATTTCTAAAAACTTTGAAATAACGTCGAAAATTTTGTTTTTGTAAAACGTTTAGTCTATATTTTATAAGTGGAATTTGTTCCCATAGTCTGCAGACAGTTTCATTTCCATAGTAAATAAATTCACAGCTTTTCGCAATCTTCACTATTGGTAATTCACCAATCTTTTCAAAATGAAGAGATAAATTTTGCAAATATAACGGTTCATTGAAAACATTAGGTGAAAACATATAATTTGTTATAACTCCTTGATATTGCAATAAGTTCTTCCAATCATCTTCATTTAATATCACAGATTGACCATTTTTAGCACCAAGTTCAATGCATGGTAGAAAATCACTTTCCACCCACAAACCAATCGCAGCATATTTAGAGTTAGAATTATTTAAATTATATTTTGTAGAATTTATAATTGTTTTTTTATTTTCTTTTTTAATGGTGAATTTTCAAATATATTTTTACTCTGATTACTGAACATCTTGAATGATGTATTTCAAAAACTAACTATCTATCTGTTTACTCTCAAAAAACTAACTATCTATCCGTTTGCTCCTAAATTTTATACATTTTCCCTCTCATCTCAAGTGGAGGGGTAAACTTATTTTCCCTCTCCATTTAAGAGGAGGGGATAAACTTTAAATGTCTTTATACTAACAAGAATCAATAAAAAACAAAATTTATATTATTTTTTAACATTTATTAAATAATTTTATAGATATTTTTTTATGAAATACAATAAAATTAAACATGTACAAATAAATATTGCTGCTGCAAATATAATAACAAATATATAACAACAGACACAATGACAGGATTCTTCTTTTTTATTGTTGAAAGGAATCCAATCTGAATATTGTAATGGTTTGTTTGTCATGGAATATTTAATTTTTATGAATGTATTTTCACATAAAGCAGAATCAGTTACATTATAGGTAAAAAAGTGTGAATTTCCAACAAGATATGTTATTTTCATCTGTTTGTAGCAATCGGTTTAATTTTTGAGGGCATTTATACATATATCAGCCCTAACTGCATTAGGAATGTAATTTACATATAGCACATTTCCAACAAGGGAAACTAAAACTATTAAAGATGCAGCAGTCATTGTTGTAATATTACTAACAAATAGTGGTATTTCTATACAATATATATGTCTTTGGATTCAGTTTCCCCTCCAACTTTTAAAGCTTCAAAAACGACTTACATATATTATCATCATATAAAATGATGACTTTATAAAGATGAAAAATTACTAGGAGTAGTTAATTCTAATCGTGGTTTTTTATTTTTAGAAGCATTTTCGTTTTCGGGACTTAAAGAAGTTAGAGTATCATACATCATTTTCATATCTTTATCAAAAAAATCTGTTTCCAAAATATCTTTATGTCCCCATGCAAGAGTTTTTGTGGAATTTGGTATACGATATCTTTTATCATCATGAGTTGTTAATGCCAAATTATTTAACAAATTAGTGTATATGTTATGCGTATCTGACTTGAATACATACATGGTGCAGAATATTTTGTCACCTTTCTCAAGAACATCTTTATAATCTGAAAATATTAATTGATTTTTTATACATGATTTACTAATGCCTTTTGCTTTTTTATTTACACTATTTTTGGATTTGATGCAATATGCTTTAGCAACAGTTCCATAAAAACTTTCAATGGGAATCCCTTTGTACTCATCTTTAAATTTACCAACAACTGATGTTGTAATAGGCATGCAATGAATATTTTGTTCAGAAAAATTAGAAGTATCAAATTTATCCAGATTTAGCTTCATATCTTCATAAAAGTTTTGGGTCTGAACTTCAAGAATTAAGGAATCAGTATCCGTATATAATAAATTTAAATTATTATCATATTTAACTTTTAAATACCCGTAATAAAAATTATACATCACAGTTTTTGCAATATCCAAGATACTCATCCCAACATAAATTGGTTTATTGTATTCAATGCAAACCTGTTGAAGTTGAAGAGCAACTAAATTTTCAGAGAAAATTTTAAAATCCTTTAATTGAGGTTTAGAAATAAGTTTTTCGGCACTAAATTTATTACCCTGTCTTTCCCATTGAGATACTAATTTAATATCTGCTCGCCTATCAACATTTTCCATGGTTTTACCGAAAATTGAATTATTTGCCAATTTATAACAATTTTTATCAAATTTATTTTTAGATAAATTTCGTAAATTTGTATTTAAATCTATATATTCCGCTAACTATGGTGATTGTGTAAATTTAATTGCTCTGTGTATTTTTATGATTTTGAGTCCAAATTGTAGACATTGTTTCAGATATCGGCAGTGAATGATATAGTTATATTTATTATGTAATTTTGGAATTAATTTGGAGTGGTTTGAAATTGGTGGTGTATATTGTTCAGGACAAAATAGGAAATCATTATGACTATCATGTAAATAATTTGGATATTCTAAATCAACTTCAAATATGTAGCCTATAGATGATGTATCTGAAAGTTCGGATATATATAAAGTTTCTATTTCGAGCTTAGGTACCCAAGCAAAATTTTTTTCAGGCAAATATTGTTTCATAGCATAACCATACAAATTTGTGGCGTCTAAGTAAGTGATATATGTTGTAGGTCTTTCAGGATTAAAATTTTCTAAGAATGGATTATTTGCTTCAGATTTGCGTTTGGAACAAGTGCTAACCCCACCACAAACACCTTTTTTGAAAAAATGAAGCATATCTGGTTCCGTTAATAATTCTAATTCTACATTAGTTAATTTCATCATTGCATCCCAGCACATAGAAGGGCTAGTGACATAATTAACAGGATCTAACTTATAGGTTTTAATACATGTGGATCTATAATTTTCAAAAACATCAGCCAAAAGTAAAACATCAAATTTTAAGTAAATATCGGATTAAGCCCCTATTGTAGAACACTTAAATAGATTCCACACTTCTACAGCACAATTGTAGTCTTGAGGAGAGATATTTTCATCGGTTAAGTTATTATAAAATTTATCAATCGATGGTAGAGATTTCTCATTTAATTTTTCGTTGGAATCTATGTAAAAGTATGGAAATACCCCTTTTTGTCTAATGTATCGAAATTCATCAGCATTGGAGAAAAACTTTTTAATTTCAAAACATTGTGAATCTTATAGAGTTTGTGATATCGACTCTAAAGACTCTGGGAGAAATTGAAAAGAATCTATAAAGCGTAGTCGCAAAGAAACTGGTTTCTCCTTTTCTGACACATAACTGTCAACGAAAATTTCCTTACTAAAAGAAATATACTTTATAACACTAATATTTTCTTTATTATAGCAAAGGGATTGAATAAATAGGTGAGAATCATAGTTTTTTAAATTATGCAATACTATTGGTATATATTTTGGAAGTTTAAAATGCAAATTACAAATTGAGTGGGCAGCTCCTCGATATTTACCTGTAATATGACAATGATCTCTACACTTTATGAAATTTCCTTTTGAAAAAGGTTTTTCACATATGTAACAAATGCTAGAATTTTCATACTCAATCTGTTCTACAGATGACAAATCTTTCAATGGTACTTGATATTTTAAATATTTTTTATAAATTTCTTTTACATCATTTTCAATGTATTCAATAAATTTTAAAGCGCAATCTGTACCTCTATAAAGTTTAAGACAAACAACATTCTCATCAAATGATGATTTAATATAATAAGCAAATGAATAGGGTATATGTTCAGTAGTTTTAATAGTATATGAGGTTGTCGAATCAGGTATAGATTGTTGGCACTGTTTTTTAAATAACATTCAAAATCGGCATATATAACAAAAGGGACTTTATACTGTTTCTGAATATTTTGAAACTTTAATATATTTGCAGGAATATAATTTCCAAATTTATCCAAAATCAAATTATCTGAAGGAAGCTCAATTCGAACAAAACTACAATCACGTTCTAAATGTGCGTTAAGTTTTTCATATGTTCCAAAATATTGAAGGCATCCATCACATAAGTATTTTTTTATTTCCTTTTTTGATAATTGTTTGGATACCAAGCAACCTAAATCTTTATCCAACATTAGTGGTTATCTCCATCATCAGAACTTATTAAAAGTAAATTAATATGTAATTTTTTCTTTTCATTATTATAATGTAAAGGACCGACAATCTCATATACATTTTTATTATCTCTTAAAAATTTTTCAACTCCATATACATTTATGGACAAATTATTTTTTTCCTCAAATTTTTTTATATCTAAAAATTTTACCGGAAATTCAATACCTGTAAAATCGAAAGCGTTTCTGAAGTCTGGATATGAAGAGGTCTTTCGAGGATTACCGATTGGCTGGTATGATGCTGAAACGACTGCCCAGGCGAAACAGCAATTGTCCTCATTCATCACATTCACTATTAATTTAGAAAATTTTTGCATCTTTATGTAGGAGGAGGCATTCAATGGGTTGTACTTGTTTATGTTTACTTCCAAATGCAGAATTCTTTGTAGAGCCCACCCTGTAATATGAATTAAAAAATTAGTTATGAATAATATTTGTTAGAGATGTTCAAGTGATATTAAGAAAACTTAGCTCTTAAGATTAAATAATAATTACCTGAGTCTCGTTCCGGCAAATTCATCTGCTTTGGTTTCAATAATCTTGAATAAATCATCGTAAAGCAGTTGTAGACCAATTGTATGGATTACAACGAAGAACGGTGTATTAAATGACTTAATTGAAGTAGAGATTAAAGTTGGGGAATAATATATTCCAAATAAATCCAAATTTACTTTAGCACATGTAAATTCTTGTTGACGCTGGCGTATTAATGTTTGCACTTTATTACCAACATCTTGCTGAAACTTTTTGATGTCGACGTGATAATTCTGTGAATATATTCTGTAGGAAGCTATTCGACATTTAAATGCACTCCTGATAATATCAATCCCATTTCCATATTTTATGCAGCTCTTGTTTTTATGAATATTTGTCCTCAAGTGTGTGCTCCAGGAATTAGATTTGACATATACTTCACAATCTTGGCAATATCGCATTGGAGGTCTTGAAAGTAGTTCATCAACTGAAACAATCATTATTTTTAATTCCTCTGTAAAACTTTATTAATTAATATTAAAAGAAAAATTGAAACAAAAATAATAGCTATATATGTTATAAAAAAATACTTACGATTAATTATATAATCTTCCATGTTAAAGGTGTTTTCGTTATTGACAAAATTTTCTCGAAGGTGGCGTAAAATATGTGATTTTCTTTTAAATTCTCTTAAGCAGTGTGTGCAAAGGAGAGTCATTTTAAAATGGAATCGGCCAGGGTTATATTGCTTTTAAATAAACACAATTCGATCAATCAAGAACCACTGACATAGAATAATTAGCAATTTTTTCAGCTCGCGCAATTTGGAAAACTTTTGGATTAACTTTTTAATTTGTTGAAAAGCATGGATTTTTTTAAAAAAATATATTAATCAAATTTAAAAGAAGATCGCCTTGTCTTTGTATACAATTTTTTACATCTTTCAGAGTTGAATTGGAAATATTATTGCAAATACTATCCAAGTTGAAATAAGAGAACACCATTGATTTAAATCTAGATGCCGCGCATCTTGTGTCACTCTTATTTAAACTCGGCTTAGATTTCATGCGAATAAATTTATCTAATTCACTCTTATTTGATAAATCGATTTTCGGAGTTGTTCTGATTGCGGTGGGTAGAGAAAAATTTTGATGCTCCAAATTATGAGAACTAGTATCGTTACCATCCAATTTTAGCCTTTTAAAATTTGGCAAATCTAACAATGTTTCTGAAGAGCGCTTTTTTGAAAAATTTTGTTCAAATAAATTAGTAGAAATTTGATTTGGTTTCAATGCATTTTGTTCCTGATTTTGATTTGGTTCCAATATATTTTGTTCCTGATTTTGATTTGAGTTTGAAATAATATTTGAGGAACATTGAGGTTGCTCATCCTCAAAATTTCCACTGTAACTATATAGCTCAATGTCCCCCACAATTTCATCGCAGCTTAAATCCAAAACGTCTACAAAACTGTTTGTATAGCCAAATTTGGATGGTTGTTGATATAAAATTTTTTCATCTTTTGGTGAAACCTGTATGACGGTTTTCACACTGTCGATAGAATCATCAGATGAATCATATGATGATTCATCTGATGATTCATCCAATGAAGCATCCGAAATTGGTGAATAATGGGGGCGATAAATCTCTTTCATAATATTTTTCGAAAAACCCCCAATGCCAAACCCATTATTATTATTATTTAAAACTCCCTAATTATCACCCCCATTTTGCCCTGAGCTATTTGGAGACCCTCCCAATACATTCAAAAGTTGTTCCAAATCATAAACCTCCCCTATTGTTGAATTATTAATTAAATTTTGCCCGGGAATTTCCTCATGCTCCCCATCAACCTTAATTAAATTTTTCCCCGAACTATTTTCAGTCCCTTCCATTATATTGAGAAGCTCTTCCAAATTATCACCCTCATTTATTTCAAAATTATTAATTAAATTTTGCCTCAACATATCATTGTTTATATCGTCAAAATTTATGGTTTCTAGAGGTTCAGGAGAAAATTCTTTAATATTCGCTTCATCTAAAACTTTTTAAAGTTGTCCTAAAATATCGCAATCACCAATTTCAGTATTATCAATTTCTTTAAATTTAGTTTCTAATTGTTCATCGCTTAACCCGCAAAAAGAACAGTCCATTAAATCGTGGACAAGGCAAGCTTCGTTTAAATCAAATGCGGTTAAATCGATGTTTTCAATTTTTACATTTAAAAATGAAGTCATTTTAAATTAAAAATTCAAAAATCAAAATAAAAAAATTAGAAAATCAGAAAATCAAAAATAAATTTATAGCTCTTAAAATGAAGTAAAAATTAAATTAAAGCAAATCCAAAATATTAAATAAAAAATATTAAATCAAAAATATTAAATCAAAAATATTAAATCAGCAATACAAACCAAATGAAAATGAATATTATGTCACTACGTTACACAATAATTTGCAATAATTCGGACTAGTTCAAATACTATTCGAGAATTTTAACTAAACGCTTCGTACCAGGTCGCCTTTTAAAGCGGCCAAGAGCCTGGTACTGGCTGGTACGGCGTGGCACTGCATGGTACGACGGGAACCGTGAGACCGTGAACTCGAGAGAGGTCGTTGAACGGTCGTAAGTTATTTTGTTCTTAAGAAAAAGATGAGTAAAGAAGAGAAGAAGAAAAAAAAAAAGTTGTTTTTGGAATAATATAAAAAATGTTTTTTTTTTTAAATTTTTTTTTTCGTTTTTTATATTATTCCAAAAAACAAGTTTTTTTTTCTTCTCTTCTTTACTCGTCTTTTTCTTAAGAACAAAACAATTTACGACCGTTCAACGACCTCTCTCGAGTTCACAATATCTTTGCCTTCTTGTTCTTCTCATTCTTCGGACCGGTTTCGCCGCTGGAGGTACGGAAAGGTAGTATTTCAGTATTGTATATAAGGATTTACAGCGTCTTTACTTATCATTCATTAAGTTTAAAGTCTGAAAATGAGTACTTTCATAATTCTAACACTACAAGACTTTCTGGGCTTCTTAGAACATCAGATTAACCTGATGGATCGTCTGACTCCAAATTCAGAGAACACGGTGATGTGGCCGCCACCATCAGAGGCTGCCTATTTGGATGAAGAATTCATCAACATGTTCGAGCCAGACCTGGATCCCGAGCCTGTCGCCTTTGAGTGGGATCCAGACCGAGCAATGGTTCTTCAGCCTTTGATGATGGAGCAACAACAGCCTATGGAAGAAGATCGGCCACAACCTATGGCAGAGCAGCAGCAGCAAGCTTTGGCAGAGCTGCAGCAAGCTATGGCAGAGCCGGAGCAACAGCAAGCTATGGCAGAGCCGGAGCAGCAGCAAGCTATGGCAGAGCCGGAGTAGCAGCAAGCTATGGCAGAGCCGGAGAAGCAGCAAGCTCTGGCAGAGCCGGAGCAACCTCTGGCAATGCGAAAACAGAGATACGATCGAAAATATAAAAGGCGGATACCGAAGCAGCAGCAAGCTATGGCAGAGCCGGAGCAACCTCTGGCAATGCGAAGACAGAGATACGATCGAAAATGCAAGAGGCCGATACCGGAGCGAAGACAGAGATACGATCGAAAATGCAAGAGGCCGATACCAGAGCAGCAGCAAGCTATGGCAGAGCCGGAGCAACCTCTGGCAATGCAAAGACAGAGATACGATCAAAAATGCAAGAGGCCGATAAATTATAAATTATAATTTATAAATTACGGCAATCTCTGGCAGAGCAGCAATCTCTGGTGGGCAACAACATCTCTGGTGGGCAACAACATCTCTGGTGGGCAGCCACAATCTCTGGTGCATCAGCAGCAACCGATGGCAAAGCAGTAGCAACCTATGGCAGAGCAGCAGCAGCAACCTATGGCGGGCAGCAACAACCTACGGCAGAGCAGCAGCAACCTATGGCAGAGCAGCAGCAGCAGCTTCTAATGGGCAGCAGCAACAGATGATAAAGCAGCAGCAACCTATGGCAGAGCAGCAGGAGCAATCTATGGCAGAGCTGGAACAGAGATCCATCCCAAAATGGTATTTGGTATTGTTATTTATATATGTATATATGTATTTATCTATTTACGTATATATGTATATTTGTATTTTAATTTAGGAATAATAAAAAACAAAATCGTTGAGGAAAATTTTTTTTTCTATTTCACACCTAATAACCAAGTTTCTTCAACTTTAAAGAATTATTATGAATAGGATGATTATATATATTTTTATTTTTTTCCAAGCATAGTAACGAAAACTAGTTTTTTTTTAACTAAGAATTATTCTACATGGAAGAATAAATCATAAGCTCGGTTTTCAGAGAATCTTATTTAATCAAATCTAATTGTTCTTTATCTTATATATAAATTCTTATTTAAATATCTTAGTTGACATTTTTAAACTTAATATTACAAACTACTAGGGTGCATGAATAAATTCTAGTGGAGTATCAAATTCATTTATTTAAATTTATGCATATTATTTGAAAAGAATTATTCTATACTGAAAGTACAAAATTATAAATTTTTCAATGGAAATAAATACAAATTCATATCTATTCACATCATTCCCTTATATTTATTTACATAGTTTCCTACATTTATTTAACTTAGCAGAACAAAATCTAAATTCTTATAATATATTTTAAACTTAAACTTAAACTTAATATTGAAAATGCCATAGTGCATGAATAAGTGTAAGTGAAATAAATTTATTTAAAATTTGATTTTTCGATTAGATGGTTTTGCATATTCTTTAGTTCTGGTTTGTTACATATAATATATGCTTGTAGATCTTTTTCGCAACATATAAAGGATCGTTTATAGTGGCTATTAACAAAATTATGTTTCCCATTTGGGCAATTTAGAGCATGTATATAGTAACATTCACAACATAAATTATATGCAATGCCAGAAGATGAAATGATTGCAACATAAGATTGGAAAACGCACACTTCTCGCGTAAGGTAATTTGGTGCCAATGCATCAGTTGCATTTATTTTTGTCACTTTCACGAGCCCCTCTTCTCCACACCCATTTGGAACTCCATTATCCTCTATCCCCTTATCTTCTTCATATTCATCGTCGTCTTCGAAGTTATTACGATCAATAGTAATCAGAGATTCCTGTCTTGCGTTGAATTTCCCCCTTCCAGCCAATTTAAAATGAGTTACTTCATCCTTGTACATTGACTGGATTGATTCATCGCAAGCGGAATATAAATATATTTGTTGTTGATCCATTTCGAAGACTGATGAACTGAATTTGCGAGATTTGATTCACTTGTTTAAACAATTTGCACTTTTACAACACTTTTTTATTGGTAATGGTGGACCGTCTAAATGATTTTGGTATAAGTCATAATGTTCAAAACAGGGTAAATTTAGCTTCAATTCCTCGTCACTTTGATCATGTTTTGGTAACCTTTGCCAAATTTGTTGTAAACTAAGTGAATCAACGTATCTATTCAAATAACTGATGGGAAAGAAGGCCAAGTCTTGATCTTCAAAGTCCGTAAGGTTTTTCTTGCTGGTTTGAAATAAAATTATTACTTGGCCTACACGTTCAATGAGTTGTTGTTCTGGTTGTTGGTCACTATTTGACATCACGACTGAATGAATGTAGCTCGCTCAGATTCGGTCGTTTAAAATACCAGCTCCCCTCCAACTGCTACCAGCCCCCTCCAACTGCTACCAGCCCCCCTCCAACTGCTGTGGTGGTTAGGAAGGAGGTAGGAGGTGGAACAAAAAGAGGTGGAGCTTACGTAACCAATCGAGATAGGGGGCGAACTTGGGCAGCCAATCAAAAACAAGGTCATTCTTGGCTGACCAATCAAAAAAGTGGTGGGGGGGGTCAACTCAGAGCCCCCTATCTCCACTACTGTAACCAATATTTTATGTTTTTTCGTAAAAAAACATAAAATATTGAGATGTAAAGTATTAGAAGTTCTGGCGACAGAACTTGAACTTCTTAAACCGAACCATGTTTTAGCATAGTTGTAAATATTACAACTATGCTAAAACCTGGATTTAGGGGATTATTGGCACCTTTTTTTACTACCTAATATTTTGCGGGAAAGGTCCTATACGAAATAAAACACCACAAAATATATTTTCAAGCAATTTTTTTAATTTTATATATAAAAAATATATATTTCTTAAAAACATTTGTTAAAAATATTTTTTTTTATTAACCTACAAAATATATTTACAAACTTAATACTGTAAATTATAAACTAATACTTATAACTAGTTAACATCAACTTGATGTACGATGAGCCACCCATAGGAATATACTTGTTGATACTAACTTCAAAGTATAAAATTCGCACAAGGGCCCATCTTATAACAAGAAAAATAATATATAAAAATCAGTTTAATATATCGGGTTTTGATTTTTTTCCATACCTGAATCTTCCTCCTGAAACGTTTTTATTAATTCTGTGAAAGAATGTTAAACGGCATCCAAATCACTTTCTACACTAATTATTTGATTAGCAGTGTTGAAGGATTTCTCACTGAATATTTCTTGTGATGGAAGCATATACTCGCCAACAACTGCTTTAATTTTTAAAGCATGATGCACACGTAAAATATTATTAACAAGTTCCACCACCTTCGATTTAATGTCTGCAAAGAACATTACATAATCGAAATGCTCTATATCACTGCTAACCCGATAGGTTGCAATTCTCCTTTTGAATGCACATTCAACGACTTGTACACCATGGCATACCGGCAAACATGAATTATTTTTATGTTGTTGTGTTCGTTTTTGCGCTGACATATGATTTACTGGAACATCTACATTACATGTAACGCAATTAATTACCGGAATCACCGATGTATGATCTTCAATTCGGAACCGTTTTCCTCCAGGCACTTCATTAAATCTCGCCGCACACGATTCTTCTTTATGACGCCTCATATTATAACTATTGGTAAACTTAGAACCGCAATTTTCATAATCATATGCCATAATTTGTCAAATATTAACACATGTACTACCTATGCAAGTCAGAAACAACTGATGAATGAAACTGCCCCATACCTTATATAAAACTATTCAAGGTCACTCCAAACCACGCAACATAACTTCAAGGTCACATACCCAATATGGCTTCCAACAAAGTCAAGGTCGCCTCGAGCAAGGTCAAGGTCGCACGCTCAAACTTGAACACAACATTTTCGCGGTCAAGTCCAAGGACAAAGCACACGTGTACTTTTAAGGTCAATGACAAGGGCATGTGGGCGGGGCCAAAGATGGAGCGGGACACGTTTAAGGTCAAGGTCGAGGAGTTGGGGCATAATGAGGAGTGGGTTATGTTCACTACTCATATCTTTTCGAAGATTTTCAATTTTATTATTTAGCCGTCTTTCCGATGGTGGTGTATTGGGCTCTGTTCTTGCTGATCGGCAGTCTGTTGTAACTTTAATTTCTAAAGCTCTAGCCATTGCAGTCGCGGCACGGTAGATGATCATATGCAAGGACTCAAGAGTGTAGGCATCTGAAACATAAGGTGGTAAAATCCGATTGTTCATGATGTCTAACATGACACCCAGTTTTTTGGATGAATGAATTTTAGGCAGTGCCGGTTTTCTTAATGGATTGCTTCCATCATACTTCAACACCGTAGCACTCGTTATTGTTGGCCGTTTCTGATAAAAGAGGTCAGTGTTGTCCTGTTGGGTATCATCATTCAGCTGTTCCTGTTGTTCTTGAACCTCAGGTTCCGGCTGTTGCTCAGATTTAGCAATCGGATTGTTGTTATTCTCAGTGCCTCTGATGTCACCTTCAATTTCAGCTTTGATGCTATTAAGCCAAGCTTCAGGAATTAGGCTGTTTCGGAGAATAACTCTGTATGGGTCAGCTGTTCTCTGCTGGGACACTTGCATTTGTGGGTACTCCCTGCAAAATCCGGCGTGTAGTTGTTTCCTGTAACCGATCATGTCTCGTCCTAGTTGAGTCACCCTATAAAATATAAGCATTATTGTCTCATGCCCTCTCGTTCCGCCGGAGTAAGAGTTGGTTATAAACATTATTTATATGAATTTTTTTTGTGAACTTATATCGGATAAATTCCGTTTATTTTGTTGACACTTTTTGTTAATAAGTTGTTTGGCCTTCGTTTTATAGCAGGCATTTATCGTACAGATTAAGTGATATTTATTTCATTAACCGTTTGAAGAAAATAGAGATTTTATTATCGGTCTTTAACAATTTTAAATTATGCAGTGTCGTAAAAATATTGTGTCATAATTTTCTAAAATTTTTTTATAGGTACTATCTTGTTAACAATTTTTTATTTTATTTTCTATTACAATGGCTAATAGTAACTACAGGTTTCAGGTAAATCACTTATTAGATTATGAAATTGATTACGAATTAAATATCCGTGCGGTATATACCGATTGAAACGTTAATGGGTCAAAATATTTTTTTATTCCTAAAAATCGGTCCCATCGGATGAATTTAACTATTCATGAGAAAACAGTACAAATTTGTAAAAAAATTCGTTCATTGATAAATACAACACTATTTTACTATTCAATAATTAAAATGTAACCAAAATTTATTATTACTTATCCGAAAATTGAGGTAACAATGTTGTCTTTCTTAATAATGTAGCTGATTTTCATAAAAAATATTGCTGTCCTGGAGTATGAGTCTCATGTTATAAAGAGCTATCTCTCATAATTTTTCCCAAATAGCATTGTACATGAATATTGTTATCAAGGCCATAATTTTTGAATGTTATTACAATTCCAATAAATAATTTTTATATAAAACATTTAATAAAATAAAAAGTATTTTACATTGTGACTCCAACGAAGAATACAATCTTGACTACCTTGCGTTTCTATATGAAAATAAACCATAAAGTAATTGTGTTATAAATGAATGTACCTCATTTCTTTCAGCTTTTTGTAACTCTTAAAACAAACAATGGCTGCTGCGCGAAAGAAATAAGCTAGGCGAATCACTCGCTTCACGGCCATCGGTAGAGGTGCGTCTGTTTATTGCATGGCCACTGAGTTACCGCCGTCGAAAAGTAAGTACTGACCGAATTTGCATTATTATTATTTTGATGCACAGTTATTAAGATATCGATTTTAACAGTGACAAAATATTGGCTTTTTGTTTTTCGATTTAGTTCATATTTACGAAATAATTCAATATTTAATACTGCGTTACAGCTACACTGCGTTACTATAAAAAGTAACCCAGTTATTGTATTGGTAAGGCAGCTGTTTTAGGTATATTTTCTAAGTAATTAATACATTGTTAAAACCAGAATACCTATACATTTTTTTTTTGGAAAGAAACTTCTACAATAAATGGCTTTGACACAAGCGGAAAATCAACGTTGCTATAGTTTAAGTTAAAGCTGGAGCCTGAAAAAAACCTGAAGCCAAAAGGAACGTTTTAAAAGGTACCACTCGAAAAAAAAAAACTTATAGAAGTTATTTCAGTCATTTAACTTTATGGAAGATTAATATTAGTACTATAGTTTAAACTTGCCATATTAGTGAGATTAATTGTGTCATTTTATGAATAAAACTTACATTTTTATTAAAGTTACTCAGTTGTTTCATTTTCGGCCACTTCGTGTATAAATTGCAATAAATATCATGATATCACTAAAAACATCGCTGCATATGTAAGTATATTAGAAATTAAACTATCACCATTCTATATCAACAATAAATAATAAGAAAATATCAATTAAAATTTCATTTTTTTTAATTGCTGCACAAATTAGGCATTGAAAAGTATTTTGATAAACAAAAAATTGTAACCAGACTTCTAAAGAAGGAAATAGGTCAAATTATTATGGAATCCTACGTATTTGATTTTAGACTTGAACAAATTCAGATAGATAAAAGCCTTAATTTTATATAAGATATTATATCAGACTTTGAGGGAACGTCTTTGGATAGTACTCATCTGCGTTCAAAATCGCCAATAGTTCATATAGACGATTGGATAAAAAGGAAATGATGACCTAATCAAATTTAAGGGCAATTCATTCGCTACGTGTTTAAATTTAAAAGCCGATCTAGACGAAAAGTTATTTAATGAAAATGACGTTTTAAATTCAAGTTCAAATGTAAATCAGCCAATGTAACAGGTAATTAATGTAAACCCTGTTATAAATTGTTCGGTGTAACCCACTTCTTCTTGGAATAAGTTGCCGAAATTGCTCAAGGTCGCGATACTTCAGAAATTGAACTTTTTATTCCGCAGTAAAATTTTTTCACAGAATATGCCTTAATTGTGTACCGCAGTATTAAATCTACCACTTTATATCGACCTTCTCTTATCTCTCAGTTAAAGAAAGATTTTTTCCTCCATGTGTAGACAATGAAGTTTGGGAGCATGTAAAACAGGGAAAACAGAAAAGAAATGAATCAGTTATTATTTACAAAATTTATTTTCTCGATTATCTAGTCCTCTGGCTGAAGTCACTATAGTCAAATATATTTGTAAAAGTTAATTACCATAATTTGTTATTCATTTACATGATATTAAAACTGTTAATGAACTGTCTGCGCTATGTAAAAAACTTGAACAGGCTAATGTAGTTAAAAAATTTTCTCAATTATCCATGTTAGGTGGTACAGGTCCTAGTGACTCTCGTAAGCGTGATAGCAAAAAAAAATTTGTATTCTTTCTCGAAAGCCGTTTTTGAACTACTATGTTAAAGATTCGAATTTACACGAAACATTTCCACACAATACTGATATATCGTCTTCGTCCTAGAAAATAATGGCGCTGCTAAAGAATCTAAATCAAAAATAAATTGTTTTAACTGTAATTTACCTAATCATACCTATTCTTCTTGTAAAGAACATTTTTTTTTCTTTGTAGTAACCTGATGTTAAGATTACTACCTACCCCGGTTGTTCAAAAAACTAAGTCATTGCCCGTGGTCGATCTCCTGATGCTTTGACTCGTTACCCTTATTGTAACCAAACTAGTTATCATCCTTCCTCCGAAAATAATATATGGCAACAAAAATCTTCTATTTATATCAGTAATGATGTATCAAATATCCTGATAAATACTCTCAGTGGTGCGTAGAAATTTATTTGATTCAAAAATTTATTTCCGAAAAAACGTCACACGTCTTCAATAAACATGACTGGAAAGTCTTGGTTCCGAAATCACAACGCACTAAAATTATAGAATCTTGTCATATACCTCCAGTAAGTGGACATTTTGGCTTCCGAAAAACGCTATTTCGCATGCAGGAAATGTATTATTAGTCTCAAATGAGATCAAATATTGTTCGTAAATGTACTGTATGTGGTGCACAAAAGCATTTAAATTTAGTCCAAATTACTTTAATGGAAAAGGAATAAAAGTTTGATTTACCAGATCAGATATTTTCTGTAGATTTAATAGGCCCAGACAGCCTTTTCAGTATTTCTGCAGCAATATTAAATCCATCGCTTTGAATTATGATATGCCCAGTGTAGCTCCTAAACATAGATGTGTAAAGGTACGGTACATGTACTTAAAGTTTCATTTTAAGAATATTCAATCGATTCCACGAAGAACTTTATTTTTCTAATGCCTTAACCGGCATAGTTTTCCGTCATTTTGAACTTTAATAAATAATCTATAGGCCGATAAGCGTTGTGTATAATAGTTTAGTTCTTTTTTTTTCAGAAGTAAACAATACCCAAATTGTTTCCGAGAAAATTGCATCTTTTTATGTGTTTTTCTCCATATTGTATCCACCATCGTAAATTTTGATGTCTGTCTGTCTAGTGTAGGGAATAAGGGTATATGAATAAACAGCGCGATTTAGGTGTATCAGAATTTAAGTTCGAAAATTTTTTAACCTGTTCCGAAAAAAAAATGTCAGCTTTTGATGTTTTAGACGCCATAATGTATGCGCCAATAAAAAAATTTGACACATCCACATACAGAGTGTAGGTCTAAGTGTATTCAAACGAGTGCATAGTTTAAGATGTCAAAAGTTCAGTTAGAAAAGGTTCTCAACATATTCCGGCCAAAAAAAATTTTTTTACGTTTTAGTTGCTTTAATGAAATCGCCATGATCAATTTAAAAAGGCTGTATACACATTGAAATTGGTCACTTTTAAAGTCTTAAAAATTAAGCCCTTTCCTTATAAACAAATTTATGTTTCTTGTCAGTAACTGTTTGGTTTTTAAGTCTTTTTGCATTTTTCAATCAGACAAATGTGATTGACTTTCAAATAACCTCTAGATGTCAAAAGAGCATATATTTATGGACGAAGAATTGTTCTCATTTTTAATTTCTCCAATAAATAATGCTTTTCTTTAAAAAAAGAAAATTGACGTTGAAATGACCTTGAAATAAAAACTCACGTTTAGATTTAAATTAATAATAAATACTTTTGTCTTATGTTTTTCCAGAAAACCCTTAATTTCCAAGATTTTTGAGGGCAAAAGGGAACATGGAATATATATATATATATATATATATATATATATATAATATATATAATATATATATATATATATATATATATATATATATATATATATATATAATTTATTTTTGTATCTTAAACCTTTTGTTAAATATTTTTTTCTAATATTTTCTTGGGTATAGGTTTTTCATTAGAGAAACAAAGGACAACAATTTTCTTTCTGACGTTTCGCTCTACATGGCGAGCTTCTTCAAAAGAGCTTGGTATATTTATTTTACATCTTGAAAGTAGTTTTGTGTGTATGTTTAAAAAAAAAAAAAAAAAAAAAAAAAAAAAATTTTGTTTTTTTTTTTTTTTTTTTTAAACATACACACAAAACTACTTTCAAGATGTAAAATAAATATACCAAGCTCTTTTGAAGAAGCTCGCCATGTAGAGCGAAACGTCAGAAAGAAAATTGTTGTCCTTTGTTTCTCTAATGAAAAACCTATACCCAAGAAAATATTAGAAAAAAATATATATATATATATATATATATATATTATATATATATATATATATATATATATATATATATTCTATTTTTTTTATGTTCTTTACATCTTATAATCATAAACTATATACAGTACGGATATCTGAAAGAAGATTTGTTGCCGCTACCTCTCCAACACAGTTAGGTCTAGTGAAAGAAGGTTCAGCATTGTCTTTATTGTAATTTACCTAATCATACCTATTCTTCTTGTAAAGAACATTTTTTTTTCTTTGTAGTAACCTGATGTTAAGATTACTACCTACCCCGGTTGTTCAAAAAACTAAGTCATTGCCCGTGTCGATCTCCTGATGCTTTGACTCGTTACCCTTATTGTAACCAAACTAGTTATCATCCTTCCTCCGAAAATAATATATGGCAACAAAAATCTTCTATTTATATCAGTAATGATGTATCAAATATCCTGATAAATACTCTCAGTGGTGCGTAGAAATTTATTTGATTCAAAAATTTATTTCCGAAAAAACGTCACACGTCTTCAATAAACATGACTGGAAAGTCTTGGTTCCGAAATCACAACGCACTAAAATTATAGAATCTTGTCATATACCTCCAGTAAGTGGACATTTTGGCTTCCGAAAAACGCTATTTCGCATGCAGGAAATGTATTATTAGTCTCAAATGAGATCAAATATTGTTCGTAAATGTACTGTATGTGGTGCACAAAAGCATTTAAATTTAGTCCAAATTACTTTAATGGAAAAAAGGAATAAAAGTTTGATTTACCAGATCAGATATTTTCTGTAGATTTAATAGGCCCAGACAGCCTTTTCAGTTATTTCTGCAGCAATATTAAATCCATCGCTTTGAATTATGATATGCCCAGTGTAGCTCCTAAACATAGATGTGTAAAGGTACGGTACGTGTACTTAAAGTTTCATTTTTAAGAATATTCAATCGATTCCACGAAGAACTTTATTTTTCTAATGCCTTAACCGGCATAGTTTTCCGTCATTTTGAACTTTAATAAATAATCTATAGGCGATAAGCGTTGTGTATAATAGTTTAGTTCTTTTTTTTTCAGAAGTAAACAATACCCAAATTGTTTCCGAGAAAAATTGCATCTTTTTATGTGTTTTTCTCCATATTGTATCCACCATCGTAAATTTTGATGTCTGTCTGTCTAGTGTAGGGGAATAAGGGTATATGAATAACAGCGCGATTTAGGTGTATCAGAATTTAAGTTCGAAAATTTTTTAACCTGTTCCGAAAAAAAAATGTCAGCTTTTGATGTTTTAGACGCCATAATGTATGCGCCAATAAAAAAATTTGACACATCCACATACAGAGTGTAGGTCTAAGTGTATTTCAAACGAGTGCATAGTTTAAGAATGTCAAAAGTTCAGTTAGAAAAGGTTCTCAACATATTCCGGCCAAAAAAAAATTTTTTTACGTTTTAGTTGCTTTAATGAAATCGCCATGATCAATTTTAAAAAGGCTGTATACACATTGAAATTGGTCACTTTTAAAGTCTTAAAATTAAGCCCTTTCCTTATAAACAAATTTATGTTTCTTGTCAGTAAACTGTTTGGTTTTTAAGTCTTTTTGCATTTTTCAATCAGACAAATGTGATTGACTTTCAAATAACCTCTAGATGTCAAAAGAGCATATATTTATGGACGAAGAATTGTTCTCATTTTTAATTTCTCCAATAAATAATGCTTTTCTTTAAAAAAGAAAATTGACGTTGAAATGACCTTGAAATAAAAACTCACGTTTAGATTTTAAATTAATAAAATACTTTTGTCTTATGTTTTTCCAGAAAACCCTTAATTTCAAGATTTTTGAGGGCAAAAGGGAACATGGAATATATATATATATATATATATATATATAGTATATATATATATATATATATATATATATATAATTTATTTTTGTATCTTAAACCTTTTGTTAAATATTTTTTTCTAATATTTTCTTGGGTATAGGTTTTTCATTAGAGAAACAAAGGACAACAATTTTCTTTCTGACGTTTCGCTCTACATGGCGAGCTTCTTCAAAAGAGCTTGGTATATTTATTTTACATCTTGAAAGTAGTTTTGTGTGTATGTTTAAAAAAAAAAAAAAAAAAAAAAAAAAAAAATTTTTTTTTTTTTTTTTTTTTTTAAACATACACACAAAACTACTTTCAAGATGTAAAATAAATATACCAAGCTCTTTTGAAGAAGCTCGCCATGTAGAGCGAAACGTCAGAAAGAAAATTGTTGTCCTTTGTTTCTCTAATGAAAAACCTATACCCAAGAAAATATTAGAAAAAATATATATTATATATATATATATATATATATATATATATATATATATATATATAAATATATATATATATATATATATATATATATATTCTATTTTTTTTATGTTCTTTACATCTTATAATCATAAACTATATACAGTACGGATATCTGAAAGAAGATTTGTTGCCGCTACCTCTCCAACACAGTTAGGTCTAGTGAAAGAAGGTTCAGCATTGTCTTTATTGTAATTTACCTAATCATACCTATTCTTCTTGTAAAGAACATTTTTTTTCTTTTGTAGTAACCTGATGTTAAGATTACTACCTACCCCGGTTGTTCAAAAAACTAAGTCATTGCCCGTGGTCGATCTCCTGATGCTTTGACTCGTTACCCTTATTGTAACCAAACTAGTTATCATCCTTATTTATGGCAACAAAAATCTTCTATTTATATCAGTATGATGTATCAAATATCCTGATAAATACTCTCAGTGGTGCGTAGAAATTTATTTGATTCAAAAATTTATTTCCGAAAAACGTCACACGTCTTCAATAAACATGACTGGAAAGTCTTGGTTCCGAAATCACAACGCACTAAAATTATAGAATCTTGTCATATACCTCCAGTAAGTGGACATTTTGGCTTCCGAAAAACGCTATTTCGCATGCAGGAAATGTATTATTAGTCTCAATGAGATCAAATATTGTTCGTAAATGTACTGTATGTGGTGCACAAAAGCATTTAAATTTAGTCCAAATTACTTTAATGGAAAAGGAATAAAAGTTTGATTTACCAGATCAGATATTTCTGTAGATTTAATAGGCCCAGACAGCCTTTTCAGTATTTCTGCAGCAATATTAAATCCATCGCTTTGAATATGATATTGCCCAGTGTAGCTCCTAAACATAGATGTGTAAAGGAACGGTACGTGTACTTAAAGTTTCATTTTTAAGAATATTCAATCGATTCCACGAAGAACTTTATTTTTCTAATGCCTTAACCGGCATAGTTTTCCGTCATTTGAACTTTAATAAATAATCTATAGGCGATAAGCGTTGTGTATAATAGTTTAGTTCTTTTTTTTCAGAAGGTAAACAATACCCAAATTGTTTCCGAGAAAAATTGCATCTTTTTATGTGTTTTTCTCCATATTGTATCCACCATCGTAAATTTTGATGTCTGTCTGTCTAGTGTAGGGAATAAGGGTATATGAATAACTCAGCGCGATTTAGGTGTATCAGAATTTAAGTTCGAAAATTTTTTTAACCTGTTCCGAAAAAAAAATGTCAGCTTTTGATGTTTTAGACGCCATAATGTATGCGCCAATAAAAAAATTTGACACATCCACATACAGAGTGTAGGTCAAAGTGTATTCAAACGAGTGCATAGTTTAAGAATGTCAAAAGTTCAGTTAGAAAAGGTTCTCAACATATTCCGGCCAAAAAAAATTTTTTTACGTTTTAGTTGCTTTAATGAAATCGCCATGATCAATTTTAAAAAGGCTGTATACACATTGAAAATTGGTCACTTTTAAAGTCTTAAAAATAAGCCCTTTCCTTATAACAAATTTATGTTTCTTGTCAGTAAACTGTTTGGTTTTTAAGTCTTTTTGCATTTTTCAATCAGGACAAATGTGATTGACTTTCAAATAACCTCTAGATGTCAAAAGAGCATATATTTATGGACGATGAATTGTTCTCATTTTTAATTTCTCCAATAAATAATGCTTTTCTTTAAAAAAAGAAAATTGACGTTGAAATGACCTTGAATAAAAACTCACGTTAGATTTTAAATTAATAAAAATACTTTTGTCTTATGTTTTTCCAGAAAACCCTTAATTTCCAAGATTTTTGAGGGCAAAAGGGAACATGGAATATATATATATATATATATATATATATATATATAATATATATATATATATATATATATATATATATATATATATATATATATAATATATATAATTTATTTTTGTATCTTAAACCTTTTGTTAAATATTTTTTTCTAATATTTTCTTGGGTATAGGTTTTTCATTAGAGAAACAAAGGACAACAATTTTCTTTCTGACGTTTCGCTCTACATGGCGAGCTTCTTCAAAAGAGCTTGGTATATTTATTTTACATCTGAAAGTAGTTTTGTGTGTATGTTTAAAAAAAAAAAAAAAAAAAAAAAAAAAAATTTTTTTTTTTTTTTTTTTTTTTTAAACATACACCACAAAACTACTTTCAAGATGTAAAATAAATATACCAAGCTCTTTTGAAGAAGCTCGCCATGTAGAGCGAAACGTCAGAAAGAAATTGTTGTCCTTTGTTTCTCTAATGAAAAACCTATACCCAAGAAAATATTAGAAAAAAAAAAAAAAAAAAATATATATATATATATATATATATATATATATATATATATATATATATATATATATATATATATATATATATATATATTCTATTTTTTTTATGTTCTTTACATCTTATAATCATAAACTATATACAGTACGGATATCTGAAAGAAGATTTGTTGCCGCTACCTCTCCAACACAGTTAGGTCTAGTGAAAGAAGGTTCAGCATTGTCTTTATTGTCGCTGTGGGGCATGACGGCATCGCCTCCCTTACTCCTACATAAGGTTACTTCTGTATTTTTTTTCAACTTCCTTTGAGCTGCTGTTTGGTATGTCTCTGGGCACCATACCACGGAGATATACAACAATGACCTTGACAATCGTTTCACATGAGATATATAACCATGACCTTGACAATCGTTTCACATGACCATAGAATCATTTTCAGTTCAAACCCAAGATTTGTCCAAAGATCCGATATGTTGCCATTGTTGCTTTCTGGAGATTTTTTTCAATCTAACTGCTCTACGACAGTTCCCAGAGCAGGTTATATTGTGCCACAAATTTTAATAATATTGCATTTTTTGAAGGAAAATAGATATTTACCTAAAAAACATTTTTAAGTATTAAAATATATTTTTAACAAAAAAAAAATGCTTAAAACTAAGTAGAAAAATGTCAATATAAATTTATTTTATTAGCACTAAATCTCTAAAATTATATTTAAAACGTTATTTTTTTGTATCTAATAGCATTATTTATTTTGTTTAATCGGTAACTCTGGATTCTATATAAATAACATAAATACCTGCTATTAGAGAAATTATTGCTTTTTTCGGATAGGTAGATATTTTATAGTTATATACTATTTGCTTTGAAAGTTATTAGTGAGCAAAAAATAAATTCATTTTATTAAGTTTAAATGTTTTTCGTAGCGGTGTAAAAAAAAAAGATTCTGAGAACTAAAAGACATGAAGCAATGAAATTTCTAGAGATAAAACTTTATGGAAAAACTTTATATTATATTATAATCTAGTGTCATAATTTTAAAATTTAAAACATATTGCCCACAATTTTGTGTAACAAAGACTTCACTTGTTTTTAATATTTGTAAGACTGATGATCAAAAATAAACAACGGAAAATATTTGTTGAAAATTTAGTAAGATAACTAGCTACTTTTTATTACCGTAATGTAGTAGAAAAAATGTCAAAAACATATACTTTTCCTGTTTTGGACTACTCGAGAAGCTAATATGTTATTAAATTTAATTATCCTAATATGCTCTTCTGTATGTACAGTCTTGGGAATCACTTTTAATTTCACCTGTTTCCAGATAATTTGTCTGAATAAAACGTCTAATTTTAGTAAATCTAACTCCTTGGTGAAACATGAGGATTATACAGTAATAAATAATCATTTAATGGAGAATAGTATTCTTCAAACGTATTTCTTTTTAGAAAGCTTGGAGCAAGAAAAATATATTTGGTCTGTTGTATCTAGAAAATATTTTATTCTCTTTTATAATTCAATGAAGTGGCATATTATTAAATACTAGCCATCTTGCTTTAATCACCTTCCTATGATATTCAAAGTATAACTTTAATATCTATTTTCAAGTTTTATCCGGTATTCAATAATGTTTGAAAACTTTTATATATTTAATTGTTACAATAGTTATTAAAAAATCGTAGCTAAGCTGCATAAGCAAAGTAATTTGCTCGCATATGACTAACATCTTGAATTCATATGTTATATGCGTTAATTAACATTAATTTCTCCTTAAACATATGGGAAGCATCATTTACTTCTCCTAAATTTAAAAATAAATTAATTACAAAAAATATCCCTATTATTTTTTTACTGGCCTCCATTCTTTAACTGAGCTGCTATGTAATTTTTTAAACAATTTATATAAAGTAAACAAAATCCACTGCAGTTTAATTTCTTTTACTGCATACTGATTACTTTAGAATGGTTTATTTATACTAATGTTATTAATCATTCATTAATTTGTTTAATAAAAAAATATTTATTAATATTTTGAATGAATCTATTTCATTATATTAAAAAGATCTTCATAAATATGAAGACTTGTGATAGACACTAACTGTGATTTATAACAAATTATGATGCAATAAAAGTTATATATCTATAAAACTGGCAACAATTAAAATGTTCCCCTCACTTTTTGATTCTTTTTAAGTTACGCTCATAAACAAAATTACTTTTTAATTATTTATTAAAGAACTACGTAATAAATTAGATTTAAATGTTGGTTTTGAACCCAATAATATTAATTAAATTTTAATTAACTCTTTCGCTAAATTAAACATCTAACGTTGTGAAATGAAAACCATTTCTAACTCTTTTAGATATTATTGTGTCTGTATTGTACCTACCTCCATAAAGTTTTTGGAGAATGGTGGAAACTTTGGTTCGACCGTAGTAGTATAGAAGTTTTATTTCATATATTTAACAATTTAAACATTTTAGGAGTTTTCGCGTTTTTTTATTTCAATGAACATTTAAAGACTTTATATCTTTGTTAATAACCACTCTGAAAATTCTGTCGTTATTACTGTGCAATATCGCCATTGTAATAATAAATAAAATTAAATACAATTTGTCTGCATAATCATAATAAAAATTCAATTTACCAAAGAAAATAATTAAAGTTCACCAACAAATTATCAGCAAATGCCATAAATTGTCAGCAACATAACTCACTCCTTTTAAATGCGAAAATAATTAAATAATGTATTTCCTAACAGTTGGTTTAATTACAATAGAAAAATGTTATGGATTCCAAACTTACCGAACTGGAACTTGCTTTTAATAACGAAGTGGAAGAATTAAGTGCACTCAAAGGAAAGACGGTGGAAATAATTCGGGAAAATGCTTCTTGTACCCGAATGCGTGGATAGGTTGAGCGATTGCTGCTGTAAACGAATGATGATGATAATTTTTGAAGATCTTTTTAGCAGGTCTAAAGGTTTGATTTTCGATATTGTTTTAGATGGTTACGCTTCTGTAAACTATTGGATTTCTAAAATATGTTGAATTCTATGTCGTGTTAAAAGAAAAACTTAGAAAACACCATATATACTTTGCTACTAAAAATTTCAAAAAAAAAAAAACATAAATCATGTCAATAAATTATGAAACGTATTATTTTTTTGTTTTTTGTTATAATAGTAATTTTTTTGCATTTTTAAACTGTTTTTTTCATGTTAGCCTAACTCTTTGCGGCCTTCCAATAAATTGATTTGTTATTCCATATCTGTAACAGTGAACTTGAAGGCGTGTAAGTTTAAAGATGCATGAACCAAACTATGTTGTGCCTGAAAATGTGGATAAAGAAGTTTTAAAAGCCAAGTTTATGCAGGCAGTTACTAATTTGAATAAAAATAAATGTTCATTTCATATTGAGAATAAACGAAAATATGAGGATATTGTATGTGAGGTAGACACTGCTAAAGTAGCTGTTAAGTAAACTTCTTTACAGCCACTTGTGTTTCGGGGATGAAAAAAAAATTGATAAGCCATTATTCGATACAAAAATATCTGATGTCTAAATTCCAAATACTACGTTATAAATGGCGAGTTATTTGATGTTAATAAAAAGAGGTCATTATAGAAGAGATCTCACAAGTAAGGCCTTGAATAAAAAGTATGCAAATGTCACAAAAGAGTTTATAAACTTATTTATGTATTATTTAGATTTAAGCCAAAAGTATCACAAGAAAAAAAAGTTACCCTAAACAACTATATTTTAAACTTGATCATTTGACAAATTTTTTGATACTGCGTCCCGTGCATTCATAAAAAGCACATTAAGTAGGTCATGTTCATCTTGATATTTTCTGTACTTTGGCGCACCCTATGTGCTTCAGGACAATGAGCGAGAATTTGCCAATCGTGTCGTAGAAGAGTTAAAACTTGTGACTCAAATTGTCCATATTGATTGACAAACCGCGTCACTCGTAAAGTCAGGGAAAGCATCGAGCGTGCCAGCCAAGACATACAGAAAATATTATTTGCCTGGATGACGATAATAAACTAATCGTTGAAGTAAGGGCCTCCTTCCTTCTACTGCAAAAAAATTGCGCATATCATCATGGTATACAACAATCGCCGTTTGAAGTTATGTTTGGTACGTAAAGTAAGAATAACTAAATATAGAAATTTTGGTAAAAAAGTAGCATTGTACTTACATAAATTTTATATTTCTATGGAACGCTTTTTTTCTATGACGAAAAGCTCATGTTGGATTTCAAACATTGCCAGATTAGATAAATAAGATTCTTCAGACAGAGGAAGAGTTAGAAAACGCTATCAATTTATCTGGTGAGAATGAATTTCATTTTAGTCCAAAAAAAATAATGGAAATGCTAGTACCGTCGTCGTTTATAGAGAAAAGAAAATACATCAGTTGAGAAAAAACTAAGGATCACTACATTGATAAAGTCCCTGAATCGTTGTCACCAAGAGAGGAAGAAATTTCTTCAACTGTTGAAAGTAGTTCTTCAAATGTGTTCTGTTGTATATGCCAAAAAGAGAGCTCTGGCGCACATACATACATTATTTGTGAACAGGTCGTGCATAATGTGTGCGCCGACAGCACACCTTCATACATACGACGAAGGCTCAGAAATAAAGTTACATGCATTCGTTGTGAACAGACAGAACTTATAAATATAAATGGAAAAGGCCATTGAAGGTCTTCTAGCTTAGGTTAATGTTATAAAACAATTAGCTGAACAAAACTATCTACCAAAACCGTAACCGTACTTATTCTCAATATCCATAGAGCCAATTAAAGAAGATGCTTG